>CM039673.1:452348871-452848871 GCA_022496015.1 Hordeum marinum | reverse complement strand
ATACATGGATCCCATCTCAGATTTCATGGCTTCTAACCATTTCTCAGAATCTGGGCCCATCACTGCTCCTCCATAGCTCGTAGGTTCATTGTTGTCTAACAACATGACCTCCAAGACAGGGTTGCCGTACCACTCGGGAGTAGTACGCGTCCTTGTCGCCTACGAGGTTCAATAGCAGCTTGATCCGAAGCTTCATGATCATCGTCATTAACTTCCTCTTCTACCATCGTAGGTTCCACAGAAACATCTTTCTGCGCTGCGCTACTCTCTGGTTGAAGTAAAGGTTCAATAACCTCATCAAGCTCTATTTTCCTCCCACTCAATTCTTTCGAGAGAAACTCTTTCTCAAGAAATGTTCCGTTCTTAGCGACAAACACTTTGCCTTTGGATCTGAGATAGAAGGTATACCCGACTGTCTCTTTCGGGTATCCTATAAAGACGCATTTCTCCGCTTTGGGTTCCAGCTTTTCAGGTTGAAGCTTTTTGACATAAGCATCACATCCCCAAACTTTAAGAAACGACAACTTCGGCCTTTTGCCAAACCATAGTTCATATGGCGTCGTCTCAATGGATTTTGATGGTGCCCTATTTAAAGCGAATGCAGCTGTCTCTAATGCATAACCCCAAAACGATAGTGGCAAATCGGCAAGAGACATCATAGAACACACCATATCTAATAAGGTTCGATTACGACGTTCTGACACACCATTACGCTGTGGTGTTCCGGGCGGTGTCAACTGTGAAACAATTCCACATTGTCTTAAGTGACTGCCAAACTCATAACTCAGATATTCACCTCCTCGATCAGATCGCGGAAATTTAATCTTCTTGTTACGATGATTCTCAACTTCACTCTGAAATTGCTTGAACTTTTCAAACGTTTCAGACTTGTGTTTCATAAAGTAAATATACCCATATCTACTCAAGTCATCAGTGAAGGTGAGAAAGTAACGATATCCACCACGCGCTGCAACATTCATTGGACCACATACATCAGTATGTATGATTTCCAACAAGTCACTTGCCCGTTCTATTGTTCCAGAGAACGGTGTTTTAGTCATCTCGCCCATGAGGCATGGTTCACATGTGTCAAGTGATTCAAAATCAAGTGACTCCAAAAGTCCATCAGCATGGAGCTTCCTCATGTGTTTTACACCAATATGACCTAAACGGCAGTGCCACAAGAAAGTGGTACTATCATTATCAACTCTACATCTTTTGGCATCAATGTTATGAACATGTGTGTCATCACTATCAAGATTCAATATGAATAAACCCCTAACATTGGGTGCATGACCATAAAAGATATTACTCATATAAATAGAACAACCTTTATTCTCAAATTTAAATGAGTAACCGTCTTGCAATAAGCAAGATCCAGATATAATGTTCATGCTTAACGCAGGCACTAAATAACAATTATTCAGGTTCATCACTAATCCCGATGGTAATCGAAGAGAGAGCGTGCCGACGGCGATCACATCAACCTTGGAACCATTTCCCACGTGCATCGTCACTTCGTCCTTTGCCAGTCTTCGTTTATTCTGTAGTTCCTGCTTTGAGTTGCAAATGTGAGCAACTGAACCGGTATCAAATACCCAGGCACTACTACGAGAACCAGTAAGGTACACATCAATAACATGTATATCATATATACCTTGTTTGTCGTTCGCCGCCTTCTTGTCAGCCAGGTACTTGGTGTTGGAAATATGCCCTAGAGGCAATAATAAATTAGTTATTATCATATTACCTTGTTCATGAAAATCGTTTATTATCCATGCTATAATTGTATTGATCAGAGACTTAGATGCATGTGTGGATACATAGACAAAACCATGTCCCTAGTATGCCTCTAATAGACTAGCTCGTTAATCAAAAGATGGTTAAGGTTTCCTAGCCATGGACATGAGATGTCATTTGATAACGGGGTTACATCATTAAGAGAATGATGTGATGGACAAGACCCAAACTACAAATGTAGCATATGATCGTGTCAGTTTATTGCTACTGTTTTTCACATGTCAAGTATGTGTTCCTATGACCATGAGATCATGCAACTCACAGATATCGGAGGAGTGCCTTGTGTGTATCAAACGTCGCAACGTAACTGGGTGACTATAAAGGTGCTCTACAGGTATCTCCGATGGTGTCTGTTGAGTTGGCATGGATCGAGACTGGGATTTGTTACTCCGTGTGACGGAGAGGTATCTCGGGGCCCACTCGGTAATGCAACATCACAATAAGCCTTGCAAGCAATGTGACTAATTTTTAGTTGCGGGATCTTGTATTACAGAACGAGTAAAGAGACTTTCCGGTAACGAGGTTGAACTAGGTATGGAGATACCGACGATCAAATCTCAGGCAAGTAACATACCGAAGAACAAAGGGAACGTTATACGGGATTAACTGAATCCTTGACATAGAGGTTCGACCGATAAAGATCATCGTAGAATATGTAGGAACCAATGTGGATGTTCAGGTCCCGCCATTGGTTATTGACCATAGAGGTGTCTCGGTCATCTCTACATATTTCTCGAACCCGCAGGGTCTGCACACTTAAGGTTCGGTGACGTTTCGGTAGTGTAGAGTTATGTATGGTGGTGACCGAAGTTTGTTCGGAGTCCCGGATGAGATCCCGGACGTCACGAGGAGCTCCGGAATGGTCCGGAGGTAAAGATTCATATATAGGAAGTCCCAGTTTGGTTTCCGAAAAAGTTTCGGGCTCATCGGTAGTGTACCGGGAGTGCCGGGAGTTTACCGGGAGGCCTCCGGGAGGGGTATTTCGACCCCAAGAGGTCCATGGCCTGTGGTAGAATAATAACCAGCCCTTAGTGGGCTGGGAAAACAGCCACAAAGGCCCATGGCGCAGGAGAGAAAGTCCTAAGGCAAAAAGTGGAAAATCAGCCAATAGGAGGCAATCCTACTCCAACTAGGATTGGAGGTGAAGTAGGATTGCTTCCCACCTCCTATTTTGGCCGACCCAAAGGCCTTGGCTGCCTCTCCTATCCTCTCCTCCTATATATACTAGTGGATTGGGTGGTTTTTGGACAGAATTTCCGGCCACGTGCTACCCGTTACACCGGTGCATAGTTTCTCCTCTAGATCGGTTTTCTGCAGCGCTTAGGCGAAGCCCTGCCGAAATTGCTCCACCACCATCACCGGAGCGCCGTCACGCTGCCGGTGAACTCTCTCTCCTCTCCACCTCCTCTCGCTGGATCGAGACGGTGGATATCGTCATCAAGCTGCACGTGTGCTGAACGCGGAGGTGCCGTCCATTCGGCGCTAGATCGGAAGGACCGTGATCGAGATCGCGAGACGGTTCGTGATGTGATCACGGAACGGATCGTGATGAGTTTGCAGGACAGATCGTGATCAAGATCGTGAGACGGATCATGATGAGTTCGCGGGACGGATCATGATGTGTTCGCGGGATGGTTCATGATTGGATCGCGGGACGCTCGGCGATTTGGATCGCGAAGAAGTTCGACTACACCAACTGCGTTTCTTAACGCTTCCTGCTTAGCGATCTACAAGGGTACGTAGATCCACTCTCCCTCTCATAGATGCTCATCACCATGGATAGGTTTGCGTGTGCGTAGGAAAATTTTTGTTTCCCATGCGATGTTCCCCAACAGTGGCATCATGAGCTAGGTTGATGGTTCGATGAGATCTCGAGTAGAACACAAAAGGTTTGTGGGTGTTGATGCTTAGATTGCTTCTTCCCTTTGTTAGATTTTGGTTCAGCGAGATTGTGAGATGAAGCGGCCCAGACCAACATTACTCGTACGATTACGAGAGACCGGTTCCCTCGACGCAACTTGTTGCTTAGATGGCTTGCGGGTGATAGTTTCTCTCACTTTAGTTGGATCAGATCCGACAAAGGCGATCCTTGAGAAGGTTGAAAAGCAATCTATGTATCACCGTTGTGGTTTATGCGTAGGTGAGAATCGTTCTTGCTAGATACCCGTAGCAGCCACGTAAAACATGCAACAACTATTAGAGTACGTCTAACTTGTTTTTGTAGGGTATGTTGTGATGTGATATGGCCAATTACATGATGAGATATATGTGATGTATGAGATGATCATGTGATGTATAGAATTTCACGACTTGCATGTCGTTGAGTACGGCAACCGGCAGGAGCCATAGGGTTGTCTTTAATTATTGTATGACCTGCGTGTCAATCATTAAGCGCTATGTAATGCTTTACTTTATCGCTAAGCGGTAGCAATAGAAGTAGAAGCAGGGTTGGCGCCACAACCCCAATGGCAACACCTTGATGGAGATCAAGATGATGGAGATCATGGTGTTGTGCCGGTGACGATGGAGATCATGTCGGTGTTTCGATGATGGAGATCTTAAACACAAGTTCATGGCCATATCATGTCACTTATGAATTGCATGAGATGTTAATCCTTTTATGCACCTTGTTTTGCTTAGTACGGCGGTAGCATTATAAGGTGATCCCTCACTTGAATTTCAAGATGAACTGTGTTCTCCCCGAGTGTGCACCGTTGCGAAAGTTCGTCGTGTTGAGACACCACGTGATGATCGGGTGTGATAGACTCTACGTTCACATACAACGGGTGCAAGCCAGATTTGCACGCGCAGAACACTCGGGTTAAACTTGACGAGCCTAGCATGTACAGACATGGCCTCGAAACACAAGAGACCGAAAGGTCGACCATGAGTCATATAGTGGATATGATCAACATAATGATGTTCACCATTGAAGCCGCCTTAACTCATGTGATGATCGGACTTGAGTTGGTGAATTTGGATCATGTATCACTCGGATGACCCGAGGGATGTCAATTTGAGTGGGAGTTCTTAAGTAATATGATTAATTGAACTCATTATCATGAACATAGTCAATAGTGTCTTTGCAAATTATGTTGTAGATTACTAGCTCGCGCTGTAGCTCCCTTAAATTTTTATATGTTCCTAGAGAAATAGAGTTGAAAGATGTTGGTAGCAATATTGCGGACTGGGTCCGTGATCTGAGGATTGTCCTCATTGCTGCACATAAGGCTTATGTCCTTAATGCACCGCTCGGTGCGCCACCCCCTCTAGCGTCGTCTATATATGTTCTGAACATCTGACAGGCACGTTTCGATGACTACTTGATAGTTTAGTGCGTCATGCATTACGGCTTAGAATTGAGGCTCCGAAACGTTTTGAACGTCACGGAACATATGAGATGTTCTAGGAGCAGAGATTGTGATCTCAGGCTCGTGCCTGTGTTGCGAGATATGAGATCTCCAACAAGATTCTTTGCCTGTAAGATGAAGGAGAATAGCTCAATCGTTGAGCATGTACTCAGATTGTCTGGGTACTACAATCGCTTGAATCAAGTGGGAGTTGATCTTCCAGATAAGATAGTGATTGATATAGTTCTCCAAGTCACTGTCACTAAAGCTACTAGAACTTAGTGATGAACTATAATACACAAGGGATAGAAGTATTGATCCCTGAGTTGTCCGCGATGTTTGACACCGCGAAGGTAGAAATCAAGAAGGAGCGTCAAGTGTTGATGGTTAATCAAACCACTAGTTTCGAAAAGGGCAAGAGCAAGGAGGGAAACTTCATGGATAGCAAGTCAGTTGCTGCTCCAGTGAAGCAACCCAAAGTTGAACTCAAACCCGAGACTAAGTGCTTCTATTATGAGGTGAGAGGTCGCTGAAGCGGAACAACCCTAGATACTTGGTAGATAAGAAGGCTGGCAACATCGACAGAAGTATATTTGATATACGAGTTATTGATGTGTACCTTGCTAGTATTCCTAGTAGCACCTGGGAATTGGATACCGGTTCGATTGCTAAATGTTAGTAACTCGAAATAAAAGCTACGGAATAAACGGAGAACTAGCTAAGGGTGAGGTGACGATGTGTGTTGGAAATGTTTCCAAGGTTGATGTGATCAACATCGCACGCTCTCTCTACCTTCAGGATTAGTGACGAACCTAAATAAATGTTATTTGGTGTTTTGCGTTGAGCATGAACATGATTAGATCATGTTTGTTGCAATATGGTTATTCATTTAAGTCAGAGAATAATGGTTATTCTGTTTACATGAATAATACCTTCAATGGTCATGCACCCAGTGAGAATGGTTTGTTGAAATCTTGATCGTAGTAATACACATATTCATAACATTGATGTCAAAAGATACAAAGTTAAATAATGATAGTACCACATACTTGTGGCACTGTCGCAAAATGTCATATTGGTATAAAGCGCATGAAGAAACTCCATGGTGATGGATATTTGGACTCATTCGATTTCGAATCGGTTGAGACATGCGAACCATGCCTCTTGGGCAAGATGACTAAAGGACCCCCGTTGGATGGAGCGGGCAAGTGATTCATTGGAAATGATACATGTTGATGTATGCAATCTAGTGAGTCTTGTAGCGTGCAGTGGATATTGTTATTTTCTTACCTTCACTGATGATTTGAGTAGATATAGTGTATATTTACTTAATGAAACACAAGTCTGAATCGTTTGAAAGGTTCAAGCAAATTCAGAGTGAAGTTTAAAGATCATCGTGACAAGAAGATAAAAATGACTGCGATATGATCGTGGAGGTGAATATCTGAGTCACGAGTTTGGCATACAACTTAAGACAATGTGAAAGTTGTTTCACAACTAAACGCCACCTGGAACACCATAGTGTGATGGTGTGTCCGACCATCATAGTTATGCTCTATTGGACATGGTGCGTGCTATGATGTCTCTTATCGTTTTACTACTATAATTTTGGGGTTATGCATTAGAGACAACTACATTCACTTTAAATAGGGCACCATCTAAATCCGTTGAGATGACACCATGTGAATTATGGTTTGATAGAAACCTAAGCTGTCATTTCTTAATACTTGGGGCTGCGACACTTGTGTGGAAAATGTTTTCACCTAATGAGGTCAAACCCAAGGCGGACAAATGCATCTTCATAGAATACCCTAAGATCAGTTGGGTGAACCTTCTATCTCAGATCCAAGTGCAAAGTGTTTGTTATTAAAACGGATCCTTTCTCGAGGAAAAGTTTCTCTCGAAAGAATTAAGTGGGAGGAAGATAGAACTTGATGAGGTTGTTTAAACTTTGTTCAACCAGAGAGTAGCGCAGCGCAGGATGTTGTTTCTGTGAAGTCTACGTTAGTTGAAGAGGAAGTTAATGATGATGATCATGAAGCTTCAGGATCAAGTTACTATCAAACTTCGTAGGTCGACAAGGATGTGTACTGCTCCTAAGCGGTACGACAACCCTGTCTTGGAAGGCATGTTGTTGGACAAATGATGAACCTACGAGCTATGGAGAAGCGATGATGGGCCCGGATTCCGACAAATGGTTGGAGGCCATGAAATCCGAGATAGGATCCATGTATGAAAACCAAGTGTAGACTTTGGTAGACTTGCTCCTTGGACGGCAGGTCGTTGAGTACAAATGGATCTTTAAAATGAAGACAGACACACTGATGGTGAATGTCACTATTTGTAAAGCTCGACTTGTTGCAAAGATGTTTGTGACAAGTTCAAGGAGTTAACTACGATGAGACTTTCTCACCTATAGTGATGCTAAAGTCTGTTGGAATTATGTTAGCATTTGTTGTGTTTTCAATTATGAAATCTGGCAGATGGATGTCAAAACATCGTTTCCTTAACGGTTTACTTGAGGAAAGGTTGTATGTGATACAACCAGAAGGTTTTCTCAGGCCTAAGGATGCTAAAAGGTGTGCAAGCTTCGGTGATCCTTCCATGGACTGAAGCAAGCATCTCGGAGTTGGAATATACGCTTTGATGAGGTGATCAAAGTTTTGATGTTTATACAAAGTTTACGAGAAACTTGTATTTGCAATAAAGTGAGTGGGAGCACTATAGAATTTCTGATAAGTATATGTGGATGACATATTGTTGATCAGAAATAATGTAGAGTTTCTGGAAAGCATAAAACGGTTATTTGGAAAGTGATTTTCAAAGGAAGACCTGGATGAAGCCACCTAATTGTTGAGTATCAAAATCTATGGAGATAGATCAAGATGCTCGATGAGACTTTCAATGAGTGCATACCTTGACAAGATTTTGAAAGAGTTCAAAATGGATCAGTCAGAGAAAGAGTTCTCGCCTGATTTGTAAGGTGTGAAAGTTGAGTGAGACTCAAAGCTCGACAACGGCAGAAGAAATAGAAAGTACGAACGTCGTCCCCTATGCCTTAGCCATAGGCTCTATATTATGCCATGCTGTGTACCGCACCTGTGTGTGCCTTGCCATGAGTCCGTCAGGGGGTACAAGAGTGAACCAGGAGTGGATCACTGGACAGCGGTCAAGATTATCCTCAGTAACTAAGAGACTGAGGAGATGTTTCTCGATTATGGAGGTGATAAAGAGTTCGTTGTAAGGAGTTACGTCGATACAAGCTTTAACACTAATCCGGATGACTCGTAGTAGCAATCTGGATACGTATAGTGGAGCAGCCATTTGGAATAGTACCGAGCGGAGTGTGGTAGCAGTGTTTACAGTTTGACATAGGTATTTGCAAAGTGCACACGGATCTGAATGTTACAGACCCGTTGACTATAAGGCCTCTCTCACATGCAAAGCATGATCGAGCCGCAGAACTCGTTGGGTGTTAGATTCATAACAATGTGAATCACATGGTGATGTGAACTAGATTATTGACTCTTGTGCAAGTGGGAGACTGTTGGAAATATGCCCTAGAGGCAATAATAAATTAGTTATTATCATATTTCCTTGTTCATGATAATTGTTTATTATCCATGCTATAATTGTATTGATCGGAGACTTAGATGCATGTGTGGATACATAGACAAAACCATGTCCCTAGTATGCCTCTAATAGACTAGCTCGTTGATCAAAAGATGGTTAATGTTTCCTAGCCATGGACATGAGATGTCATTTGATAACGGGGTTACATTATTAGGAGAATGATGTGATGGACAAGACCCAAACTACAAACGTAGCATATGATCGTGTCAGTTTATTGCTACTGTTTTCCGCATGTCAAGTATGTGTTCCTATGACCATGAGATCATGCAACTCACAGATATCGGAGGAGTGCCTTGTGTGTATCAAACATCGCAACGTAATTGGGTGACTATAAAGGTGCTCTACAGGTATCTCTGATGGTGTCTGTTGAGTTGGCATGGATCGAGACTGGGATTTGTTACTCCGTGTGACGGAGAGGTATCTCGAGGCCCACTCGGTAATGCAACATCACGATAAGCCTTGCAAGCAATGTGACTAATTGTTAGTTGCGGGATCTTGTATTACGGGACGAGTAAAGAGACTTGCCGGTAACGAGGTTGAACTAGGTATGGAGATACCGACGATCGAATCTCGGGCAAGTAACATACCGAAGAACAAAGGGAACGTTATACGGTATTAACTGAATCCTTGACATAGAGGTTCGACCGATAAAGATCTTCGTAGAATATGTAGGAACCAATGTGGACGTCCAGGTCCTGCCATTGGTTATTGACCGTAGAGGTCTCTCGGTCATGTCTAGATAGTTCTCCAACCCGCAGGGTCTGCACACTTAAGGTTCGGTGACGTTTCGGTAGTGTAGAGTTATGTATGGTGGTGACCGAAGTTCGTTCGGAGTCCCGGATGAGATCCCGGATGTCACGAGGAGCTCCGGAATGGTCCGGAGGTAAAGATTCAGATATAGGAAGTCCCAGTTTGGTTTCCGGAAAAGTTTCGGGCTCATCGGTAGTGTACCGGGAGTGCCGGTAGTGTACCGGGAGTGCCGGTAGTGTACCGGGAGGCCTCCGGGAGGGGTATTTCGACCCCAAGAGGTCCATGGGCTATGGGAGAATAATAACCAGCCCTTATTGGGCTGGGAAAACAGCCACAAAGTCCCGTGGCGCAGGAGAGAAAGTCCTAAAGCAAAAAGTGGAAAATCAGCCAATAGGGGGCAATCCTACTCCAACTAGGATTGGAGGTGAAGTAGGATTGCTTCCCACCTCCTATTCGGCCGACCCAAAGGCCTTGTCTGCCTCTCCTCTCCTCTCCTCCTATATATACTAGTGTATTGGGTGGTTTTTGGACAGAATTTCCGGCCACGTGCTACCCGTTACACCGGTGCATAGTTTCTCCTCTAGATCGGTTTTCTGCAGCGCTTAGGCGAAGCCCTGCCGGAATTGCTCCACCACCATCACCAGAGCGCCATCACGCTGCCGGTGAACTCTCTCTCCTCTCCACCTCCTCTCGCTGGATCGAGACGGTGGAGATCGTCATCAAGCTGCACGTGTGCTGAACGCGGAGGTGTCGTCCGTTCGGCGCCAGATCGGAAGGACCGTGATCGAGATCGCGAGACGGTTCGTGATGTGATCACGGAACGGATCGTGATGAGTTCGCGAGACAGATCGTGATCAAGATCGTGAGATGGATCGTGATGAGTTCGCGGGACGGATCATGATGTGTTCGCGGGACGGTTCGTGATTGGATCGCGGGACGCTCGGCGATTTGGATCGCGAAGAAGTTCGACTACACCAACCGCGTTTCTTAACGCTTCTCGCTTAGCGATCTACAAGGGTACATAGATCCACTCTCCCTCTCGTAGATGCTCATCACCATGGATAGGTTTGCGTGTGCGTAGGAAATTTTTTGTTTCCCATGCGTCGTTCCCCAACACTTGGGGCAGTTCCGCTTCGAGTGACCAGTTCCTTTGCAATGAAAGCACTCAGTTTCTGGCTTAGGTCCATGCTTAGGCTTCTTTGTAGGAGTAGCAACTGCTTTGCCATCCTTCTTGGTTTTACCCTTCTTGCCTTTACCCTTGCCATTTTTCTTGAAACTAGTGGTTTTATTGACCATCAATACTTGATGTTCTTTCTGGATTTCAGACTCAGCGACTTTCAGCATCGCAAACAGCTCGGATGATGACTTGTTCATCCCGTGCATGTTATAGTTCATCACAAAGCTCTTGTAACTAGGTGGCAGTGATTGAAGAACTCTATCAATGATCGCCTCTTGCGGAAGGGCAATTCCCAACTCAGCTAGACGGTTTGAATATCCAGACATTCTGAGTATATGCCCACTGATAGACCCATTCTCCTCCATCTTGCAAGCATAGAACTTATCGGAGGTCTCATACCTCTCGATCCGGGCATTCTTATGAAAGATGAACTTCAACTCCTGGAACATCTCATATGCTCCATGAAGTTCAAAACGTCTTTGAAGTCCCGGTTCTAAGCCATACAATATTGCACACTGAACTATTGAGTAGTCTCCAGCACGAGCCTCCCAAGCGTTCTTAACGTCTTCGGAGGTCATGTCTTCTGGTTGGTCACCAAGCGGTGCATCAAGGACATATTGTTTCTGGGAAGCCGTAAGGATAATCCTCAGATTACGGGCCCAATCAACAAAGTTACTTCCATCATCTTTCAACTTAGCTTTCTCTAGGAACGCATTAAAATTCAGGGGTGCTACTGCGCGAGCCATTGATCTACAACATAAATATGCAAAGGTTACTTAAACTATTGTTCAAGATAATGAGTTTAGTTAATCAAATTACTAAACCTCCCACTCAAATTGACATCCCTCAGGTCATCTGAGTGTCACATGATCCAAATTCACCAACTCAAGTCCGATCATCATGTGAGTTAAGCTGGTTTCAATGGTGAACATCATTATGTTGATCATATCTACTATATGACTCATGTTCGACCTTTCGGTCTCTTGTGTTCCGAGGCCATGTCTGTACATGCAAGGCTTGTCAAGTTTAACCCGAGTGTTCTGCGTGTGCAAATCTGGCTTGCACCCATTGTATGTGAACGTAGAGTCTATCACACCCGATCATCATGTGGTGTCTCGACACGACGAACTTTCGCAATGGTGCACACTCGGGGAGAACACAGTTCATCTTGAAATTCAAGTGAGGGATCACCTTATAATGCTACCGCCGTACTAAGCAAAACAAGGTGCATAAAAGGATTAACATCTCATGCAATTCATAAGTGACATGATATGGCCATGAACTTGTGTTTAATATCTCCATCTTCGAAACACCGGCATGATCTCCATCGTCACCGGCACAACACCATGATCTCCATCATCTTGATCTCCATCAATGTGCTGCCATTGGGGTTGTGGCGCCAGCCCTGCTTCTACTTCTATTGCTACCGCTTAGCGATAAAGTAAAGCATTACATAGCGCTTAATGATTGACACGCAGGTCATACAATAATTAAAGACAACCCTATGGCTCCTGCCGGTTGCCGTATTCACCGACGTGCAAGTCGTGAAATTCTATACATCACATGATCATCTCATACATCACATATATCTCCTCATGTAATTGGCCATATCACATCACAACATACCCTGCAAAAACAAGTTAGACGTCCTCTAATTGTTGTTGCAAGTTTTACGTGGCTGCTACGGGTATCTAGCAAGAACGATTCTCACCTACGCATAAACCACAACGGTGATACGTAGATTGCTTTTCAACCTTCTCAAGGACCGCCTTTGTCGGATCCGATCCAACTAAAGTGAGACAAACTGTCACCCGCAAGCCATCTAAGCAACAAGTTGCGTCGAGGGAACCGGTCTCTCGTAAGCGTACGAGTAATGTTGGCCTGGGCCGTTCAATCTCACAATCCCGCTGAACCAAAATCCGACCAAGGGAGGAAGCAATCTAAGCATCAACGCCCACAAACCTTTTGTGTTCTACTCGAGATCTCATCGAACCATCAACCTAGCTCATGATGCCACTGTTGGGGAACGTCGCATGGGAAACAAAAAATTTCCTACGCACACGCAAACCTATCCATGGGATGAGCATCTATGAGAGGGAGAGTGGATCTACGTACCCTTGTAGATCGCTAAGCGGGAAGCGTTAAGAAACGCGGTTGGTGTAGTCATACTTCTTCGCGATCCAAATCGCCGAGCGTCCCGCAATCTAATCACGAATCGTCCCGCGATCTCGTCATGATCCGTCCCGCGATCCGATCACGAACGTCCCGTGGCCTCGATCACGATCCTTCTGATCTAGTACCGAACGGACGGCACCTCCGCGTTCAGCACACGTGTAGCTTGATGACGATCTCCACCGTCTTGATCCAGCAAGAGGAGGTGGAGAGGAGAGAGAGTTCACCGGCAGCGTGACGGCGCTCCGGTGATGGTGGTGGTGGAGCAATTCCGTCAGGGCTTCGCCTAAGCACTTCAGAAAACTAATCTAGAAGAGCACCGGTGGAACGGGTAGCACGTGGCTGCAATTGTTGCCAAAACCCTAGCTATTCCACTAGTATATATAGGAGGAGTGGAGAGGAGAGGCAGGCAAGGGCCTCTTGGTTCGGCCGAATAGGAGGGTGGAATCCTATTCCACCTCCAATCCTTTGGAGTAGGATTGCCTCCTATTGGCTGATTTTTGGCCCTTTTCCCTTTAGCCTTTTTCTCCTGCGCCATGGGCCTTTCTAGGCTGATTTACCAGCCCACTAAGGGCTGGTTAATACTCTCCCACAGCCCATGGTCCCTCTAGGGTCGAAATACCCCTCCCGGAGGTCTCCCGATACACTACCGGCACTCCCGGTACACTACCGATGAGCCCGAAACTTTTTCGGCGACCAAACTGGGACTTCCTATATATGAATCTTTACCTCCGGACCATTCCGGAGCTCCTCGTCATGTCCAGGATCTCATCTGGGACTCCGAACAACCTTCAGTCACCACCATACATAACTCTACACTACCGAAACGTCACCAAACCTTAAGTGTGCAAACCCTACGGGTTCGAGAACTATGCAGACATGACCGAGACACCTCTACGGTCAATAACCAATGGCGGGACCTAGACGTCCACATTGGTTCCTACATATTCTACGAATATCTTTATCGGTCGAACCTCTATGTCAAGGATTCAGTTAATCCCGTAGAACGTTCCCTTTGTTCTTCGGTATGTTACTTGCCCGAGATTCGATCGTCGGTATCTCCATACCTAGTTCAACCTTGTTACCGGCAAGTCTCTTTACTCGTTCCGTAATACAAGATCCCGCAACTAACAATTAGTCACATTGCTTGCAAGGCTCGTTGTGATGTTGTATTACCGAGTGGGCCCCAAGATACCTCTCCGTAACATGGAGTAACAAATCCCAGTCTCGATCCATGCCAACTCAACAAACACCATCGGAGATACCTGTAGAGCACCTTTATAGTCACCCAGTTACGTTGCGACGTTTGATACACACAAGGCACTCCTCCGATATCCGTGAGTTGCATGATCTCATGGTCATAGGAACATATACATTGACATGCAGAAAACAGTAGCAATAAACTGACACGATCATACGCTACGTTTGTAGTTTGGGTCTTGTCCATCTAATCATTCTCCCAATGATGTGATCCTGTTATCAAATGACATCTCATGTCCATGGCTAGGAAACCTTAACCATCCTTTGATCAACGAGCTAGTTCACTAGAGGCATACTAGGGACATTGTGTTGTCTATTTACCCACACATGCAATGTGTTTCCAATCACTACAATTATAGCATGGATAATAAACGATTATCATGAACAAGGAAATATAATAATAAACACTTTATATATTGCCTCTAGGGCATATTTCCAACATCATTATCATGAACTTAGTCAGTAGTGTCTTTGCAAATTATGTTGTAGATTACTAGCTCACGTTGTAGCTTCGTAGAATTTTTATATGTTCCTAGAGAAATAGAGGTGAAAGATGATGGTAGCAATATTACGGACTGGATCCGTGATCTGAGGATTGTCCTCATTGCTGCATAGAAGGCTTATGCCCTTAATGCACCGCTTGGTGAGCCAACCCCTCTAGCGTCATCTGAAGATGTTGTGAACATCTGACCGGCACATTCTGATGACTACTTGATAGTTTAGTGCATCATGCATTACGGCTTAGAATTGACACTTCGAAATGTTTTGAACATCACGGAACATATGAGATGTTCCAAGAGCTGAAATTAGGATCTCAGGCTCGTGCTCGTGTTACGAGATATGAGATCTCCAACAAGATTCTTTGCCTGCAAGATGAAAGAGAATAGCTCAATCGTTGAGCATGTGCTCAGATTGTGTGGGTGCTACAATCGCTTGAATCGAGTGGGAGTTGATCTTCTAGATAAGATAGTGATTGATATAGTTCTCCAAGTCACTGTCACTAAGCTACTAGAACTTGGTAATGAACTATAAAATGTCAGGGATAGAAATAATGATCCCTGAGCTGTTCGCGATGTTTGACACCGTGAAGGTAGAAATCAAGAAGGAGCGTCAAGTGTTTATGGTTAGTAAAACCACTAGTTTCGAGAAGGGCAAGGGCAAGGAGGGAAACTTCATGGATGGCAAGTCAGTTGCTGCTCCAGTGAAGGAACCCAAAGTTGAACCCAAACCCGAGACTAAGTGCTTCTATTATGAGGTGAGCGGTCGCTGAAGCGGAACAACCCTAGATACTTTGTAGATAAGAAGGCTGGTAATGTCGACACAAGTGTATTTGATATACGTGTTATTGATGTGTACCTTGCTAGTACTCCTAATAGCACCTGGGTATTGGATACCAGTTCGGTTGCTAAATGTTAGTAACTCGAAGTAAAAGCGATGGAATAAACGGAGAGTAGCTAAGGGTGAGGTGACGATGTGTGTTGGAAATGTCTCCAAGGTTGATGTGATCGACATCGCAAGCTCTCCCTACCTTCGGGATTAGTGACGAACCTAAATAAATGTTATTTGGTGTTTTGCGTTGAGCATGAACGTGATTAGATCGTGTTTATTGCAACACGGTTATTCATTTAAGTTAGAGAATAATTGTTATTCTGCTTACATGTATAATACCTTCAATGGTCATGCACCCAGTGAGATTGGTTTGTTGAATATTGATCATAGTAATACACATGTTCATAACATTGATGCCAAAAGATACAAAGTTAATAATGATAGTACCACATACTTGTCGCACTGCCTCTAAATGTCATATTGGTATATAGCGCATGAAGAAACTCCATGTTGATGGATCTTTGGCCTCATTTGATTTCGAATCGGTTGAGACATGCGAACCATGCCTCTTGGGCAAGATGACTAAGGACCCCGTTTTCCGGATTGACGGAGTGGGCAAGTGATTTATTGGAAATGATACATGTTGATGTATGCAATCCAATGAGTCTTGTAGCATGCGGTGGATATCGTTATTTTCTTACCTTCACTGATGATTTGAGTAGATATAGTGTATGTTTACTTAATGAAACACAAGTCTGAATCGTTTGAAAAGTTCAAGCAAATTCAGAGTGAAGTTTAAGATCATTGTGACAAGAAGATAAAAATGTCTACGATATGATCGTGGAGGTGAATATCTGAGTTACGAGTTTGGCATACAACTTTAGACAATGTGAAAGTTATGGTGCGAGCTATGATGTCTCTTATCGTTTTGCTACTATAGTTTTGGGGTTATGCATTAGAGACAACTACATTCACTTTAAATAGGGCACCATCTCAATCCGTTGAGATGACACCGTGTGAATTATGGTTTGATAGAAACCTAAGCTGTCATTTCTTAATGTTTGGGGCTGCGACTCTTGTGTGGAAAAATGTTTTCACCTAATGAGCTCGAACCCAAAGTGGACAAATGCATCTTCATAGATTACCCCAAGAACAGTTGGGTGAACCTTATAATCCAAGCATAAAGTGTTTGTTGCTAAAACGGGTCCTTTCCTGAGAAAAAGTTCCTCTCAAAAGAATTGAGTGGGAGGAAGATGGAACTTGATGAGGTTGTTGAACATTTGCTTCAACCAGAGAGTAGCGCAGTGCAAAAAGATGTTTTTGTGGAACCTACGTCAGTTGAAGAGGAAGTAAACGATGATGGTCATGAAGCTTCGGATCAAGTTACTATTGAACCTCGTAGGTCGACAAGGATGTGTACTGCTCCTGAGTGGTATGACAACCCTGTCTTGGAGGTCATGTTGTTGGACAACGATGAACCTACGGGCTATGGAGAAGCGATGATGGGCCCGGATCCCGACAAATGGTTAGAGGCCATGAAATCCGAGAAAGGATCCATGTATGAAAACCAAGTGTAGACTTTGGTAGACTTGCTCATTGGACGACAAGTCATCGAGTACAAATGGACCTTTGAGATGAAGACAGACGCTAATGGTAAATGTCACCATTTATAAAGCTCGACTTGTCACAAAGAAGTTTCCGACAAGTTCAAAGAGTTGACTGCGATAGACTTTCTCACTCGTAGCGATGCTAAAGTCCGTTGGAATTAGTTTAGCAGTTGCTGCATTTTTTAATTATGAAATCTGGCAGATGGATGACAAAACATCGTTTCCTTAACAGTATACTTGAGGAAAAGTTGTATGTGATACAACCAGAAGGTTTTGTCAGTCCTAAGGATGCTAAAAGGTGTGCAAGCTCCAGCAATCCTTCTAAGGGATGGAGCAAGCATCTCGGAGTTGTAATATACGCATTGATGAGGTGATCAAAGTTTTTGAGTTTATACAAAGTTTATGAGAAACTTGTATTTACAATAAAGTGAGTGGGAGCACTATAGAGTTTCTGATAAGCATATGTGGATGACATATTGTTGATCGAAAATGATGTAGAATTTCTGGAAAGCATAAAGGGTTGTCTGAAAAGAGTTTTTTAAAGGAAGACCTGGATAAAGATACCTAATTGTTGAGCATCAAGATCGATAGAGATAGATCAAGATGCTTGATGAGACTTTCAATGAGTACATACCTTCACAAGATTTTGAAAGAGTTCAAAATGGATCAGACAGAGAAAGAGTTCTTGCCTGATTTGTAAGGTGTGAAGTTGAGTGAGATTCAAAGCTCGACCACGGTAGAAGAAAGAGAAAGGACAAAAGTCATCCCCTATGCCTTAACCATAGGCTCTATATAGTATGTCATGCTGTGTATCGCACCTGTGTGTGCCTTGCCATTAGTCTGTCAAGGGGTACAAAAGTGATCCAGGAGTGGATCACTCGATTATGGAGGTGATAAAGAGTTTGTCGTAAAGGGTTACGTCGATGCAGGCTTTAACACCAATCCGGATGACTCCGAGTACCAATCCGGATACGTATAGTGGAGCAGCCATTTGGAATAGCTCCAAGTGGAGTGTGGTAGCAGTGTCTACAGTATGACATAGAGATTTGCAAAGTACACACGGATCTGAATGCCACAGACCTGTTGACTAAAATACCTCTCTCACATGCAAAGCATGATCGAGCCCCGAAACTCATTGGGTGTTAGATTCATAACAATGTGAATCACATGGTGATGTGAACTAGATTATTGACTCTAGTGCAAGTGGGAGACTGTTGGAAATATGCCCTAGAGGCAATAATAAATTGGTTATTATCATATTTCCTTGTTTACGATAATCGTTTATTATCCATGCTATAATTATATTAATCAGAAATCAGATACATGTGTGGATACATAGACAACACCATGTCCCTAGTATGCCTCTAATAGACTAGCTCGTTGATCAAAGATGGCTATGGTTTCCTAGTCATGGACATGAGATGTCATTTGATAACGGGATCACATCATTAGGAGAATGATGTGATGGACAAGACCCAAACTACAAACGTAGCATATGATCGTGACAGTTTATTGCTACTGTTTTCTGCATGTCAAGTATTTGTTCCTATGACCATGAGATCATGCAACTCACTGACACCAGAGGAGTGCCTTGTGTGTATCAAACGTCGCAACGTAACTGGGTGACTATAAAGGTGCTCTACAGGTATCTCCGAGGGTGTCTGTCGGGTTGGCATGGATCAAGACTGGGATTTGTTACTCCGTGTGACGGAGAGGTATCTTAGGGCCCACTCGGTAATACAACATCACAATAAGCCTTAAAAGCAATGTGACTAAGTGTTCACCACGGGATCTTGTATTACGGAACGAGTAAAGAGACTTGCCGGTAACGAGGTTGAACTAGGTATGGAGATGTCGACGATCGAATCTTGGGCAAGTAACATACCGAAGAACAAAGGGAACAACATACGGGATTAATTGAATCCTTGACATAGAGGTTCGACCGATAAAGATCTCATAGAATATGTAGGAACCAATATAGGCATCCAGGTCCCGCTATTGATTATTGACCGTAGAGGTGTCTCGGTCATGTCTACATAGTTCTCGAACCCGCAGGGTCTGCACACTTAAGGTTCGGTGATGTTTCGATAGTATAGAGTTATGTATGGTGGTGACCGAAGGTTTTTCGGAGTCCCAGATGAGATCTGGACGTCACAATGAGCTCCGGAATGGTCCGGAGGCAAAGATTGATATATAGGAAGTCCTGTTTTGGTCACCGAGAAAGTTTCGGGCTCATCGGTAGTGTAACAGGAGTGCCGGGAGGGTACCAGGGGACCATCGGGAGGGGTGTCTCAACCCAAGAGGCTACATGGGCTGTGGGAGGAGGTAAATCAGCCCCTGGTGGGCTGGCTGAAGCCTCCTTTAAGGGCCCATGCAGCTGGAGTGGTTTGAGAAGGAAAAAATCCAAAGGTGGAGAGGTTCAAAGAGTTTCCAAGTGGAAAGGAGGAATCCTACTCCTAATAGGATTGGAGTAGGACTCCTCCACCTCCAATTTCGGCCAGATCTTGAGGGTTTGAGGCTGCCTCCTCCCCTCACTCCATCCTGTATATACTAGAGGATTTAGAGGGAAGAGCTAACCCTAATTGCCATGTGCTGCCCTCTTCTTCCTCTAGATCGTTTTCTCCTCTAGATCGGTTTTCAGCGGTGCTTAGGTGAAGCCCTGCTGGAATTCCTCCACCACCATTGCCGCAACTCCGTCGCGCTGCCAGAGAAGTCTTCTACCTCTCCGCTCTCTCTTGCTGGATCAAGAAGGCGGAGATCGTCATTGAGTTGTACGTGTGTTGAACGCGCAGGTGTCGTCCGCTCGGCGCTAGATCGGAAGGACCGTGATCAAGATCGCGAGACGGATCATGATTAGATCACGGGACGGATCATGATAAGTTCGCGGGACATATCGTGATTGGATCGCGGGACGGATCATGATGAGATCATGGGACACTTGGCGATTTGGATAGCGAAGACGTTCGACTACACCAACCGCGTTTCTTAACGCTTCCCTCTTAGCAATCTACAAGGGTATGTAGATCCACTCTCCCTCTCGTAGATGCTCATCACCATGAATAGATCTTGCGTGTGCGTAGGAAAAAATTTGTTTCCCATGCAATGTTCCCCAACAATAGCATGTGCTAAAAAGTTGAGAGGGTTATGGCAAAAGTTGAATGCACTTCGTGTACAAAACGGACAGTCTCTTTCGAAGTATCAGGGTTCCGGACGGAAACTCATCGATTACAAAAGGCATTTCATTTTCTTGAACTTATTTGACCTCCAGGATTTTTGTGTGTTCAAAATGCATCATTCAAAGACACATCATCAATTTTCAACCCTTCCCGACATCATTGTTAGTTTTCATGCAGTTATTGATTTTTTTTGAGCTAAATGACCCTGAAATTGAAAAGCACTACAAATGAACTCTGAAAAGGTTGAAAGTTGGCATGGTATCATCATTTCACCCACATAGCATGTGCTAAAAAGTTGAGAGGGTTACGGCAAAAGTTGGATGCACTTCGTGTACAAAACGGACAGTCTCTTTCGAAGTATCAGGGTTTCGGACAGAAACTCGTCGGTTACAAAAGGCATTTCATTTTCTTGAACTTATTTGAATTCCGGGCTTTTTGTGTGTTCAAAATGCACCATTCAAAGCCACATCATCAATTTTCAACCCTTTCTGACTTCATTTGGTATTTTTCATGCAGTTATTGATTTTTTTGAGCTAAATGACCCTGAAATTGAAAAGCACTACAAATGAACTCTGAAAAGGTTGAAAGTTGGCATGGTATCATCACTTTACCCACATAGCATGTGCTAAAAAGTTGAGAGAGTTAAGGCAAAAGCTGGATGCACTTCGTGTACAAAACGGACAGTCTCTTTCGAAGTATCAGGGTTTCGGACGGAAACTCGTGTGTTACAAAAGGCATTTCATTTTCTTGAATTTATATGAACTCCAGGCTTTTTGTGTGTTCAAAATGCACCATTCAAAGCCACATCATCAATTTTCAACCCTTCCCGACATCATTTGTTATTTTTCATGCAGTTATTTAATTTTTTTGAGCTAAATGACCCTGAAATTGAAAAGCACTACAAATGAACTCTGAAAAGGTTGAAAGTTGGCATGGTATCATCATTTCACCCACATAGCATGTGCTAAAAAGTTGAGAGGGTTACGGCAAAAGCTAGATGCACTCTGTGTACAAAACGGACAGTCTCTTTTGAAGTATCAGGGTTCCGGATGGAAACTCATCGGTTACAAAAGGCATTTCATTTTCATGAACTTATTTGAACTCCAGATTTTTTTGTGTTCAAAATTATGCAGGCCCTTAATATACTCGTAGGTGCATCGGTCACCGTACATCCATTGTCGGTTCATCTGCGTGCGTTATATAATAAAGTGTATTAAAAACCATTACAACATATTATGAATAGATAAGTGGCCAAATTAAAGAAATTTATCATCACATTAAAGCCAAGGTACAATAATGACCAAAATAAATACGTATAGTTCATACATAGTTGTCATTATTGAACAACATATAGCTCTCTAGAGCATCTAATTAAAACATACAGCGAAACTACGTAAAAAATTTAAATGCAACAACAAATGCAATCATAACCGCTACTAAGGTACCAATTGATCCAACGGCATAATGATACCAAGCCTCGGTATGAATGGCATATTTTCTAATCTTTCTAAGCTTCAAGCGCATTGCATCCATCTTGGTCTTGTGATCGTCAACGATATCGGCAACATGCAACTCCAATCCCATCTTGTCATCTTCAGTTCTTTTCAATTTTTCTTTCAAATGATCGATTTCTTTTTCAGCTTCTGTTAACTTCTCGAGCAGAATTGCATAGTCGGTTGGAATTTCTGGTTCAATTACTTCCTATAGATAAAAACATCTACATCAAGTTGGTGGCATAATTAATTGTCAGACATTAGATATGTGAAATAATTATATAAAAGATAATATACCACATCTGAGTCATAGACTGGACGAGGGCCGACGTGGGTGGATACCATAACCATGGCACTATATAATAACAAACAATAATAAAAGTGAGAAAATCATACGAGTAAGTATATTTTCTTTTAGCAAGAAGATAAGATCAAAAGGCTCACCACGCGCGGGCGATCGACGACGGTTTCAGGACGGGGACGGGACAGGACGGACCGCCAAACCTAGACAAATCTTGACGAAAATGGAGTTTGGACAAGGAGCTTCGAGAGGAGAAAGCTTAAGTTTGGCTTGGGCATTTCATCAAACACCTCATGTGCATAGGAGGTGAGCTAGAGCACCACAAAGCTCTCCCCTCGCCGGCCTGAAAAACAGAGCAATGTGGAGTGCTCTGCTCGCTGGCAAGAGGGGTATATATAGGCATCTCATTGGTCCCGGTTCGTGGCTGGAACCGGGACTAAAGGACCCCCTTTGGTCCCGGATCCAACCACGAACCGAGACCAATGGTTGTGTGCCAGGAGCGAGGCACATTGGTCCCGGTTCATGTCTGGAACCGGGACCAAAGGTTCCAGATGAACCGGGACCAATGCCCCACGTGGCCCGCCCGGCCCCCTGGCCTCATGAACCGGGACTGTTGCCCCCATTGGTCTCGGTTCGTGACTAAACCGGGACTAATGTGCTGGCCCGGCCCGAACCAATGCACTATTTTCTACTAGTGAAGGCTTCAAACCTGGTTCACTTGATCCAACTCTTTTCACAAAATCCTATGACAATGAATTATTCATGTGCCAAATATATGTAGAAGATATTATCTTTGGTTGTACTAACAAACGTTACAATGATGAATTTGCCTACATGATGAGTGAAGAATATCAGATGTCTATGATGGGGGGGTTGAAATTTTTCTTAGGCCTACAAATTCGTCAGCAAAGCAATGGCATATTCATCTCTCAAGAGAAATACCTCAAGGATGTCCTGAAGAAATTCAGCATGCAAGACTGCAAAGGCGTCAAGATTCCTATGCCCACTAATGGTCACCTCTGCACTGACAAAAATGGTAAAGATTGCGATTAGAAGGTACGTCGATCCATGATTGGCTCTTTATTGTACCTATGTGCATCTAGGCTAGATATTATGCTTAGTGTTTGCATGTGTGCCTGTTTCCAAGCTGCACCGAAGGAATCACACCATAAGGTTGTGAAGCATATTCTTTGATATCTAGCTCACACACCAACACTTGGATTATGGTATCCGAAGGGCTTGGATCTTGATCTCATTGGATATTTCTATTCTGATTATGCTGGTGGTCGTGTGGACCGCAGGTCAACCTCAGGCACATGCCATTTCCTCGGATGATCCTTAGTATGTTGGTCCTCGAAGAAGCAGAACTGCGTATCACTATCTACTGCTGAAGTTGGGTACATTGTTGTTGGTTCCTGTTGTGCTCAATTAGTGTGGATGAAGCAAACCCTCAAGAACTATGACATCAACATGAAGAATGTCCCTCTCTACTGCCACAACGAGAGTGCCATCAAGATTGATCACAACCCAGTTCAGCACTCGAAGACTAAGCACATTCAGATTCATCATCATTTTCTTCGTGACCATGTGTTGAAGGGTGACATCTTCATCGACCACGTGAAGACTGAAGAATAGCTCGCTGATATCTTCACAAAGCCCTTGGATGAAAAGAGATTTTGCAAGTTGCGGTGTGAGCTAAATATCTTAGAATCTTCGAATGTTCTTTGAAAGGACACATCCTAACCCTTATGCAAAATTGATGACTTAGATGTGCAACACACGAAGTAACATTTTTCTTCAATCAATGAAGACTAACCCTCTAAGTGTGAAGAAATTAATGAAGAATTTGATTCTCGAAACCCTACGACAATTGTATGCGGTGTGTGAAATCATCATTCTTATACAGTGGGTCATGCCACCAACCATAGTTGAAACTCTTCAAAATTGAGTTTTTCGTCATTTTGTAAATTCCTCAGATTTTCAAAGTCCTCAAGTTTGCAAATTCCTCAAATTGCTAAATTTCTTCAAACTTTGCTATTGGTGTTCTTCATTGAAAACTTTGAGTTTTCAGTGTCCTCAACAGCATTCACTTATTGCTAATTCTTCAAGTTGATTTTATTCTAAGTGAATGTGATCGGACCCTTTCCCCCTATATGCTAAACTCTACCCAATCTATTCACAAATTCTTCATATGCATTCTATCTGAAACTCGTTCAAAGTCTTCATTGTGTCCTTGTCAGCTGAAGAATTTACGAACGAAACATTAAAATTTTAATCTCAATTTTTTGGCAGTTGCCGCTCTAACCTATCCCGATTCCCACGACTGGAAAGCCCACGACCCCCCACTATCTCCACTTCTCAGTACATGGGTGACACATGTCGATAGGAAAGCAAGGGTCAGGGGTATACATGTCCAAAATCTTCGGACTATTCAGTTTTTCACCTCCCTATATATACCCCCTCCCTTTCACCGACTCGAGTTACTCACCACTTCCATCGCTCCCGAGCTCAATCCTAGCACCGTTGCTAAGCTTCATCACTGCCGGAGAGGAAGAGCTTCACTGCCTCGACCTCCTCGCTTCCGTACTCGCATCGGCCGCGGAAATCTTCACTCCGCCACCGCTGTAGCTGTCTTCCACTACCAAGTTAGGGCGTGGGAGATCTGGACTGATGACCTTCTCCGTTCTAACTCCCAGTTCGTCGTGCTCTACATAAAGGGTAACTAAAATATGATTTTACTGCCCTATTTTTATCCTTATGACTTTCACAAAATCATCAAAACGTGTTTATTCTTAAGATGAGGAACAAGGTGACTGAAGACTTTGAGATGAGGAAATTAAGAAAGGACGTGGTGAGGAACAAGGTGACTGAAGACTTTGAGATGAGGAAATTAAGAAAGTCTTAAGTGAAATACTTCAAATAGTAACGATCAATTTCATCAGCAAGTACTCGAGGAAATGAAAGAGTTGAGGAAATAGAACCAGGAGCTCAATGAAGACAATGGTTTGATGACCCAATTCCAACTGCTCTGACAGTCGTATGTCTAGTTTGGAGCATCTTGGTATTTAAACCAAAGGACACACAATCCTTACCGTATTCTCCTTGAGCTAAGGTCACACAAGACCTCGCCCAACACTCGTGGTAAGTCTTCAGGACAGACTTCCAAACCATCAGAAACTCGGTCACCCGGCGATCCACAATTTCCTCTTCGATGCATTAGACCATGACTCCTAACCGTCTGGAAGATACACAATCTTCAAAGGTAACAAGCATCGATTCCACATAGGAACAATCTATTCAGTGGTGCTCAATCACTTTCGGTTTTGGGTGTTTGAGTTTTGGGTTTTTCCTTACTCATGATTTTCTCTCAAAGTCCTCGAGAATGGCTTGCTCTCAAATGACACTTGTCAAGTTCTCTCTCGGAGCAGCCAACCAGCTAGCAGTTGTGGGGGGGCTATTTATAGCCAAGGTGCAACCTGACATGATAAGACATAAATAGCCCTAATGATATGATTGTTATGTGGATAAGATATCTGAACAGATGGCGCAAGGCACAACAACAGTTGGAGATTTGATCTATCAAATTCCTCAGGTCTATCATGTTCCTCACGGTAGGCAATTCGCACTAGCGAAATCCTAACTCCTCGGTAGGACCAATTTCCTCAGAGACTAGAAGAACATCGTCCTTGTCACTGAAGAACTTGACTGAACTGCAAGAGATTTCCAAAGGCTTCACTCGAAGGATTGGGTATGTTGAGGCTTTTGAGTTGAGCGTCACTTGGAATTTTTTCCTTAGTTTTACCTCGACCCCTTTTAACAGTACAGTGTTTCCAATGACTCAAAGAAAAGAAATGAAACTATGAAAACAAAAGTCTTCACGCTTCATAGTCCTCGTACCAATATCTTCAAGGTCGCACCAAATTCTTCATTTTCAAAGTCTTCAAGAAAGCATCAAAGTCTTTAGTTAAAGACATTCATTTTTAGGGGTCGTCATTCTTCGACTATATCAAACTCCTCATCGACTTATAGAACATGTGTACACTCACAAACACATTAGTCCCTTAATCTATAAGTCTTCAATACACCAAAATCACTAAGGGGCACTAGATGCACTTACAAGCCGACCCCCTCAAACGGGCCTCAAATGCCCAGGCTGACTGGCACCCCTAATATCCAGCCCAAATATGAGGCGGATATGGGGGAGCCCGGGCATGCCCGCCACGTCGGCTTGACGGTGTGTCCCCACACAGACGCGCCCGGAAACCCGAAGGTCCGACGGTCGCCTCGACCGTCGCCTTTGTGTGAACGTCGCGTGGCGCCGCTTCGACTCACCGCCTGAGGCCATAATCGGCTATTTAAGCCGGCCGACGTCCCCCAGCCCTAGCACATCCGCCTCCTCGCTCCCTTCGCCGCTACCCGAGCCCATCCGCCTCCTCTCCCCCACTCTCCAGCCTCACTATGGTCCGCCAGAGGATCACCACCTACACTCAGCTCATGCCGGAGAGCCGGAACCAGATCTAGGCGAAGATCGAGGCTCATCGCACCGTCCGCAACGATGCGGGTCTCCCTCCGAACTCGTCGGAAAGGAGGAGGAGGAGGAGTAACCAGAGGAGGAGGTGTCGGAGGCTATGAAGGAGGAGGACGACGCTTCGGGGTTCAACATGGCGGAGGCGGAGGAGTTCTCCGTCGCCCAATCTGGCAAGATGGCGGGTAGCAGGCCATCCTGGATTCGATCTGGGATGAGGTCGATGTGGAGGCCAACCGTCGGCTCATCCGGCAGAGGCAGACAGAGGCCGATGCCCTCTTCGACGAGCTCGAGGTGGAGATAGCGGCGAAGGAAGCTGCAGTGGAGTAGCCAGAGGAGGAGGTGTCAAAGGCCATGGAGGAGGACGACGACCTTCGGGGTTTAACATGGCGAAGGCAGGGGAGGAGTTCTCCGTCTCCCAATCCGACGAGATGGCGGGACAGCAGGCCATCCTGGATTCGATCCGGGATGAGGTCGAGGTGGAGGCCAAGCGTCGGCTCATGCGACAAAGGCAGACGGAGGACGATGCCCTCTTAGACGAGCTCAAGGCGAAGATAGCGACGAAGGAAGACGCAGCGGAGCAGCCGGAGGAGGAGGTGTCGGAGGCCATGGAGGAGGAGAAGGACGCTTTGGGGTTCAACGTGGCGGAGGCGGAGGAGGAGTTTGTTGTCGCCCAATCCAACGAGATGAAGGGACAGCAGGCCATCCTGAATTTGATCCGGGATGAGGTCGAGGTGGAGGCCTACTGCCGGCTCATCCGGCAAAGGCTGACGGAGGCCGACACCCTCTTCGACGAGCTCGAGGCGGAGATAGCGGCGAAGGAAGCTGCAGCGGAGCAGCTGGAGGCGCCGGAGCGCGAGCTGACGCACATCTATCTGCGAGAGGGCATGAAGATTGTCGAAATCCCGACGAATAGTAGATAGCTTGTACGTGGTACGTAGGTTTAATATGTTGCATGATTTTATACGGATTTGAGGAATCTAAGATAAAACACCCGATGCAGTAGTCATTTTTTAAGGCATAATCGGTCATTATCCGTGGATTCACTGACGTTTAAAAGGCTGCATTTGTAAAGTCCGATTGTAAATGGTCTAATAAAAATACAAATATGCAAAAAATGATTTGTTTCCGGTTGGTACCTGCAGCGCATCTCGCGCCGACGGTGTCCCTCTTTCTTAATTAGTGTGCGATGATGAAGAACGACGGGCTCAGCTCGATCGGGGCCGGGGGTCTCGTAAACCTCCACGTCTAATCAAGTCAAGGTACTACAACTCATAGTCAAAGTGGGAGCCAGCTGATTTCGCGGGCGCATTTGTCGTGCGGTACTCGTACGGACGTCCTTTATATATCTGTATATGTATGTAGTGTGATATCCGCCAGCATCAGTGCCGTTACCACGTCGTGTTCACTGCCAAGGTATATATTGTAGTACGTAGCAGCCACGCAGCTGCAGGGGGCGTCTATATACGTATGAATGCCAGCTACACGTAGTGACATGGAGACGTGCATACTTTTTTTTAACACGGTACGACGCAAACGCTTATATATACGCGTATACACCCACCCCTATAAACGTATACACGCACATCCTATTTCTATGAATATCTTCGAGAGACTGAACCGGTATATCATCTTGAAATTTATTGAGTTACCATAGGCACCTCGTCGTCGACGGAAACGTCTCCTCCTACTAAATGCGCATCGTTAAAAATCTAAAAATAAATACGAACACCAGAATTTAAACCCTGGCGGGTTAGGGATACCATAGTCTCTAACCATCCAACCAAATGCGGAGTACATGGTATGAGAACGTACTACGAAAGAAACTTGACTTCGCACAAAGGGACACCAAATAGGGACGGGAGTTGGTGTCGAGGTATATATACGGAAACTGCAATGTGCAATCAACCAAACGACTTCTTTAATAGTGCGAAATTTGATACTGAGTCCCTTATGAAACAGGCCGTCACTTACCAAATCACTGCTATCGTCAAAGTCTGAAACCTGGAATTCTATGATACACACAGGAGGACCAAAGACGCGCCTAGAAAACGGCCCCAACCCACGCATTTTACGTAGCATTCATTATGATCAATATACAATGTGGTCGCATGGCTAAGTCGTTTTAAATTAGTGTCAGAATGCCACTGTATTTTGTATTGTACAGAGCCGGCGCACCTACGCACACAGGACAGCTGCCTTAATTGTAGCCCAACGGGATAAACATATACCCGAGAACAGAACAAAACCGGAGAGCTGGATGACAGGGTCAGTGAGCCAACGGTGCCATTGGTCCACGCGCGGTTAGGTTAGCATATCCGTGAGGCAAGTTGACGCCAAAATAGAAGTTACGGTGGAGAGGGTGGGCTGCTAAAGTTTCTCATACGTGGCTCAATCCACCAACATCAACACCAGCACCACTCCACCCAAGCATTGAAAAGGCTGTGACCCAATCTTAATCCCATCCTTGTGAAACGCTGTGACAGTGGTACAGTACTACTATAGTAAGTAAGGCGACCAGATCGCCGGCCAAGATAGCGCGCCCAATTCGTCCGGCGACCTTAACAATTTGCCAAAACGACGACCCTAGCTTCGCCATTGGCCCAAGCAACCGCAGCCACTGTGCCGTATGGCTAACTAATCTTGGCTGATTAGTTAGCTTGTAGCTAGCTTCAGTACAATACAGCCTAGCATTTGAGCGCAAGTGAAGATCGAGCACGCCGACGCCGATCGATCCGCGAGCGGATTGGTTTCCGGTTGGTCGGCGACTGAAGCGCAACTCGCGCTGGCAGCGTCCTTTTTGATGAATCAACTTGTGAAGGAATTCACACACAAAAAAAATCAACTTGTGAAGAAGAAACCATGTGACATTGTTTGTGACACTCGTACGGGATGATTTCTACTACTCCTACTATCAACTTGCAGCTGAATTGGCTGGCTGCGCATAAAGGAAACCATGTGGACTTGGCCATGTACTCCCTCCGTTCTAAATATAAGTTTTTTTAGATATTTCAATATGAGATACATACAAATATATGGACATATTTTAGAGTGTATTGTTAGATGTGTATAGTTAGTCCCTTTTCTATTTATCCTCAGATGTATATGTACTGGCCTTTGGCCCCTCTGAATATGAGTTGTTCATTCCTAACATGGTATCAGATGCTTAGGTTCTCTCCCATCCCGCACGCAGCGACTCCGTGCGTCCTCCCCCACCCCAGCCGCCGCCGCTGCTCGGGCCCGTCTGCCCCGCCAGCCGGCCCCATCCGCCTCGTCTCCGCCGTATGCTCCGCGCTCCAGGAGCTGGGGTCGTGCCCCGCACGACGCTCGTGCCGCCTGCCGTCGCTGGGAGCAGCGCCCGACGCGGAGGGCCACTGTCGCGCGCCCCTCCAACCCGCACTCGCGCGCCGCCGCGTGCCGCCCGTCTCCGCTGCGCGCCTGCTGCGCCCGGCCGCCGTGTCGCCCGTCTCCGCTGCTAGCGCCCTCGTCTCTGGTCGCTGGCTGTTGCCCGTGTCCCGCCCGCGGCTGCTGCGGACGGTCGCCGTTGCCTTCCTTCCGGCCGCCGCGCCCGGCTGTTGCTGCCTAGCAGCTGGCCGTGCCGCGCCCAGCCGGCCGTTGCCCGCATCGGGCGGCCTAAGGTCTCGATCCCGATCCAAATCGGGCGTTGACCTCGTTCCTCAAAAAAAACAGAGGGTTCCTCATGTCCTCTTCGGGCTACGTTGTTGTTCCTCGGTGCTCGGTGATCTTCGATGGCACCAACTATGCTAAGTTTGCGGGCTTCATGCGGATCCACATGCGCGGCCCTCTCCTGTGGGGTGTTCTCTCTGGCGAGGTCTCCTGTTCGCCCTGCCCTGTCGCTCCCGTGGCTCCTACCCACCGGTGCCGCCTGTTCTTGCCGCTGGTGCTTCCCAGGCTGATCGGGATGCAGCCAAGGCTCTCGATGATGCTGCGGTGGATGCTTATGATCAACAGGTATCAGCCTATTCCGATGCTCTTTCTCCCTACAGGGATGGTCTCTCTGCTTACACTTAGTGGTGTAATGATGATGCTCGAGCTGCTGCTGTTCTCACTGCGATTGCCTTCCTTAGTTTGCTTCGGAGTTCATGAGCCTCGATACTGTTGCAGCGATGTGGTCTTACCTCTGTCAGCGCTATCAGCCCTCTGGTGATGCGCTCTACTTATCTGTGGTGCGTCAAGAGCACGCTCTTCAGCAGGGTGACTCTTCTATCGATGAGTTCTACACACATAGTTCTGCCATCTGGCGCCAGCTTGACTCTCTTCGGACAGTTGTTTGTGAAACTTGCCTTTGCTACCAGACTATGAGGTCTGACTTGGAGTTTCTGCGTGTCCATGAGTTCTTATCTCGCCTCCGTTCCGAGTTTGAGCCTCGACGCGCTCACTTGCTTGCTCGTGGTCGTGTTCCTATCTCGGAGGTACTTGCTGAGCTTCGTGCTGAGGAGACTCGCCTTCGTTCTGCTAGGTTGCTTGCGGTTCCCTCTGTGTTGGCTGCTCGAGCTCCTGTGTCGTCTGCTCGTCTCACCGCTTCACCGCTTCTGCCCACACCTTCAGGAGGGTGGATCATCCTCCTTATGCTGAGAAGGGTCGGTCGCGCCGTGACACTTTCTGTGGCTACTGCTCCAGGCAAGGTCACCCAGAGTCTGATTGCCGTCAGAAACAGCGAGATCAGAGGCGCTCTTCTTCCAATGGGACTCATGTGTCTCCCTCGACTCCGTCACTCACTGAGCAAGACATTTTGCGGCTCAAGCGCCTCCTGGCTTCCTCCGGATCTTCATCGACGGGTTCCGCTGCCGCTGTGACTGCCTCCACCCCTCCATCACCGCCGGCACGTACACCGTCAGGTACATCTTCGTGGGTTCTAGATTCTAGAGCCTCCTTTCACATGTCTTCTGATTCTTTCGCGCTGTCTTCTCTCCGACCTCTTGATTCGCCTGTTAATGTTCTTACCGCCGATGGCACACCTCTTCCTGTTGGTAGTCGTGGTATTCTTTCCACTCCATCTTTTTCTGTTCCTAGTGTTTCACATGTTCCTCGCCTTACCATGAATCTTTTTTCCGCTGCCCAACTTATTGATTAAGGTTGTCGTGTCATTCTTGATACCGACTCTTGCTCCATTCAAGATCGTCGCACCAAGGCTTTGGTTGGTGCTGGCCTCCGGCGCCGTGAGTCAGAGGGCCTTTGGGAGGTTGACTGGCTTTGTGTTCCTTCCGCTGCCACCACTTCTGCCAGCTCTCATGCTCTTGCTGCCTCTTCGTCTGCGTCCTTCCAGCAGTGGCATCATCGTCTTGGTCACATCTGTGGCTCTCGCTTGTCTTCTTTAGTTCGTCAAGGCCTCCTAGGGTCTGTATCTGGAGATGTATCCTTACATTGTAATGGTTGCAGACTTGGCAAACAGACCCAGTTACCTTATCCTACCAGTGAGTCCGTATCTCGGCATCCTTTTGACTTAGTTCATTCTGATGTCTCGGGTCCTGCTCCCTTTGATTCGAAAGGTGGTCATCGCTACTATGTTTTGTTTATTGATGATTTCTCTCGCTACACTTGGCTCTACTTCATGAAATCTCATAGCGAGGTTCTCTCTATATACAAACGATTTGCTGCCATGGTTCACACCCAGTTTTCCATGCCCATTCGTACTTTTCGTGTTGACTCCGCTGGAGAGTATATCTCCCAGCTGTTGCGTGGTTTTCTCGCGGAACAGGGTATCTTGCCCAGTTCTCATGTCCTGGTGCTCATGCTCAGAATGGCGTTGCCGAACGTAAGCATCGTCATCTGCTTGAGACGGCTCGTGCGCTGATGATTGCCGCTTCTCTTCCACCACACTTTTGGGCTGAGGCTGTTTCTGCATCCACCTATCTCATCAACATTCAGCCATCTACTGCTCTGCAGGGTGGTATTCTTATGGAGTGTCTCACTGGTCGATCTCCTGACTACTCAGCTCTTCGTATGTTTGGATGTGTGTGCTATGTCCTTCTTACCCCGCGAGAACGCACCAAACTGACTGCTCAGTCGGTTGAGTGTGTTTTCCTTGGCTACAGTGATGAGCACAAGGGTTATCGCTGTTGGGACCCTGTTGGTCGTCGCTTGCGCATCTCGCATGATGTGACCCTTGATGAGTCTCGCTCTTACTACCCCCGCCCTTCCTCCTCGAGTTTCTCTATGGGCGATATTTCTTTCCTTCTCCTTCCTGATACATCCCCCTCTGTGCCTCAGATCTCTCCCCTTCCTTCGACCCGTCTCCCTCTTCCTCACATGCCACCGACACCACAATCCCCTCCATCCTCCTCTCCACCATCCTCTCCGGTCCGTCGGCCTCTCTCTCCTTTTCCTCTCCACTACTCTCGCCGCCCTCGTGTTGAGGATGATTCTCCTCACACGTCTTCCACTTCCGATGTTCCTCCTTCCACGCCTCCACCAGTTCATAATCTCCGTGCTCGACCTCGACCCCCTCTTGATAGCTATTCTCCTGCCAAGTACGGCCTCTCTGTTGTTGCTGAGCCGACTTCCTATCGAGCTGCCCTGACTCAGCCTGAATGGCAGCTTGCGATGGCCCAGGAGATTGCTACCCTTGAGCATTCTGGCACGTGGGATCTGTTTTCCCTTCCTTCTGGTGTTCGTCCCATCACATGCAAGTGGGTCTATAAGATTAAGACTTGCTCTGATGGTTCTCTTGAGCGCTACAAAGCTCGTATTGTGGCTCGTGGTTTTCAACAGGAACAAGGACGTGATTATGATGAGACATTCACTACTGTGGCCCACATGACCACTGTCCGCACTCTTCTTGATGTTGCTTCTGTTCTTCATTGGTCTGTGTCTCAGCTTGACGTTCAGAACGCCTTTCTCAATGGGGAGTTGCGTGAGGAGGTTTATATGCAGCCACTCCAGGGTATTCTGTTCCTGATGGTATGGTCTGGCGACTTCGCCGCTCTCTCTATGGTCTTAAACAGGCCCCTCGTGCCTGGTTCGAGCGGTTCGCCTTTGTCGTGACTGTCGCGGGCTTCTCGCCCAGTGATCATGATCCCGCTTTGTTTATTCACACATCTCCTCGTGGTCGGACTCTTCCCCTTCTATATGTTGATGACATGATCATCACTGGCGACAACTTTGACTACATTGCCTTTGTTAAGGCCCGTCTTCGCGACCAGTTTCTGATGTCTGATCTTGGTCCTCTTCGCTATTTTCTTGGGACTGAGGTTTCCTCGACCTCTGATGGCTTCTTCATCTCCCAGGAAAAATATATTCAGGATCTTCTTGCTCGAACCGCTCTTGGTGATGAGCGCACTGTTGTGACTCCTATGGAGCTCAACGTTCAGCTTCATGCGTCTGATGGTGATCCTCTTCCTAATCCCACTCGCTATCGCCACCTCGTTGGGAGCTTAGTCTATCTTGTTGTTACTCGTCCTGACATATCCTATCATGTTCACATTCTCAGTCAGTTCGTTTCAGCCCCCACCTCTGTCCACTATAGTCACCTTCTCCGTGTTCTACGATATCTTCGTGGCACGATCTCTCATCGCCTTTTCTTTCCCCGCTCCAGCTCTCTCCAGCTCCAGACCTACTCTGATGCTACGTGGGCTAGTGATCCCTCTGATCGACGCTCGCTGTCTGCTTACCGTGTCTTTCTTGGCGGCTCTCTCATTGCCTGGAAGACCAAGAAACAGACTGTAGTTTCTTGCTCGAATACAGAGGCTGAGCTGCGGGCGATGGCTATGTTGACGGCTAAGGTGATCTGGTTACACTGGTTACTTTAGGACTTTGGTGTGTCTGCTACTACATCGACTCCCTTATTGTCAGACAGTATAGGCGCTATCAGTATCACGCGTGACCCGGTGAAGCATGAGCTCATCAAGCACATCGGTGTGGATGCATCCTTTGTGCGTGCTGCTGTGCAGGATGAGGTTCTCGCTCTTCACTATGTGCCTTCTGAGTTACAGCTGGCGGACTTCTTCACGAAGGCACAGACTCGAGCGCAGCATGAGTTCTTTCTCTCCAAACTCAGTGTTGTTGACCCACCATGAGTTTGAGGGGGGGTGTTAGATGTGTATAGTTAGTCCCTTTTCTGTTTATCCCCAGATGTATATGTACTGGTCTTTGGACCCTGTGAATGTGAGTTGCTCATTCCTAACATGTACATTCGCACATTTTGCTCCGTATGCAGTCTATATTGAAATCTCTAAAAAAACTTGTGTTTAGAAACGAAGGTAGAGTATCTGAAATCCTGAATGTATAGAATGTCTATACAATGGTATGTGTATAGGACATACAAATATCTATCTGAAGTGAGAACATACGGAAGAAACTTGACTTCACTATTAATTAAAAATAAAATGAAAACTTGACTTGGCATAAGGGACACGAAATTGAGGCAGGAGTTGGTGCCGAGGTACGAAAACTGAATGTGAAATCAATCAATGAAACATGTCAACTTGATACTGTGGATCTCTTGTGAAGTGGCCTGCCACTTACCGAATCCCTAGCAGTTGGCACGGCCTAAAAGAATGATCATATGGGGCAATTTGTTGCAACGAAAACCATCTAAAAAGGGGACAGCATTGGATGAGTATCATGTTATTCTCGGAATCTGGAGTCCTATGATAGTACTGACGACGATAAGCCTAAGATAACGGTCAACTTGCGATTTTGCATCCACTAAATTGTTCAACACGTTGTGGCCACAGAGGTAGGTCCTTTAAAATTAGTGCCAGAACGCCACTATATTTTGTATTGTGTATATATAGCTGTAAAGGCCGGCCAACCTACGTACACAGGACGACTACCTCAATTGTAGCCCAATGGAATAGATATAACTGAAGAACAGAACAAAACTGGAGAGCTGGATCACAAGGTCAGTGAGCCAACCGTACCATTGGTCCATGGGCGATTAGGTTAGCAATATCCTGGAGCAAGTGGCAATTCTCTACGCCGAAATGGAAGTTCCGGTGGGGAGGGTAGGCTGCTAAAGTTTCACATACGTGGCTCACTCCACCAACACACCTAGGCACTCCGCCATTAAAAGGCCAAGCTATGGCAGATTAGCCATGGACAAACAGGACATAGTTTTGAGGTGTAACCGGTATCGCTCCGATCGGCTTAAAGGAGTCTAGGCCGGGATAGAAGATGGAGAAAGAAGAAGAAGAAGAAGACATGCTGGTATTGTTTCGGCTCATGTCCTCGTCGAGCACATCGTCGGATGAGATGTGAGCCGAACCAATATCACTCATGTATTCTTCCTTCAGACAAGTCCTGTGTGGAGATCCTGTTGACAGAAGGGGAGTGGTGATTGTCGTGGTCATGGTAAGTGTTCTGTACTTCTGATACTCCAACATAACAAGCTAGCCAAGGACTATAAGTAGGGGGCTCTCAGATTTCTACCACTACAGTCTAGAGGGATCGTTTTCATATCACTCTAATTACTCAAGACTAGTACTTCATACATTTGATTTGTTGAGGCGATTAGCAGATTTGCTTGTTTTCTCAAGATCTACCTACGGCTACAAAATTATAGTGCAAGTGACTATGAGCCATGTAAGCATTTGTGGTTAGAGACTAATAGCTTTATACACATTTGCAGTATGATTTCTCTCTTTGATCTTGAATAAAACATAGGCACATTCGTGCTTAGCAAGAATGATATAAGCTATAGATGAACCCGCGGAAAGGATATAGCTGCTAAAACTTTTCGCAATCTCTAATATTATACATTGACAGCTTTTGGCGCCGTATTCTTTTCCTCTTCTTTGGAAAGAGCTATAACCTCTTTGGTCTTGTCATACTTTTTACTCAGATGACTTTTGGAAGGCAAATAGCAATTTCTCCTGCACTTATGTATGCCTAAATTGGTTGAGTGTAAACTGCTAAGCATTAGTGTCCTGATCAAACACCGAAATAATAATTTTTACGCGATTTAACTATCCTAGCCTGATTGGTTTATTATATCTTGGATGAAAAACAGTTCTGTTACCCACATCCTCGATGAGGGCATATGAAGACTTACATAGGAAAAGGTCCTTGCAAACGAGATCTTCAGTACAGCATAGGGCATCTGGACAACAGTTAGATCTATGCATACTCTAATCATGATGAGTATTCGGTCCCAAGACCCATTGCCGACCTCTTTGAGATATCAATGGTCCCATTTGGAACAAATGAAAGAAAAAACGTGGCAATTTTGGTCGATTGAACTCCGATAGGAAAAACTCATGATTTGCAATCTGAATATCTGAACAGCTTACAGGATTCCTTCAATGTTACCGTGGAATGGGCTATTTATGTTCTCTTCTTGTTATGTCAACAATTCTTGTGCTATTAACTTTTTCTAGGTGTGTAGAAAAGTCTAACTTAATAGTATATATACTTTTCCTTCTTTTGTCCCTACTTTTTCTCAAAACTAAAGTACTGTGCAGCACCATAATTCATACGGTTTTCCTATTTCCGAGTTTCTTAAACCCCTGGTAAGTTAATTAGGATGCGAGTTCGGGAGCGTATCTAGAAAAGGTCACCCGTGCAGTTTAGCTGTTGTCTGCGCTTGCTGATCCAACGGCACATTGTCAAGCTTGCGACCTGGGATGCCCTTTTGGACCCTAGTGCCCATCCATCGCATAAGGAAAATGCCCCGTGCTGCACAGCGCCTAATTAAGCTTTATATTAACAGCTACTCCTACTTGCTAGCGTATAGCTGAAATGCTGAATGGTCTGGCCAGCTAAGCTAGAAGAGGGGGAAAGAATATGCACTTGTCACGCAGATCTGCATGCGCCGCGCAAACCTTTTGTCTCGTCATCGGTTTGGTTCTTCATACGACGGCGACTCGCCCGGTTTTCGGGCCACATGTGTTCATGCGCTAGCCATTGAAAAATGCTGGGGTACGACTGCTCTTGAGCCATAGGTTTTGTGAGATGATGTCTCTCGGTACACGCTATTGGTTTGCTCATCGATAGCGTGGTACGCATGCATGCAGTCTGGTGGCTGTGCGTCTGTCAGGCTACGTGTTTTGTGGTTTTTCATATGCCTTCTGAAAGGGATTCCGGATAGATATGTAGCTATCCGGAAGATACTTCGTCAGACGTGATCTTAGCCTAGCCTTACTGCTGGCATCGACACGTATGACCGATGCGTTTGTTGGGGCCTGACGCAATCGATGGGACCATCCCTGTGCCGACTGCTTCAGAGCTACAGTGAAAACAGAGTGGAAAGTTCTACAGAGTTGGAGTGATATTTATGCTACTGAAGCGCATGTCTGAACTACAGGTTTCAGAAGATGGTGTGATGGCATAATGACCAAGCAGAACATCGAGATAAGTACTGTAGATAACATACTTGTATGCCGGCGTAGGATATTGCGTTGGAAAGTATAGGGTACCAGTTGCACCAAATTGGCACCTGAAAGGAAAAGACCGAGCGCTGAGCCAGGGTGAGTCTCACAGTGCACCACTCCGCATTCTTTCAAGAACTCCTCTCTGGCGGTGTTTACAGTTTCAGCTAGATCTGCAACTAACAGGTATGGGAACATCTGATTCACAGGTCAGATAACATCTCTTTGACCATTGCAGATCGGCGTAGCCTTCAGCATAAATTCAGCAGTTTCAGTTTCGGAAACCAGAACTTCCAATCTGAGTATGCAATTTTCCAACCACCAAATTTTAAATTGAACAAACTTAGAACTATCAACCCAACAGTTCCCAACTTTCAAATAAAAAATACCAGAATCAAACCCAAAAAAATCTGACATTCAAGAGGGGAGCATCAGCTTTCATCCAGCAACTTCAAATTTTCAACAGTAAGAAACGAGGTGACAGCATCAGATCCCTCCAAGGCAGCAGCACCAAGCCATCCATTGTGGTTTGTGGGGGTCAGAGAACACTACATTTGGTTAGCATTTGATCACATACGATGTACAACTTCACGTCCCGAATGGACATGATTTTAGTAGTGACTGGGCAGCAATGTCTTTATGGTAGGTTCAACGAATTTCACCAAAGAGCAGAGTCCCATAACCAATCTGTCATGTTGCCCAGTCAGTGGTGCATCTTGTTGCAATTGCTGCGAGGGCAACAAGGAGGCCCCAGTAAGTTCAGGAGTACAGCGTCACTATGCCTGGATGCCCGCACTTTGGATGCACGGTCAGCAACAGGGGGGGTAGAGGGCAGCCAATGACCTTCATTGTCCAAGTAAACCCACAATATTACCAGAGTTATCAAGTCATGTAACTTCCCCTATTCACTGAAAATTTTGAAATGAATTTTCAATATTCTAACTTCCAACGAGCATTCCGTCTTCAAGTGTAAATGCTCCATAAATTAATCAACAACATAGCTCCAATCCCTTTAGTGAAAGGAATATACAAGAACTGTTGATCTTAACAATATGCATCTCTGAATGGAGAAGCTTCCCATCTGCGTTCTGCTTCTTCTTTCTGCTTGCAAATGCAAGCAAAGAGACCTCACAACCAGCACACAATCACACTCGCTAACTTTTGTCACAAAGGGATACAAAAGGTGAACTAGTTCCAGAAATTGCAAGATAAATGGATGCACCTCTTTTTACATTGCCATGTCAAAAGTAGAAGCAGCCCACGTCCTTGTTGATTTTCAAAGAGTGATACTCATTGTAGTTCAGATACCCCCAGAAGCGAGAAAGACCGAGCTCCTCATACTTTGAAGACTTCGAATGCAAAATATACAAATCTTTGATGTTACTCGCAAACCTCGTTTTAATTGCATCCACCTGTGCAGGAAGACAGATGCTCTCAAATCTCATACTATTATGTTCCCGGTTAGGACATGTATATAGTTAGCAGCTGCTACACAGAGCTAGGCAAGATTTGGAGGAAATGGAAACCATCAATAGTACTGCAACAAGTAAAGTGCATAACAACAGATATTTAGCAGATCACAGCAACTACTGATAGAACACACCAACAAATCTATTACCAACTGTTCACAGAATGTGATGATACACATATCATTCTTAGACAGACCTACTCAACCACAGATTACTTGTTCCCAGAACTATGATACACATATCATTCTTAGGGAGAATAATTAATGATGGTTATCAGATCAGTAAAGCTATTTTATGTGCATGCTGGAGTTGAAAGAATAAACCATGCGCACTGAGTTTTCCTTGTCCGAACTAGAACGACTGAGCACTCACCTGTTTGCCGGGCATTGGCTACCTTCTAGTGGGATTGCCAGCCACTCGGGTGGCATCCTTCTAGGCGTGAAGGATGCCACCTTCGAGGTGGGTAGCATGGACCGGGGTGAGTTCTTTGTCAGTATGGAGGTCTTTGAGTGGGCCCTCAACTTCAAGTGGGAGATCATAATTGTGATGGCCCTGCTGACCACCGCCGCTCCGCGACCTTCCTAGATGAGCTTAGAAGGAAGGTCTCGGCCACCCTTCTCCCGGTGGTGGTGGGTGGGGACTTCAACCTTCTCCGCTTCGCGGAGGATAAGAGCAACGATTTAGTCAACTTTCCGCAGATGCAGATCTTCAACGACTGCATTGCCGATCTCGGGCTCCAAGAATTAGATAGAGCGGGCCCTCAACTTCAAGTGGGAGATCATAATTGTATATGGCCCTGCTGACCACCGCCTCTCCGCGACCTTCCTAGACGAGCTTAGAAGGAAGGTCTTGGACGCCCTTCTCCCGGTGGTGGTGGGTGGAGACTTCAACCTTCTCCACTTCACGGAGGATAAGAGCAACGATTTAGTTAACTTTCCACAGATGCAGATGTTCAACGACTGCATTGCCGATCTCGGGCTCCGAGAATTAGGTAGGGTTGGTGCCAGGTACACTTGGACCAACCGCCAGGCAGACCCGACACGCTCCATCTTGGTCTCGCCTGAGTGGGAGCTTCGCTGCCCCCTCGCGTCCCTCCGGGCCATCACCCGGATTGGTTCGGATCACGTTTCGCTGCTCCTATCCTCGGAGAATGATCGGCCTCCCCCACCCCCGAGGTTCCACTTCGAGACCTTCTGGCTCAATCAAAATGGTTTCGTTGACACCGTTCGTGCTCGATGGATGGAGGCTCGTACCTCCCCTCACCGCTCGATCTCGGTTGTCGACAACTGGCACTTCTGCGCCAAGCGCTCGCAATAGTTCATGTGGGGATGGGGTGCGAACCTTGGTCGGGATCTACGGGAGCGCAAGAAGTCCATTCTAGAATCCATACAGGTGTTGGACCTTCGGGCGGACTCAGTGGGCCTGTCCCCCAACGAGTGGATGCTGCGGTATGATCTTGAGGATCAGCTCTCAACCATATACACTGATGAGGAGGCCTATTGGCGCCTTTGCGGGGCCCAAACATGGGTCCTCCAGGCCGTCGCCGTCGGAACTCCATCCCCCTGCTCTCGGACGGAGAGATCCTCCTCAGCGGCCGGCCGATATCCATGCTCATGTCGACGGCTTCTATAAGGCCCTTTTCTCCACCCCTCCTAGGAGTGGTCTAGCCCTTGCGGCAGACTTCTGAACGGATCACCAGCGTGTATCAGCCGCGGATAATGCGGCCCTTACGGCCCCGTTTTCGGAGGAGGAGGTCTGGAATGCCATCAAGGGTATGAATCCGTCGTCCGCACCGGGCCCGGATGGCCTGCCAGTTAAGTTCTTCCAGACCTTCTGGAGCGCCATTAGGCGGGAGGTGATGGCCCTCTTTGAGGAGTTCTATGTTGGCTCCATCGACCTCCACCGCCTTAACTATGGGATCATCACTCTGATCCCCAAGGTCACGGGCGCTTCGAACATCCGCCAGTTCCGGCCTATCACTGTGATCAATGTGATCTTCTGCATCTTGGCTAAGGGGTACGCCAATAGGGTGACCCCTTTGGCCCACCGCATTACCCATCCCAAGCAGTCGGGATTCATCAGAGGCTGTTTCATCCAGGATGGATTTCTTGTTCTCCATGAGGTCCTTCACGAAGTTCGAGCCAAGAACCTAAAGGCCGTCTTCCTGAAGATAGACTTCCATAAAGCCTATGAGACGGTCAGTTGGTCCTTCCTTCGGGAAGTGTTGCTCCAGAAAGGGTTTGACGACCGCTAGGTCACTCGAGCCATGCAGTTGGTCTCATCTGAACGTACCGCGGTTAACATCAATGGGGAGATCGATCCCTACTTCCCCACCCTATGTGGGGTTAGGCAGGGCGACCCCTTCTCTCCATTCCTGTTCAACATGGTGGTTGACGCTTTGGCTACTATCCTCGATAAGGCTAAGGCCGCGGGCCACAACCACGGTGTCGTGCCCCACCTCGTGGAGGGGAGGGGAGCGTCCCTCCTGCAGTACGCTCAAGACACCATCATCATGGTCGAGGGATCCGCGGCCGATATCACGAACCTGAAGTTCCTCCTGCTATGCTTTCAGCAGATGTCGGGCCTTAAGATCAACTTTGACAAGAGCGAAGTGATGTTGATGGGCTACTCCCCCTCTGAGAGTCAGAGCATCGCCGATAGACTTAATTGTCAGATGGGCACCTTCCCTGCCTCCTACTTAGGGATCCCCATTAGTCCCTCGCGTCTCATCGTGGCGGACTTGAGGCCTACGGTGCTCAAGCTCCAGCATCGTATTGAGCCTTGGCAAGGCAGGTGGTTCTCCAAGGCGGCCCGGACAATCCTCATCAACTTATCCCTATCCAGCCTGCTCCTATTCATTATGAGCTGCTTGTCGGAAACGCTTCGTCATGAGATCAGCACAATTCAGGCGAGGTTCTTCTAGGCCAGCGACGGCGACAAGCAAAAGTATCATATGGTCTGTTGGCCTAACATTTACAAACCTCGTGACCAGGGCGGACTCAGGATCATGTCCTCCAAGCGCACGAACATTGCCCTCTTGACCCGCTGGCTGCGGCAGATTGTTAATGGGGAGGGTGGTCTCTGGCTCCGTATCATCCAGAGCAAATACCTGCATGGCCAGCCACTTGCTTTCTGTCAAAGGTCTGGCGGCTCCCAGTTTTGGCAGTCAGTCATCCAGCTGCTCCCGGTCCTACGCATCGGGACCTCCATCACGGTGGGATCCGGGACATCCACCCTGTTTTGGTTTGACCGATGGGTTGGTGAGGCCCCTTTCGCGGCTCGCTTTCCTAACTTGTTAGCCATTGCGGTTGATCCTCCGATCTCCGTCGAGGCGGCCCTTATTGACCTAGGGCGCCTCGCCTTCCGGCAGCCATATGGGCCCCCGAACACCCTCGCATGGCACGAGCTCCTTGAGATTGTCGCCCTACACAAGCCGGACTTGGACTACATAGCCGATCGCACCTCCTAGCATCTAGAGCCTTCGGGCAAATTCTCCACAAAGTCTCTGTACTGGGCCATCATTGCCACTCCTGCTCCGGAGCCCTTTGAGTTGATCTGGACGATCGGACTTCCCCTGAAGATCCGGATCTTCCTGTGGCAGTGGATTCGCGACCAGGTTCCATCCGGCACGGAGGTGCTTAAACGGAATGGCCCAGAGGATGAGATGTGTCCCTTATGTGGGACAGTTGAAGACTCGAATCACATCTTCTTCTCGTGCGTGTCTGCCTAGTTCCTCTGGACGTGCCTTCACGAGGCCATTGGTGGTCGTTGGTGTAACACCAACTTCCCTGACCTCTGCGCCGAGCTCCAGGCCTCCTCCCCAACGGGCCACCACATTAGGTGGCTGGCTATTGGGGTCCTTGCCTGGACGCTCTGGACGGTTCGACATAAGCTTGTGATCCAGCATGTTCCTCTTCGACGTGCGACTGGCGCGGTGTTCAAAATGTGTGGGTATTTCCAGCTTTGGTGGCCGCTTAGCCGCCGCCGGGACCAGGACGCCATCATCTCCATCACCGCTGATCTCCGGGCGATGGTCCTTCGCTTGGCGCCGCCGCTCCCTCCGCCACCACCTGAGCCGGATTAGCTTCTTCGCCTACGGTGCCTCCGCCTTGTTTTTTATATTTTAGGGCTTGTTGAGCTGTGCCCTCAGCAGAACCCCCTTTGTATTTTATGTTGTGCTACCTTGGGTGGGTGGGTGTGTTTTTGGATTTGGACTTGTATGGAACCTTGTGGCTGCGGTGGTTGCTTTATCTATAAAGTGGGGCGAAAGCCTTTTTCGGTAAAGAATAAACCCAAAAGACGCAATGTAATACTTCCGAACAACTTTGTGCATGTGAAATCGAGAGAATACCTGAGAGAAGTTTATAAGAGAATGCAGATCAAGTTGATTCACTGTTGATTCTGAAAGGTCATTAAGGCTCTTAAAACATGACCGGAAGTCCAAAGCTTGTTGAAGCATGCTTTTGATTATGGTGGCAACTGGTTTTGTCTCATTGGATAAGAAACATCTGAAAAACACACCATGCAGTTAGAAGCAAACGTAATATAACACAAGTAAAAATCCAATATTGTAGCCAGTACAGAATTAGCAAAAGAAATTATACTCAAAAAACATAGGCACCAAGTAAATGGGATAAACGAAGTTCTCTTGGCAGCTAAGAGATAATGTCAGAAGTACCAGATTTCCCTTGCTTTCTATCCTACTTGGAAGAATTAGATATTCAATTGAGCAGACTCAAAAAAAAAATCAATTGATCAGACAAATGTGAGTTTGTGACAGGACAAAACAGTATAATAGTCTAATAATTATCTTTATGCTCATTGCAATAAAACACACTAGTTCAGGCATGAACCACAGTTAAATAAACAACAGCTGCATATAGAAACTAGTTTCATTTTTATGGGTAAAGGCCTTACATGTGAAGTGCGTCTGTAACATAACACAGATGCACATACTCGATATCCCGCATATCTTTCACCTACACGATAGTAGAGATCAGTACACATACAGCCACCCAGAAAAGCTCAATCCAAGTAAGATCATTATCTCAAAAGAGGAAATACATTAATAGATAATAAACTCATGATGTCTAAAAAAGTATGTGTTCATCCTCTTTGAATGTACTACGTAACATAACTACTATCACCATGCCAACAAATATATTATACCTGATGTTTAAGGGAATGTTGAAAACGACGCCATGATATATCAGACAGATTGCAATGGTGGTACTGCTGTAGTGTTGATAGAAAATGGTAAACTTGATGTCTGATAAAAAGAAGGATAGTTATGTCAAGAAACAAATCAATGAAATAAGGACACATAAGTCAATAGTATAGGAACAAAAGGCATTCACATAGCCGAAGCAACTACACATGAGACCATTGAGAAGATTCATTATGCTTCCGCATATGGAGGTGCTATTTTAGATAATATCAAAGTTGATATATGCAATTGCAAATCGATAATTAAACCATCCAAAATAACATTATTTTTCTCAGAAGATTAAAAGGTTCAACCATCCAGCAGTGTTTTCAACAGTACATGATGTAATTTGAATTACACGTAGCTAATTCTACTTTTTGGAGTGTTGTTTGGTAGAAACAGGTCATTTTTGCAGTGACTAATGAGTGGGCAGTACAAAAAAGATAAGATTAAACGATTTTGTTTTGACAAATGTGGGAACTACGAATGTCATATTTATAGCAGGTTTAAGGAACTACTTTTCTGACCACCAACCACAATCTATTTGCCTATGGTTATCTAATACTAGAAACCCACTGAATGAATAACCAAACATGAATGCAATAGTTACTTTCATTATGACTCGGATATGCCAACATGTATTGCAGTTCAAGATATTTTTAGAAGTAACAAGATTTAACAACAGATTAAACAGTCAAATACACGAAACAGAGCAGACATTATGTTCTTAACACTTCAGTGGAAGTGCCAAACTGTTATGAGGAATATCTGAATGCCACAGAGCTTTCGAAAGGTTTTGTATGTGCATACCTCACTTTCATCACAGAGTTTAATTCTTTCAATATATCAGGTCTACTGCGGCCAGAGCGACTGATTAACTGTGTCAACTCCTACAATAAATTAGCATATTATAGTCACATAGCAGCAAATAAGCCCCACGTCACCACAATTATGGATATTCATATACGTACATGTGTTGGACATTTGTTCACAGAAAAATAATTTCTTGTAACTTCTCTTGAAGCAAATTTAGTAAAAATCACTCGATGGTAATTTTGTATGTGAACAAAGGGCACTTAAACTTGTTCAGTTTCAAATAGATCCTATATCTAGGTTGGGTCTGAGAACTCTCTGTCCGCTGACTGATGCTAACTAGCAATGACAACCCCTAAAATTTATGTGTAGTACTTATTTATTGTTCTCTTCCTAATTGCCTCCAGTTGCAGCCTTGTGGGTTTTGCAATACATACAGATAATAAGAGAAGTTTACATGGCATGTACATTTCAATGAATTAAAACATCGATAGAGGAATCACCTTTAGAAACCGCCATACTTCAGTCAGTGAAAAGACGGCAAACCTGACTTGAACAAGATAACAGAATATTTCAGCATATCTCCTAAGTGCCTCCTCTGTAATGACAATATTCACTGGCCAATCAACTTTATAACCCAACAAGAAGTCATCCAGCATGTGGAAACCTGGCAGCCAAAAGTTGGGCCGTGAATAATTTGAGAAACAAACCTTCAGTTCTGAACCCAAAAACTGTAGCCAAGGACAATCTAAAGATAAAGTTATTACCATGTTCAGAGACTGCCACAGAAATGCCTGGCTGTTCTTTCATGTATATAAAAAGTTTTTCCTTATAAGGGTCAGTATCACATGAAGACCTCTGCAAGGCCAAGTCAAGAAGCCCTTGGATCTCTGCTCTTTTCTGCTCAGGCTTAACAGAGAACCATTTCTGCATGGGGCGGGGGGAGGGGGGGGGGGGCAGTCAAACTCAACGGATCTGTGCATATAAACATGAGTGCATGGCCTACATGCTAAAACAAAAACAGTTAGATAAAATTACCTTATGATAAATGGAAACAATAAAAGATTCTGCCCAGTCAGCTAGCTCCATGAAATGGTACCGCCGTAGTGCTAGTAGATGTCCACAAAGATCAAAACCCTCCTCAAGCAACTTCATCGTGAAGCTGCTAACATATTTATATCTTTTACAGTTAAGGAACAACGGGTAGAAAAAAAATACTGGCCAACAACTTTAGTGGTTTAAGCTTTAGAATCATTGCCTGGATCAGATTTTTTTTTCCCAACAAGATGCTTTTTTACTTGTAAAAGCAGTTGATGAACCTAATGCATGACAGATGGACTAAATTAGACAGCAAAAGGAATTTAAAAGACAGTAAATCAATAGTCTCTGATGTTATGCTGATAGTAATAGTAGAATGAACAAGAGGCATTATGATCAATCTGACATTATGAACTGCAATGTACAAGCATATACAATTAAGGATACTGAAGCAGAACTTCTTGTATAATGCACTTGTCAATAGCTATATCAAGTAGCATATCAGATGCTGAACTACTATCTCCAGCTATCTTTTCTGTTGATTCAGCAGTGTATTCTAACAATTTCTCCCATAATGCTCCCCCGCAGACATTTTTTGGAAGATTATCACTTGCTTCCGTTTCTCCTGATGAAGCAAGGTATCCCTGACTCCCTGTGTTAGCTTGAAGAAGCTCGCTAGAACAATCGGTCTGTTTAGAAATCTGAGCAGTGGAATGTACAACCTTTGTAGCTCTGGCTTCAGACTCCACAAGGGGCGTGCTTCTTTCACAGTATACTTCACATGGATTTGTGACTGACTCGAAAGCAAAGCTTTTAAGTGCTTGATTTTTCCATTTTCCTCGCAAGTCACTCTCCATATGATGACAAGCCGCATTCTTCAGAATGGGATTAGTGCTGAGATTGTAAGGAACGCTAGAATTCCATGAACTGTTTATCTTGCAAGACTTCTCTGTGTGTGATGGATAAACTACGTCATCACAGGACACTTGCTCCACTGCACTTTCATTGTCAGTATATAGAAACTCATCAACTAAACACATTTTTCCAGGGGAAATATTAAACGTGTTCTTTGGAAATTTGCCGAATGGCCAAAATTTACTATACCGGTAATCCAGTTCTAGAGCATCAGGCATCACATTATGTTCCGCATTCTGCGAGTGCATGGCAACATTGCTGCAACCCAAATCAACATTTCTATGGTGCTCATCATTAGGGCTTGCAGGGTTTGTCCTGTTGTGACGAGAACTAGTTTGATATGAAAGCACATTTTTGGTTTCTGAGGAACATTTTGCTTCACCTGTACTTGCATAGTACAATGAAAACCTGGAACTAGACAAATTACCACAAGTGATGCCACTCTCAACCTCAATTTCATCCATAGAACTATAAGAAGAAGAGCATTCTGAAGATTCCAGAGGATCTAGTTTATCTGAAGATTCTTGCGACATTGAATGAGCATCATTCTCTTTTTCATCTGCCGCCATACTGCGAGAAAGGACGGATCAGACTAATCTGTTGTGGTGAAGACTTATGATGTACACTGCCCACATGAATAAAAAAAGAGTATGCACAATAAAATACAGAAGAAATGAATGAAAGTGGCAGATTTAACATTGCTACAAAGGTAGATCCAGGACGTACATATCACAAGTTGGTACAGCATGGGTGCCGCCATACAATAGCTCCACATCTGAAACTGATGTGTCTAGAGGGCTTTTACTTTTATGCAGGGAGTTTGATGGAGGACCAAAAGGAATTATCTGAAACATAACTTCATGTCATAAAGTGTGATTTAAAAGCAGAGTTGATCCAGTATATTAGTACTGTTGCTTTGGCAAGGGCAAAGAGATAAGTAGTTAATTCTGGAACTAAAAGTAGAGTGCTAACCAGACCTCAATATTTAAGAAAAAATGATGGAGCTTCTCTAGCATCGACTTGTACATAGCGTCTCTCTGACATATTACTTCTTCAGCCTTGCTCTTTGAGAAAGTAAATGAATTCACTGAGCACTCAATGGGCGTACCAAACCATGGGAGAATTTCCTCCAGAAGGATGGTTTTACTAGCATCGTAATTATCTCCTCCAGTAGAACAAAGATTGCATGACTTTACAACCTTCATGAGCACTTGAAGCTGCTGCCCAGTGCGTAAAAGAGGATTGCATATATCTTTCAGAAAACATGGAACGGATACATGATTACTTCCCTGTTGGCAGCGATACATGATGAAAACTTAATTAGATAGACTGTAAAAGGAGACACATTATTCATGGTTCAAATGCATGGATTTATGTGAAGACTGGATCACATATCTGAATTCTGATGTTGAGAATAAATTAGGCCAACAGTGACCGTTTAGGCGTTTTCCCTTGAAGCTTCACAAAGACAAAAAGTAATACCTTGAAGGGCAATGCAGTAAAATCATCTAGTGGGCCCAATGAACCTCCTTGAATCTGGTTTTTCTCGGTTTGTGTTATAAGAAATTCTTCATAAGGGTCGTCAACACTAGCTCGGTAAATCCATAACTTAATGAAGTTACAGTATGGCTCACAGGAACGAATGAAGAGATATTTCAAAAGAGTATAGTGAACTGGATCAGCATCCTACAATTGAAGGGAAATCAATCGACATTTCAAAACCTTTTGTCATATGTAGAGCATGAACAGAAGGATATGTCCAAACAGAAACTTCCAGTACAGAAGCACAAATTTATGTCGAAAAACTAGCATGATAGCATGATCTTACGGTAGCTGGTAATGTACAAAACTGTGGCGTTGATTGCCATGTTACAAATAAATGTCAAAGAAATTAACCCATGCCAGCAGAGACCAAGTAAGCAACTGCGTACACATATAAAGCATAACAGAAATAGGATGCTCAGCTACGTAGAATATGAAACTAAACATGGCTAAGGGCTCAGAGCGCCATACAAACAAGAGAATAAATATATTGTCGCTACAGAACAGAGAATATCAACAAAAAATATGAAGCGGTAAGTTCCAGAATTTCATTAAATTTTATTACGTAAATATGGGAGGGGCTATCACACCATCCTAAATCTTGCATTGCTTATTTGCTTCTCATGGAGGAAAAAAATGCTACCAATATCTCCGCCAGCTATTCTAGAATAATGGGTATGAGAACTTGGCAACACTTCAGGGCGATTATTACCAAAAAACTTAGATAAATAAAAGGCGGCAAAGAATAACTTGAAGGGAAATTCCATTTGATAACATTTCCAAACGATAGATTCTCTCTCAAAAAGTTCCTTTTTCTTGATAATTACAGCAAATATGACCTAAAATCCCATTGCCATTTTAAACAAGGCATTGGTAAGTCTGAAATGCTCAGTAGGTATCAATTGTAAAGCTTAGATCTTGTTATTAAGCATGCAAACCGAAGACATTGGCAAGATAAAATATAGATACAAAGTAGCGGACATTAGGAGATCCCTTTAAAAGTTTATTAAATTGAATTAAACCGAATAGTAGGATTTGAACAATGAGATGATTGCTTACACGAAGGCGGACATACAAATAAGAAAGCAAATCAGTGCCCCGCGGAAAATTCTCGAACTCCAAGTTAGAATCAGTAGTCAAACCCTCCTGGCATAATGCAAGGCCTGCAAACTTAGGAAAACAAATATTTCCAAGGGACTTGATATGCCTTCTCAACTCCTCGGTGTGGAGATAAACTTCCAGAAGAGTGATTTCAGAGCTAGAATTACAACTAGCTCTATCTGAGGTAATGGAAGGTCTATCAGGTTGTCCCACTGACCGCCTCAGCTTAACTGAAGGTGGTAAAGTATCCAAGGAACAGAAATAGCCTTCTAGAACTTTTTCAACTGCTGCAGCAAATGCTTGGTTCACTAGACTATAAGGAGGAGAATGCTCAGTATCTTTGTCATCAGAAACATCATGTCCATGTCCTTCTCTATTTCCACAATTTACTTCTCGGCTTTGGAAAAGATAATAGTGCACAAACTTGCACATGAAAAAAACTGCAAGACCTGTAGAGCCTATAGAACTGAGAATATGTCCTATAGAGGCAGTGCTAGATGACCGTAACCACACATTTGCAATGCGATGAGATGTCCTGTCTGACGGACTTGAGGAGAACAACACAGAAAGCTCTTCAATCTCATCTAACGATGATTTGACACCATGCAGTGCATGCAAAGCCAAACGAACCAAAGCAGCATCCTGCAGAATAAAAATGATCCTCACACCCATCAGCAATATAATACGAAATAGAAGGGCACTACCCAGAGGATATAACACACACACATCTATAATTGCTTCCCAAAAATCTATTCAGGTTATAATATGTCATCACTAATAAGCATCACATCACTAGCAATTTGCACCTAACTTACTGCATCAGCTTAAAGCTTCGTTTGAAGAATGCCAAAACATTCATAGCTATCAATACCACATATAAGGATCCCAGAACAGATAATTCAAAACTTCCCCCACTTCATTACCCACACTCAGTGGCCACTTCGAGTAACGCTATTTCAAAGCAATCTGCCTACATTCCTAACTGCCTACTTATTCTGGATACAATCTCCAACCAGCGCAACTTGTTTTGACAGAACAATGCGTCCTCTCGCTTTTCTGCGAGGGGCTCTGCAGATTACACCCAAATTTTCCCCCTATGTCGCAAATCTCACTAATTATGGTTTAGTAGACACAGCGGGTCGTAACATAATGCTGAATTCAAGTGTGTTCAGATATTTCACTCACAGGAACAGAGGTGAGCTCGTAGATTGGATCCCGAGGGGGATGCCCTGCAGGGTCTGGAACACCGGCGGACGCGCTCTCGGGGGCGATGGAATCCCAGGCTGCAGGCGGCGTCCAAGGGCCGTCCACGCGGAGGCTGACGAGCAGCGACGAGAGGCTGGAGGCGGCGGCCTCCATCCGGGGGTCTATCACCCTAGCTAGGGTTATGGTATGCCCTCCAATGTGGTGTGGTTCGGTGCGTAGATGAAGATATACGGGAGCAGAGGTGGGCGGATGGTGGTGAGAGCCGAGCGGTGGCGAGGTGCGGATGGCCGGAAGGTTGGCAGCCCCGGCAAAGGGAGTGGCGACTGGCGAGGAACCGGAGGACGGCAACGAGAGCGGCGGAAGCAAACCGAAGAAGAAGAGAATTTTTCCTATTTTCAACTGAAGCGTTAGATTATGTTTGGACGGTCGATGATGGTGTCTATGGCATAAAAGCCGGGTGTCTCTACTTTTTCTTCACTGCAAACGGTAGCTCTCTCGAGGCTTGTTGCTTAGAAAAGATGCTTAAACAATTATTTTCTTTAATGAAGTATCTTGGCTATGGTACTCTCTTTTTATCAGCTTGATGTTCAATCAGCATTCCTTTACGGGGATCTTAACCATAAGTCAAAATTGCTATTATCTTATTAAAGAATATAAACTTCAAAGCTTCTAGTCTATCCTAACTCGTTCGAACCGTTCTTTCAGTTTTTTAAAATATCGATGTTTATTTGTAGAGAATTAGATGTTTAATTAGGCATCGCTCATATAGAACTAAGCATTGATGCTTTAAAAAAGTTAACTAATTTTACTAAACACGCCCCTAAGTGTTGTACAAGGCCTTAGAGGGCTAATATTAATGTTGGGGATATTGTTGGTCGACCCAATATGAGGGGGTAAATCGGCCGATTTATTGGTTGATTTATCCTATTGTGAGACAACGGTAAGCGATAAATCGACCGGTTTATTGGAATATCAGCCGATATCTTGAACAATGGCTAATAAATACTATCATATTTTAAAGACAATAAAAGCACTAATCGAGCACTCTCAAACCATTAGCATTTTCAATCGTTAGATCTCCTATTATTTGTAGCTTTTACCGTTGAATGCACCTTCGGCCCCGCTGCTACTGTTACTGTTGGAAATATGCCCTGAAGGCAATAATAAAATGGTTATTATTATATTTCCTTGTTCATGATAATTGTCTATTGTTCATGTTATAATCGTGTTAACCAGAAACCGTAATACATGTGTGAATACATAGATCACAACAAGTCCCTAGTGAGCCTCTAGTTGGCTAGCTCGTTGATCAATAGATGGTCACGTTTTCATGACCATGGACATTGGATGTCGTTGATAACGGAATCACATCGTTAGGAGAATGATATGATGGGCAAGACCCAATCCTAAGCATAGCACAAGATCGTGTAGTTCGTCTGCTAAAGCTTTTCAATGTCAAGTATCGTTTCCTTAGACCATGAGATTGTGCAACTCCCGGATACCGTAGGAATACTTTGGGTGTGCCAGACGTCACAACGTAATTGAGTGGCTATAAAGGTATGCTATGGGTATCCCCGAAAGTATCTGTTGGGTTGGCATGAATCGAGACTGGGATTTGTCACTCCGTGTGATGGAGAGGTATCTCTGGGCCCACTCGGTAAGACATCATCATAATGAGCTCAATGTGACTAAGGAGTTAGCCACGGGATGATGTGTTACGGAACGAGTAAAGAGACTTGCCGGTAACGAGATTGAACAAGGTATAGGGATACCGATGATCGAATCTCGTGCAAGTGTCATACCGGTAGATAAAAGGAATTATATACGGGATTGATTGAATCCTCGACATCGTGGTTCATCCGATGAGATCAACGTGGAACATGTGGGAGCCAACATGGGTATCCAGATCCCGCTGTTGGTTATTGACCGGAGAGGTGTCTCGGTCATGTCTACATGCCTCCCGAACCCGTAGGGTCTACACACTTAAGGTTCGATGACGCTAGGGTTATAGGGAAATTATGTATGTGGTTAACGAAGGTTGTTCGGAGTCCCTGATGAGATCCCGGACGTCACGAGGAGTTCCGGAATGGTCCGAAGGTAAAGATTCATATATATGAAGTGAGGATTTGGTCACCGGAAGTGTTTCGGACACCGCCTGTAATGTACCGGGACCACCGGAAGGGTTTTGGGGGTCCACCGGGAGGGCCACCAACCCCGAAAGGCTTCATGGGCCAAGAGTGGGAGGGAACCAGCCCCTATGTGGGTTGGTGCGCCTCCCACCCCAGCCCAAGGCGCAACAAGGTTGGAGGGGGGCAAACCCTAGGCATGAAGGGGCCCAAGGCCCACCCTAGGGCGCCGCGCCTCCTCCCACCTTGGCCACCGGCCCTCCCTTCTAGGGCTGCCGCACCCTCTAGGGTGGGAACCCTAGTTGGGGTGCCTCCTCCTCCTTCCCCCTATATATATGTGGGGTTTTGGGGGGCTGCAACACACGCATCTCTCTCTCTCTCGGCGCAGCCCTACCCCTCCTCCTCGTCCTCCGTAGTGCTTGGCGAAGCCCTGCCAGAGTACCACGCAGCTCCACCGTCACCATGTCATCGTGCTGCCGGAGCTCTCCCTCAACCTCTCCTTCCTCCTTGCTGGATCAAGGTGTAGGAGACATCACCGGGCTGCACGTGTGTTGAACGCGGAGGCGTCGTTGTTCGGCGCTTAGATCGGAATCGGCCACGATCTAAATCGCTGCGAGTACAACTCCACCAACCATGTTCTTGTAACGCTTCCGCTTTGCGATCTTCAAAGGTATGAAGATGCACTCCCCCCACTCGTTGCTGGTTTCTCCATAGATTGATCTTGGTGACACGTAGGAATTTTTTTTATTTACTACTACGTCTCCCAACAGTGGCATCATGAGCTAGGTCTATGCGTAGAATCTATGCACGAGTAGAAACAAGTTGTTGTGGGCGTCAATTTTGTCAATTTGCTTGTCGTTACTAGTCTTATATTGATTCGGCGGTATTGTGGGATGAAGCGTCCCGGACCGACTTTACACGTACGCTTACGTGAGACTGGTTTCACCGCCTGACATGCACTTGTTGCATAAGGTGGCTAGCGGGTGTCTGTCTCTCCCACTCTAGTCGGATCGGATTCGATGAAGAGGGTCCTTATGAAGGGTAAATAGCAACTGGCATATCACGTTGTGGTTTTTGCGTAGGTAAGAAACGTTCTTGCTAGAAACCTATAGCAGCCACGTAAAAACTTGCAACAACAATTAGAGAACGTCTATCTTGTTCTTGCAGCATATGTCGTGTGATGTGATATGGCCAAAAGAATGTGATGTGATATATGTGATGTATGAGATTGATCATGTTCTTGTAATAGGATTCACGACTTGCATGTCGATGATTATGACAACCGGCATGAGCCATAGGAGTTGTCTTAATTTATTGTATGACCTGCGTGTCAATCAAAAAACGCCATGTAATTACTTTACTTTATTGCTAACCGTTAGCCATAGTAGCAAAAGTAATAGTTGGCGAGACAACTTCATGAGGACACAATGATGGAGATCATACTGATGGAGATCATGGTGTCGTGCTGGTGACAATGATGATCATGGTGCCCCGAAGATGGAGATCAAAGGAGCAAGATGATATTGGCCATATCATGTCACTATGTGATTGTATGTGATGTTTATCATGTTTTACATCTTATTTGCTTAGAACGACGGTAGCTTAATAAGATGATCTCTCACTAAAATTTCAAGAGATGTGTTATACCCTAACTATGCATCGTTGCTAATTCGTTGTTCTGAAGCACCACATGATGATCGGGTGTGATAGGTTCTAACGTTCGCATACAACGGGTGTAAGCCAGATTTACACACGCAATACACTTAGGTTGACTTGACGAGCCTAGCATGTACAGACACGGCCTCGGAACACGGGAGACCGAAAGGTCGAACATGAGTTGTATAGAAGATACGATCAACATGGAGATGTTCACCATTGATGACTAGTCTGTCTCACATGATGATCGGACACGGGCTAGTTGACGTGGATCATGTGTCACTTGGATGACTAGAGAGAAGTCTATCTAAGTGGGAGTTCATTAAATAATTTGATTATGTGAAGTTAATTATGATGAACTTAGTCTAAAATTGTCTTTACAATCTATATTGTAGATCCAATGGCCCACGCTAATGTTGCCCTCAACTTCAACGCGTTCCTAGAGAAAACCAAGCTGAAAGACGATGGAAGCAACTATACGGACTGGGTCCATAGCTTGAGGATCATCCTCATAGCTTCCAAGAAATTATATGTCCTTGATGCACCGCTAGGTGACGCATCCATTTTCCCAGCAACTAAAGACGTTATGAACGCATGGCAGTCGCGTTGTGATGATTACTCCCTGGTTCAGTGCGGCATGCTTTACAGTTTAGAACCGGGGCTCCAAAAGCGTTTTGAGCAACACGAAGCATATGAGATGTTCCAAGAGCTGAGAATGGGTTTCCAAGCTCATGCTCAGGTCGAGAGATATGATGTCTCCGACAAGTTCTTTAGTTGTAAGATGGAGGAGAATAGTTTTGTCAGCGAGCACATACTCAAAATGTCTAGGTTACACAACCGCTTGTCTCAGCTGGGAGTTAATCTTCCGGATGACTCGGTTATTGACAGAATCCTCCAGTCGCTCCCACCTAGCTACAAGAGCTTTGTAATGAACTACAACATGTAGGGGATGGAGAAGTCCATTCCTGAGTTGTACTCAATGCTGAAATCAGCGGAGGTCGAGATAAAAAAGGAGCATCAAGTGTTGATAGTTAATAAGACCACTAGTTTCGAGAAAGGCAAGGGTAAGAAGAACTTCAAGAAGGACGGCAAAGCATTTGCCACGCCCGGTAAGCAAGTTGCCGGGAAGAAGAAGAATGGACCCAAGCGTGAGACTGAGTGCTTTTATTGCAAGGGTACCGGTCACTGGAAGCGGAACTGCCCCAAATACTTAGCGGATAAGAAGGCTGGCAACGTTAAAGGTATATGTGATATACTTGTTATTGATGTGTACCTTGTCAGCGCTCGTAGTAGCTCCTGGGTATTTGATATCGGTGCAGTTGCTCACATTTGTAACTCCAAGCAGGAGTTGCGGAATAAGCGGAGACTGGCGAAGGACGAGGTGACGATGTGCATCGGGAATGGTTCCAAGGTCGATGTGATTGCCGTCGGCACGCTACCTCTACATCTACCTTCAAGATTAGATTTAAACCTTAATAATTTTTATTTAGTACCATCTTTGAGCATGAACATTGTATCTGGATCTCGTTTGATGCGAGATGACTACTCATTTAAATCTGAGAATAATGGTTGTTCTATTTATATGAGAGAAATGTTTTATGGTCATGCCCGCTGGTCAATGGTTTATTTTTGATGAATCTCGAACGTGATGTTACACATGTTCATAGTGTGAGTACCAAAAGATGTAAGGTGACAACGATAGTCCCACTTACATGTGGCACTGCCGTCTTGGTCATATTGGTGTCAAACGCATGAAGAAACTACATGCTGATGGACTTTTGGAGTCTCTTGATTTTGAATCATTTGACACGTGCGAACCATGCCTCATGGGCAAGATGACCAAGACTCCATTCTCCGGAACAATGGAGCGATCAACTGACTTGTTGGAGATAATACATACCGATGTATGCGGTCCAATGAGCGTTGAGGCTCGCGGTGGCTACCGTCATGTTCTCACCCTCACTGATGACTTAAGCAGATATGGGTATGTCTACTTAATGAAACACAAGTCTGAAACCTTTGAAAAGTTCAAGGAATTTCAGAGTGAGGTAGAGAATCAATGTGACATGAAAATAAAGTGCCTACGATCTGATCGTGGCGGAGAATATTTAAGTCACGAGTTTGGCACGCACCTAAGGAAACGTGGAATCATTTCACAACTCACGCCGCCTCGCACACCTCAACGAAATGGTGTGTCTGAACGTCGTAATCGCACTCTATTGGATATGGTGCGATCTATGATGTCTCTTACTGACTTGCCGCTATCTTTTTGGGGATATGCATTAGAGACTGCCGCATTCACTTTAAATAGGGCACCGTCTAAATCCGTTGAGACGACACCGTATGAATTATGGTTTGGAAAGAAACCTAAGCTCTCGTTTCTAAAAGTTTGGGGATGTGATGCTTATGTGAAGAAACTTCAACCTGAGAAGCTTGAACCCCAAGCGGAAAAGTGCGTCTTCATAGGATACCCCAAAGAAACTGTTGGGTATACCTTCTACCTCAGATCCGAAGGCAAAGTCTTTGTTGCCAAGAATGGATCCTTTCTAGAGAAAGAGTTTCTCTCAAAAGAAGTAAGTGGGAGTAAAATAGAACTTGATGAGGTAATTGTACCTCCACTCGAACCGGAGAGTAGCGCAGCACAAGAAGTTGTTTCTATGGAGCCTGCATCGGCTGGAGAGGAAGTTAATGATGATGATCATGAAACTTCAGATCAAGTTGCTATTTGAAGGTCCACTAGGACACGTTCCGCACCAGAGTGGTATGGCAACCCTGTCCTGGAGATCATGTTGTTGGACAACGGTGTACCTTCGAACTATGAAGAAGCGATGGTGAGCCCGGATTCGAACAAATGGCTTGAATCCATGAAATCTGAGATAGGATCCATGTATGAGAACAAAGTATGGACTTTGGTGGACTTTCCCGATGATAAGCGAGCCATAGAAAACAAATGGATCTTTAAGAAGAAGACTGGCGCGGATGGTAATGTGACCGTCTATAAGGCTCGGCTTGTCGCTAAGGGTTATCGACAAGCTCAAGGAGTTGACTATGATGAGACTTTTTCACCCGTAGCGATGTTGAAGTCCGTCCGAATCATGTTAGCAATTGCCACATTTTATGATTATGAGATCTGGCAAATGGACGTCAAAACGGCATTCCTTAATGGCTTCCTTAAGGAAGAACTGTATATCATGCAACCGGAAGGTTTTGTCGATCCTAAAGATGCTAACAAAGTATGCAAGCTTCAGCGCTCCATCTATGTGTTGGTGCAAGCATCTCGGAGTTGGAACATTCGCTTTAATGAGGTGATTAAAGCATTTGGATTTATACAGGTTTATGGAGAACCATGTATTTACAAGAAAGTGAGTGGGAGCTCTATAGCATTTCTCATATTATATGCGGATGACATATTGTTGATGGGAAATGATATAGAACTTTTGGAAAGCATAAAGGACTACTTGAATAAGTGTTTTTCAACGAAGGACCTTGGAGAAGCTGCTTACATATTAGGCATCAAGATCTATAGAGATAGATCGAAACGCCTCATAGGTCTTTCACAAAGCACATACCTTGACAAGATATTGAAGAGGTTCAATATGGATCGGTCCAAGAAAGGGTTCTTGCCTGTGTTACAAGGTGTGAGATTGAGTACGACTCAATGCTCGACCACGACAGAGGATAGAGAAAAGATGAGTGTCATCCCCTATGCTTCAGCCATAGGCTCTATTATGTATGCCATGTTGTGTACCAGACCTGATGTGAACCTTGCCATAAGTTTGGTAGGGAGGTACCAAAGTGATCCCGGAGCGAAACACTAGACAGCGGTCAAGAATATCCTAAAGTACCTGAAAAGGACCAAGGACATGTTTCTCGTATATGGAGGTGCCAAAGAGCTCGTCGTAAAGGGTTATGTCGATGCTAGCTTCGACACAGATCCGGATGACTCCAAGTCACAAACCGGATACATGTATATTTTGAATGGAGGGGCAGTCAACTGGTGCAGTAGCAAGCAAAGCGTCGTGGCGGCATCTACACGTGAAGCAGAGTACATAGCTGCTTCGGAAGCAGCGAAGGAAGGAGTCTGAATGAAGGAGTTCATCACCGACCTTGGAGTGATTCCCAGCACGTCGGGCCCGATGACTCTATTCCGTGACAACACTGGAGCTATTGCCCTTGCCAAGGAGCCCAGGTTTCACAACAAGACAAGACACATTAAGCGTCGCTTCAACTCCATTCGTGATTACATTCATGAGGGAGATATAGATATTTGTAAAGTACATATGGATATGAATGTCGCAGATCCATCGACTAAGCTTCTCTCACGAGCAAAACATGATCAACACCAGAACTCTATGGGTGTTCGATACATCACAATGTAACTAGATTATTGACTCTAGTGCAAGTGGAGATTGTTGGAAATATGCCCTAGAGGCAATAATAAAATGGTTATTATTATATTTCCTTGTTCATGATAATTGTCTATTGTTCATGCTATAATTGTGTTAACCGGAAACCGTAATACATGTGTGAATACATAGACCACAACAAGTCCCTAGTGAGCCTCTAGTTGGCTAGCTCGTTGATCAATAGATGGTCATGGTTTCATGACCATGGACATTGGATGTCTTTGACAACGGGATCACATCATTAGGAGAATGATGTGATGGACAAGATGCAATCCTAAGCATAGCACAAGATCGTGTAGTTCATCCGCTAAAGCTTTTCTAATGTCAAGTATCGTTTCCTTAGACCATGAGATTGTGCAACTCCCGGATACCGTAGGAATACTTTGGGTGTGCCAAACGTCATGACGTAACTGGGTGGCTATAAAGGTATGCTACGCGTATCCCCGAAAGTATCTGTTGGATTGGCACGAATCGAGACTGGGATTTGTCACTTTATGTGACGGAGAGGTATCTCTGGGCTCCCTCGGTAAGACATCATCATAATGAGCTCAATGTGACTAGGAGTTAGCCACGAGATGATGTGTTACGGAACGAGTAAAGAGACTTGTCGGTAACGAGATTGAACAAGGTATAGGGATACCAACGATCGAATCTCGGGCAAGTGTCATACCGGTAGACAAAGGGAATTGTATACGAGATTGATTGAATCCCCGACATTGTGGTTCATCCGATCAGATCATCGTGGAGCATGTGGGAGCCAACATGGGTATATAGATCCTGCTGTTGGTTATTGACCGGAGAGGTGTCTCGGTCATGTCTACATGCCTCCCGAACCCGTAGGGTCTACACACTTAAGGTCCGATGACGCTAGGGTTATAGGGAAATTGTGTACGTGGTTACCGAAGGTTGTTCGGAGTCCCTGATGAGATCCCGGACGTCATGAGGAGTTCCAGAATGGTCCTGAGGTAAAGATTCGTATATATGAAGTGAGGATTTGGTCATCAGAAGTGTTTCGGGCACCGCCGGTAATGTACCGGGACCACCGGAAGGGTTCCGGGGGTCCACCGCGAGGGGCCACCAGCCTCGGAAGGCTTCATGGGCCAAGAGTGGGAGGGAACCAGCCCCTAGGTGGGCTGGTGCGCCTCCCACCCCATCCCAAGGCGCATCAAGGGTGGAGGGGGGCAAACCCTAGGCGTGGAGGGGCCCAAGGCCCACCCTAGGGCGCCGCCCCTTCTACCACCTTGGCCACCGGCCCTCCCATCTAGGGCTGCCGCACCCTCTAGGGTGGGAAACCTAGATGGGGTGCCCCTCCTCCTTCCCCCTATATATATGTGGGGGTTTTGGGGGCTGCAACACACGCATCTCTCTCTCTCGACGCAACCCTACCCCTCCTCCTCATCGTCCTCCGTAGTGCTTGGTGAAGCCCTGCCGGAGTACCACACAGCTCCACCGTCACCATGTCGTCGTGCTGCCGGAGCTCTCCCTCAACCTCTCCTTCCTCCTTGCTGGATCAAGGCGTAGGAGACGTTATCGGGTTGCACGTGTGTTGAATGCGGGCACCGTTGTTCGGCACTTAGATCGGAATCGACCGCGATCTGAATCGCTACGAGTACGACTCCACCAACCGCGTTCTTGTAACGCTTCCTCTTTGCGATCTTCAAAGGTATGAATATGCACTCCCCCCCACTCGTTGCTGGTTTCTCCATAGATTGATCTTGTTGACACGTAGGATTTTTTTGATTTACTACTACGTCTCCCGACAGTTACATGGGCTGGCCGATGCTCCCATAACAAAATCGACGATGCTTTGTTGTTTGTAGAGAAAAAAGTTAATGTCATTATAGAGAAGAAAAAGAGTTGTTGTCATTCACTAGATTCTAGAAACTCTTATTACATGCATGCATGCATGCACTAAAGAAAAAAATTGATGTCATTCACTAGATTCTAGAAATTCTTATTACATGCATGCATGCACTAAAGAAAAAAATGATGTCATTCTAGATTCTTCTTATTTTCAAAATTCAAAAAAATTATTATAGTTCAAACCGTCGATCCAATGCAAAAAAAATCATATAAAAATTGTCGCTACGAGAACATTGAAACTAGAGTATATTGGTATGTTTGTTTCTAAGTTATCAGGTCTATGGTCCGTACTTTACCATGTTATTTACACAGTGATTAGCGGGGTATGTTTCAACAACAACAAAATCCCGAGTAAGAGTTACTGCGGTGTTCGTACCCTATCAGGACTATGGTGTATATATTATCATGCTATTTGCATAGAAGTTGTCGGGAGTATGTTTTCAACAACAACAAAAATCCGGGTCAGAGTTACCGTAGTGTTTGTACCTAAGTTATCATGTGTATATTGAGTAAATTACCTTGATATTTACACGGAAGCTACAAAGGTATTTAAACATTTTTTTCTCTAGGTCAGAAGTTATCATGAAATTTGTACGTAAATTATCATATATGTGGTGCACAAAAATGTCGTGTTATTTATCCAAAAGCCGTGCATAATTTTTTTTGTTGATAGATAAGCAAAAGAAAGTTTGATTGTTAGTTCGGTAGGTAAATGAATAGCTCGATACATAGTAACTCAATTGATTCCCATTTTTTTATACTCGAGATTTGTGATGATTGTTCGTAAATAATACACTATTCTAAACCATGAGCGCCATATCCCTACATGTGGGGATTGTTGAGCAATTAAACAAGTATTTGGCACATTGCTTTTGAAGGAAATATGGTGAGATAGAAAAAGGCATGTGACTGATAGCCTTCCCAAGGACTAGTGAGGTTTGGGAGTTATAGACTTGGCCACACAATAAATGTCTGCTTATGAAACACCTCCACAAGTTCTTCAATTCACAAGATGTTCCTTGAGTAAAATTAGTTTGAGAATTCTACTTTTAAGACGAATCCTTCCGTTCTAGCTCAGTGGCCTCATTTTGGTGGAAAGATATATCCAAATTAATTCTTGTCTATAAAGAATTTGCAAATGCTCAATTGGAAATGATAGCACTATCTTGCTTTGGAAGGACAAATGGAAAGATCATACCTTGCACAACCAATTCACAGAGCTCTTTTCTTTTGCCAACCATCAAGGTATATCCATTAAAGATGCTTTGAACAAGGAAGATTTACTAGAGCTTTTCCATACTCCCCTATCTAATCAAGCTTTTGAGCAGTTCCATCAGTTGCAAAAAAATTTGGAGAACGCACATATCAACGGGCAACATGATAAATGGTCCTACCAATGGAAAATCGCTTGACTACTCCTCCATCCAAGCTTACAGGATTATGAGGCAAGCACCATATGCCCATGTCTCATTCAAAACTCTCTAGAATCTGATGTGATGCCAATATACAAATTTTTCTTTTGGTTGCTTCTCCATGACAGATTTAACGTCGGAGATTTACCGCAATGCAAAAATTTCCAGTTGCCAAGTTATGTGCGTGCTATCTACACCACATGTATGTGCTGATGAAATAGTTCTCCACTTATTCTGGGACTGTCCATTTGCTCGGGATTGTTGGGCATTAGTGGGGCTGCTTAGAGGAATCTCCATCATTGATGAAACTGAATTGACCATACAAGTTCTGTCCAAACATATTGCTCAATCTGTCTTCATAATGGGGAGCTGGCAGGTTTGCATGTAGAGAAATGGATGGATTTTCAAACATCATTTTCCATAAGTGAATTCTTGGAGATTCTCCCTTAGGCAAGACCTCATGCTGATCACTCACATAATCAAGCCTTTGAATTGAAGTCATAACATGGCCACCATGTTATTTCCAATAGAGGGCATTGGATAGGCCATGTGGCCATGTACTTTTATTTGTTCCTTATCTTGTTTTAATTTTCTATTAATTAATGAAAATATTATAGAACAATTGTTCTACTATCACGGGGTAAAAAATTGTAATAGACATGTATTTGTGTGCTTTTATATCACGCCTTGAGTGCAACCCAGCCAGAAACGCCCGAGTGCAAGCTACATGCGAAACAATCATTGTAGATAGATAGGTAGATCACAGAAAATAACAAATTTGCCTGAGTAGAAGAGCAGGTCAAATAAGTTAATTTAAGTTTATTGTACAAAAAAATTGCAGGTCACCCGGTTGATGGCCAGCATGCGAGTTCAAAACCCTTCACACGCACTGTTGGGGATATAAACCCATGGTAAGACCCGCCTAGGTGGGGCCAGGTTAAACCTGGCGGCTCATAAGCCAGACCAAGGCAGATGGGCCTGGAAAGGTAAGCCTAGACATATGGCGGTTTACAAGATGGGCTTAGGCGAGGCCCAAACAAAGAAGGCATGAAGACCCGGACGGTTAAGCCGCCCGAGACGGCTTGCCCAGAAAGGCAAGGTGACATAGAGATAGAGTCGGATGCGTTGTAAGAGTCGGTATGAGACTTGTAACCCGTGGTCTTGGCCTCCGATATAAAGGCAAAGACCCGGGGCGACTTAGACAGAAACCAATCAATCGAGAACTAGGTCAAGCGAATCCGCTCCCTTGTAATCGATACTCCAATCAATACAACACAAGCATGACGTAGGCTTTTACCTCCTCTCGAGGGACCGAACCTGGGTAAACTCATGTCCTTCGTCCCAACCAACCCCTTTGAGTCCATCACCTTGGCGATGGCCTCGAACATAAGTCCTCGGACATCTGCCGTGATAAAACCACGACAGTTGGCGCCCACCATGGGGCTCGCGCTCGGTGGTGCTGAGTTCTCAAAGGGCTCTCTTCCAGGGATCGAGGGATACATTGTCGGCAGGATGAACAAGAGTCGCCGCGGCCGGCTCTACATCGACGACGTCGGCTGGGGCCCCGAGGCTGACTCTGTCGAGTATGGCTTTCGAGTCCCCTTCGGTGGGATCCACTTTTTCATCGGCAAGGTCGGCGGATCTACACCCGGGCCGGACGTCTGCACCAACATCGTCGAGCCGGCTCGACGCACACAACCCGCTCGGCGCATGCAACCCGCTCGTGTTAACTCGGTCAAGAAGCATGTCTTCGTCGGTTTTACTCAAGGCGTGGAGCTAGAGGGGTCCATGTCACAGGAAACTCTCGTCTGTTCGGAGGATGAATCTTCGAGTGGAGAGACGAACTCAATCTACCCGCTTCACAATGGCAGGCTCGAGGGCTACGATGATCTTTACCCCAAGTCAGAGTGTCATGAGTCTGAGGACTATGGGCCGCCGATGCATGCGCCCGTCTTCATGGCGGGTTTAGCACCAGGAATGAGCAATATAGCCGCCGGGGCAGCCGGGTCGGGGGCTGACCCACCGGCGGCTCAAGTTCTCCTGGATTTGATGAATGAGCTCATAGCCCTGATGGCAACTAAGGTCACGCCAAAGAATCAAGCTGCCCGGAACGCAGAGATCGCAAGGATAAAGGACCAGATGACCGAAGTCCAGCAAGGGATCAGTGTGCTGAAGGCCCAGATGGACGCAGAGGCAGAACACCTTAAGGCGAAAGCTTTCCGCCTTGAGCTGGAGTAGCAATCTGCGGCGGCGGTTCAACGGATGAGACACCAGTCCCGCTTGCCAGAACAGTTCGAGGCCAGGAATCTTTTTAACATGCCGAGGGCGGGACGGACCGCGGAAGCACCAGAGAGTCGGCCGGCGGCTTGACAGCAGCACCCTAACCCGCCCCGATAGAACCAGTCCTCATCGATGGTTTTCCCAATGCCGGCAGGTCACTGTTCAAAACCGACAGAGAACATGGTGGTGGCGGCAACCCAGCTCGGTACGATTCCTATCCCGGACGAGGCGCCCTTCGTAGAAGAGGTGAGGAACGCTACTAGGTAGCTGTAGACAGCGATGGCCCAGCAAGAGAAGTACACCTACAGCCGGAGTCGTGTGCATTCAAGCCCCATCCCCAGCCGCAGCTTCAACCAGCATTATGAGTCGTCGGCGGTTTCTAGCAGTGACCGACACCGAATCCCGTCACGAGACGATCAGGCAGTTCTGGATGCTCAGGCTCTGGTGGACCGGGCAAGGGCACAACGCGAGGCGGCGGCTTTGGCGGTGGCGGTGGCTCATCAAGAACCGACACCTTCTATCTCGATAGGAGCAGGAGTAACCACCAGGTCCGTGGGAGTGCCGTGCTTGGCGCCGGCTTTACGGAGCGAACGTCTACCGAAGGATTTCAATGGCCCTCGCAAGGTCCCAAACTATACTGCCGACCTGCCTCCGGAGGCATGGATTGAGAGTTATGAGCTAGCGATGGAGATGTTGGACGTCAATGATGCAGTGTGTGCCAAGTATTTTATCATGATGCTGGAAGGGTCGGCTCGCACGTGGTTGAAGGGCTTGCCACCCAACACCGTTAATTCCTGGGCCAAGTTAAAGGCGAAGTTAATAAATTTTTTTAGGGAATATGCAAGCAGCCCATGATGATTGTGGATTTGGATCATTGCATGCAGCAGGAAAATGAGTCGGCTCATCATTGGGTCCGACGGGTCTCAACCATCATCCACTCGTCTGAATAGATTACGGCGGCTCAAGCAGTTTTGATTCTGGAGAAGAATTGCCACTTTACGCCTCTGAAGCAGAAGCTTGGTCGGCTCAAGCGCTCATGTCAGGACATGGGGGAGCTTATGGCGGCTCTCATGAAATACGCTGACTCTAACAATACGAAGGATCCTGGCTCTGACAAGGAGAAGCCTAGTCGGGGCAAGAAGAGTAACAATGGCAAGGGTCCAGGAAGCAATGGCAATCAAGGCAAGAGGAAGAATCCGGACGACGGGTCAGAATTGGTGGCCAACACCAGCACCAGAAACAATCGTGCTAAAGGCAATGGGAACTTCAGACATCCCTTTAATAAGAGTAAAACTCCTTTAAATTTGGAAGAGATGCTCAATAAACCTTGTCCAGAGCACAGCCGTCCCGATAAAGGTGGCAAATCACTCATGGAGGAATTGCCACATTATGCACAAGTTTCGGGATTACAGTGTGCGCAACATAACAACAATGGCGGAGGCCCGCCAGGTGGCTCAGGGCCAGGCGGGTCAGGTGCCAGCTTGGGGTCTGGCGGTTTAGGATCCGTCTACCTAGGCCAAGGCAGCCAAGGAGGGCATCATCAGCAAACCAATGGCAATAATTAGCAGCAAAATAACCAGTCCGGGTATCAGAGTAATCCAAAGCAACTCAGCTCAGGTCAGTACCATGTTTTTACAACCAGCCTTAACAGGTGGGACCAGAAGTTGCGCAAGCGAGCGGTCAATGCCGTCACACCAGCTCTCCTGCGGTATTTGAAGTGGTCGGAGTATGACATAACCTGGAGTAGAGAGGATCACCCATCGCGTGTTGACAACCCGGGATGGTTGGCGTTGGTAGTTGCCCCCAAGTTGGAGGATATGTGTTTACCAAGGTGCTTATGGATGGTGGCAGCAACATCAATATTTTATACTATGACACTTTCCACCGGGATCTTAAGCCTTCCTCAACAGTCTTTCACGGTGTGGTGCCTGGCAAGTCAGCTTATCTAGTGGGGAGGATTTCTTTGGAAGTCGCCTTCGGTGACGAATACAACTACATGGTAGAGACCTTGTGTTTTGAGGTGGTCGAGATCAAAAGTCCGTATCATGCTCTGTTTGGACATTCGGCTTACGCCAAGTTCATGGCTAGGCCTTGTTATGTGTACTTGCATCTCAAGATGCCGGGTCTAAAAGGAACAATTACGGTGCATGGTGATCGAGAGACAGCTATTGAGTGTGAGGAAGGAGATGTAGCTTATGCAGAGTCAAGTTGCGCGGAAGTAGAGCTCAAGTTTTATAAGGAAAATGTTGACCTGGAGGACCCGACTCCGCTCAAAAAACCCACCACGGAATCTGAGCCGTGTTGGGAAACGTCGCATGGGAAACAAAATTTTCCTACGCACACGCAAACCTATCCATGGTGATGAGCATCTACGAGAGGGAGAGTGGATCTACGTACCCTTGTAGATCGCTAAGCGGGAAGCGTTAAGAAACGCGGTTGGTGTAGTCGAACTTCTTCGCGATCCAAATCGCCGAGCGTCCCGCGATCCAATCACGAACCGTCCCGCGAACACATCATGATCCGTCCCGTGAACTCATCACGATCCGTCTCACGATCTTGATCACGATCTGTCCCGCGAACTCATCACGATCCGTTCCGTGATCACATCACGAACCGTCTCGCGATCTCGATCACGGTCCTTCCGATCTAGCGCCGAACGGACGGCACCTCCGCGTTCAGCACACGTGCAGCTTGATGACGATCTCCACCATCTTGATCCAGCAAGAGGAGGTGGAGAGGAGAGAGAGTTCACCGGCAGCGTGACGGCGCTCCGGTGATGGTGGTGGTGGAGCAATTCCGGCAGGGCTTCGCCTAAGCGCTGCAGAAATCCGATCTAGAGGAGAAACTGTGCACCGGTGAAACGGGTAGCACGTGGCCGGAAATTCTGTCCAAAAACCACCCAATCCACTAGTATATATAGGAGGAGAGGAGAGGAGAGGCAGCCAAGGCCTTTGGGTCGGCCGAAATAGGAGGTGGGAGCAATCCTACTTCACCTCCAATCCTAGTTGGAGTAGGATTGCCTCCTATTGGCTGATTTTCCACTTTTTGCTTTAGGACTTTCTCTCCTGCGCCATGGGCCTTTGTGGCTGTTTTCCCAGCCCACTAAGGGCTGGTTATTATTCTCCCACAGCCCATGGACCTCTTGGGGTCGAAATACCCCTCCCGGAGGTCCTCCGGTACACTACCGGCACTCCCGGTACAATACCGATACTCCCGGTACACTACCGATGAGCCCGAAACCTTTCCGGAAACCAAACTGGGACTTCCTATATATGAATCTTTACCTCCGGACCATTCCGGAGCTCCTCGTGACGTCCGGGATCTCATCCGGGACTCCGAACAACCTTTGGTCACCACCATACATAACTCTCCACTACCGAAACGTCACCGAACCTTAAGTGTGCAGACCCTGCGGGTTCGAGAACTATGTAGACATGACCGAGACACCTCTACGGTCAATAACCAATGGCGGGACCTGGACGTCCACATTGGTTCCTACATATTCTACGAAGATCTTTATCGGTCGAACCTCTATGTCAAGGATTCAGTTAATCCCGTATAACGTCCCCTTTGTTCTTCGGTATGTTACTTGCCCGAGATTCGATCGTCGGTATCTCCATACCTAGTTCAACCTCGTTACTGGCAAGTCTCTTTACTCGTTCCGTAATACAAGATCCCGTGACTAACACTTAGCCACATTGCTTGCAAGGCTTGTTGTGATGTTGTATTACCGAGTGGGCCCTGAGATACCTCTCCGTCACACGGAGTAACAAATCCCAGTCTCGATCCATGCCAACTCAACAAACACCATCGGAGATACCTGTAGAGCACCTTTATAGTCACCCAGTTACGTTGCGACGTTTGATACACACAAGGCACTCCTCCGATATCCGTGAGTTGCATGATCTCATGGTCATAGGAACATATACTTGACATGCAGAAAACAGTAGCAATAAACTGACACGATCATATGCTATGTTTGTAGTTTGGGTCTTATCCATCACATCATTCTCCTAATGATGTGATCCCGTTATCAAATGACATCTCATGTCCATGGCTAGGAAACCTTAACCATCCTTTGATCAACGAGCTAGTCCATTAGAGGCATACTAGGGACATGGTTTTGTCTATGTATCCACACATGCATTTAAGTCTCCGATCAATACAATTATAGCATGGATAATAAACGATTATCATGAACAAGGAAATATGATAATAACTAATTTATTATTGCCTCTAGGGCATATTTCCAACAGTCTCCCACTTGCACTAGAGTCAATAATCTAGTTCACATCACCATGTGATTCGCATTGTTATGAATCTAACACCCAATGAGTTTTGGGGCTCGATCATGCTTTGCATGTGAGAGAGGTCTTATAGTCAACGGGTCTGCGATATTCAGATCCGTGTGTACTTTGCAAATCTCTATGTCAAACCGTAAACACTGCTACCACACTCCACTTGGTACTATTTCCAAATGGCTGCTCCACTATACGTATCCAGATTGCTACTACTAGTCATCTGGATAGGTGTTAAAGCTTGCATCGACGTAACTCTTTACGACGAACTCTTTATCACCTCCATAATCAAGAAACATTTCCTTAGTCCTCTGGTTACTAAGGATAATTCCGACCGCTGTCCAGTGATCCACTCCTGGACCACTCTTGTACCCCCTGACAGACTCGTGGCAAGGCACACATAGGTGCGGTACACAGCATGGCATAATATAGAGCCTATGGCTAAGGCATAGGGGACGACATTCATCCTTTCTCTTTCTTCTGCCGTTGTCGAGCTTTGAGTCTTACTCAACTTCACACCTTACAAATCAGACGAGAACTATTTCTCTGGCTGATCCATTTTGAACTCTTTCAAAATCTTGTCAAGGTATGCACTCATTGAAAGTCTCATCAAGCATCTTGATCTATCTCTATAGATTTTGATGCTCAACAATTAGGTAGCTTTATCCAGGTCTTCATTTGAAAAACACTTTTCAAACAACCTTTTATGCCTTCCAGAAATTCTACATTATTTCCGATCAACAATATGTCAACCACATATACTTATCAGAAACTCTATAGTGCTCCCATTCACTTTATTGCAAATACAAGTTTCTCGTAAACTTTGTATAAACTACAAAAACTTTGATCACCTCATCAAAGTGTATATTCCAACTCCGAGATGCTTGCTTCAGTCCATAGAAGGATCACTGAAGCTCTCTCATCTTTTAGCATCCTTAGGACTGACAAAACCTTCTGGTTGTATCACATACAACCTTTCCTTAAGTAAACCGTTAAGGAAACGACGTTTTGACATCCATCTGCCAGATTTCGTAATTGAAAATGCAGCAACTGCTAACATAATTCCAACAGACTTTTAGCATCGCTACGAGTGAGAAAGCCTCCTCGCAGTCAACTCCTTGAACTTGTCACAAACAACTTTGCAACAAGTCGAGCTTTACAAATGGTGACATTTACCATCAGTGTCTGTCTTCATTCTAAAGGTCCATTTGTACTCAACGACCTGCCGTCTAACGAGCAAGTCTACCAAAGTCTATACTTGGTTTTCATAAATGGATCCTATCTCGGATTTCATGGTCTCTAACCATTTGTCGGAATCCGGGCCCATCATCGCTTCTCCATAGCTCGTAGGTTCATCGCTGTCCAACAACATGACCTCGAAGACAGGGTTGTCGTACCGCTTAGGAGCAGTACACATCCTTGTCGACCCACGAAGTTCGATAGTAACTTGATCCTGAAGCTTCATGATCATCATCATTAACTTCCTCTTCAACTAACGTAGGCTTCACAGAAACATCTTTCTGCGCTGCGCTACTCTCTGGTTGAACAAAGGTTTAACAACCTCATCAAGTTCTATCTTCCTCCCACTCAATTCTTTCGAGAGAAACCTTTCCTCGAGAAAGGATCCGTTTTAGTAACAACCACTTTGCACTCGGATCTGAGATAGAAGGTTCACCCAACTGATCTTAGGGTATTCTATGAAGATGCATTTGTCCGCCTTGGGTTCGACCTCATTAGGTGAAAACATTTTTCACACAAGTGCCGCAGCCCCAAGTATTAAGAAACGACAGCTTAGGTTTCTATCAAACCATAATTCATATGGTGTCATCTCAACGGATTTAGATGGTGCCCTATTTAAAGTGAATGTAGTTGTCTCTAATGCATAACCCCAAAATTATAGTAGTAAAACGACAAGAGACATCATAGCACGCACCATGTCCAATAGAGCATAACTATGATGTTCGGACACACCATCACACTATGGTGTTCCAGGTGGCGTTTAGTTGTGAAACAACTTTCACATTGTCTTAAGTTGTATGCCAAACTCGTGACTCAGATATTCACCTCCACGATCATATCGCAGTCATTTTTATCTTCTTGTCACGATGATCTTTAAACTTCACTCTGAATTTGCTTGAACCTTTCAAACGATTCAGACTTGTGTTTCATTAAGTAAATATACACTATATCTACTCAAATCATCAGTGAAGGTAAGAAAATAATGATATCCACTGCACACTACAAGACTCACTAGATTGCATACATCAACATGTATCATTTCCAATGAATCACTTGCCCGCTCCATCCAACGGGGTCCTTTAGTCATCTTGCCCAAGAGGCATGGTTCGCATGTCTCAACCGATTCGAAATCGAATGAGTCCAAATATCCATCAGCATGGAGTTTCTACATGCGCTTTATACCAATATGACATTTAGCGGCAGTGCCACAAGTATGTGGTACTATCATTATTAACTTTGTATCTTTTGACATCAATGTTATGAACATGTGTAATACTACGATCAAGATTTCAACAAACCATTCTCACTGGGTGCATGACCATTGAAGGTATTATTCATGTAAACAGAATAACCATTATTCTCTAACTTAAATGAATAACCGTATTGCAATAAACATGATCTAATCATGTTCATGCTCAACGCAAAACACCAAATAACATTTATTTAGGTTCGTCACTAATCCTGAAGGTAGAGAGAGCGTGCGATTTTGATCACATCAACCTTGGAAACACTTCCAACACATATCGTCACCTCACCCTTAGCTAGTTCTCCGTTTATTCCGTAGCTTTTATTTCGAGTTACTAACATTTAGCAACCGAACCGGTATCCAATACCCAGGTGCTACTAAGAGTACTAGCAAGGTACACATTAGTAACTCGTATATCAAATATACTTCTATCAATGTTGCCAGCCTTCTTATCTACCAAGTATCTAGGGTTGTTCCGCTTCAGCGACCTCTCACCTCATAATAGAAGCACTTAGTCTCGGGTTTGAGTTCAACTTTGGGTTGCTTCACTGGAGCAGCAACTGACTTGCTATCCATGAAGTTTCCCTCCTTGATCTTGCCCTTTTCGAAACTAGTGGTTTGATTAACCATCAACACTTGATGCTCCTTCTTGATTTCTACCTTCGCGGTGTCAAACATCGCGAACAGCTCAGGGATCAATACTTCTATCCCTGGTGTATTATAGTTCATCACTTAAGTTCTAGTAGCTTTAGTGACAGTGACTTGGAGAACTATATCAATCACTATCTTATCTGGAAGATCAACTCCCACTTGATTCAAGCGATTGTAGTACCCAGGCAATCTGAGTACATGCTCAACGATTGAGCTATTCTCCTTCATCTTACAGGCAAAGAATCTTGTTGGAGATCTCATATCTCGCAACACAGGCACGAGCCTGAGATCACAATCTCTGCCCCTAGAACATCTCATATGTTCCGTGACGTTCAAAACGTTTCGGAGCCTCAATTCTAAGCCGTAATGCATGACGCACAAAACTATCAAGTAGTCATCGAAACGTGCCTGTCAGATGTTCACAACATCTATAGACGACGCTAGAGGGGGTGGCGCACCGAGCGGTGCATTAAGGACATAAGCCTTCTGTGCAGCAATGAGGACAATCCTCAGATCACGGACCCAGTCCGCAATATTGCTACCAACATCTTTCAATTCTATTTCTCTAGGAACATATAAAAATACAAGGGAGCCACAACGCGAGCTAGTAATCTACAACATAATTTGCAAAGACACTTTGACTATGTTCATGATAATGAGTTCAATTAATCATATTATTTAAGAACTCCCACTCAAATTGACATCCCTCCGATCATTCGAGTGATACATGATCCAAATTCACCAACTCAAGTCCGATCATCACGTGAGTTGAGGTGGCTGCAATGGTGAACATCATTATGTTGATCATATCTACTATATGACTCATGTTCGACCTTTCGGTCTCTCGTGTTCCGAGGCCATGTCTGTACATGCTAGGCTCGTCAAGTTTAACCCGAGTGTTCTGCGCGTGCAAATCTGGCTTGCACCCGTTGTATGTGAACGTAGAGTCTATCACACCCGATCATCACGTGGTGTCTCAACACGACGAACTTTCGCAACGGTGCACACTCGGGGAGAACACAGTTCATCTTGAAATTCAAGTGAGGGATCACCTTATAATGCTACCGCCGTACTAAGCAAAACAAGGTGCATAAAAGGATTAACATCTCATGCAATTCATAAGTGACATGATATGGCCATGAACTTGTGTTTAAGATCTCCATCTTCGAAACACCGGCATGATCTCCATCGTCACCGGCACAACACCATGATCTCCATCATCTTGATCTCCATCAATGTGTTGCCATTGGGGTTGTGGCGCCAGCCCTGCTTCTACTTCTATTGCTACTGCTTAGCGATAAAGTAAAGCATTACATAGCGCTTAATGATTGACACGCAGGTCATACAATAATTAAAGACAACCCTATGGCTCCTGCCGGTTGCCGTACTCAACGACATGCAAGTCGTGAAATTCTATACATCACATGATCATCTCATACATCACATATATCTCATCATGTAATTGGCCATATCACATCACAACATACCCTGCAAAAACAAGTTAGACGTCCTCTAATTGTTGTTGCATGTTTTACGTGGCTGCTATGGGTATCTAGCAAGAACGATTCTCACCTACGCATAAACCACAACGGTGATACACTAGTTTGCTTTTCAACCTTCTCAAGGACCGCCTTTGTCGAATCCGATCCAACTAAAGTGAGAGAAACTGTCACCCGCAAGCCATCTAGGCAACAAATTGCGTCGAGGGAACCGGTCTCTCGTAAGCGTACGAGTAATGTTGGTCCGGGCCGCTTCATCTCACAATCCCGCTGAACCAAAATACGACCAAGGGAGGAAGCAATCTAAGCATCAACGCCCACAAACCTTTTGTGTTCTACTCGAGATCTCATCGAACCATCAACCTAGCTCTGATACCACTGTTGGGAAACGTCGCATGGGAAACAAAATTTTCCTACGCACACGCAAACCTATCCATGGTGATGAGCATCTACGAGAGGGAGAGTGGATCTACGTACCCTTGTAGATCGCTAAGCGGGAAGCGTTAAGAAACGCGGTTGGTGTAGTCGAACTTCTTCGCGATCCAAATCGCCGAGCGTCCCGCGATCCAATCACGAACCGTCCCGCGAACACATCATGATCCGTCCCGTGAACTCATCACGATCCGTCTCACGATCTTGATCACGATCTGTCCCGCGAACTCATCACGATCCGTTCCGTGATCACATCACGAACCGTCTCGCGATCTCGATCACGGTCCTTCCGATCTAGCGCCGAACGGACGGCACCTCCGCGTTCAGCACACGTGCAGCTTGATGACGATCTCCACCATCTTGATCCAGCAAGAGGAGGTGGAGAGGAGAGAGAGTTCACCGGCAGCGTGACGGCGCTCCGGTGATGGTGGTGGTGGAGCAATTCCGGCAGGGCTTCGCCTAAGCGCTGCAGAAATCCGATCTAGAGGAGAAACTGTGCACCGGTGAAACGGGTAGCACGTGGCCGGAAATTCTGTCCAAAAACCACCCAATCCACTAGTATATATAGGAGGAGAGGAGAGGAGAGGCAGCCAAGGCCTTTGGGTCGGCCGAAATAGGAGGTGGGAGCAATCCTACTTCACCTCCAATCCTAGTTGGAGTAGGATTGCCTCCTATTGGCTGATTTTCCACTTTTTGCTTTAGGACTTTCTCTCCTGCGCCATGGGCCTTTGTGGCTGTTTTCCCAGCCCACTAAGGGCTGGTTATTATTCTCCCACAGCCCATGGACCTCTTGGGGTCGAAATACCCCTCCCGGAGGTCCTCCGGTACACTACCGGCACTCCCGGTACAATACCGATACTCCCGGTACACTACCGATGAGCCCGAAACCTTTCCGGAAACCAAACTGGGACTTCCTATATATGAATCTTTACCTCCGGACCATTCCGGAGCTCCTCGTGACGTCCGGGATCTCATCCGGGACTCCGAACAACCTTTGGTCACCACCATACATAACTCTCCACTACCGAAACGTCACCGAACCTTAAGTGTGCAGACCCTGCGGGTTCGAGAACTATGTAGACATGACCGAGACACCTCTACGGTCAATAACCAATGGCGGGACCTGGACGTCCACATTGGTTCCTACATATTCTACGAAGATCTTTATCGGTCGAACCTCTATGTCAAGGATTCAGTTAATCCCGTATAACGTCCCCTTTGTTCTTCGGTATGTTACTTGCCCGAGATTCGATCGTCGGTATCTCCATACCTAGTTCAACCTCGTTACTGGCAAGTCTCTTTACTCGTTCCGTAATACAAGATCCCGTGACTAACACTTAGCCACATTGCTTGCAAGGCTTGTTGTGATGTTGTATTACCGAGTGGGCCCTGAGATACCTCTCCGTCACACGGAGTAACAAATCCCAGTCTCGATCCATGCCAACTCAACAAACACCATCGGAGATACCTGTAGAGCACCTTTATAGTCACCCAGTTACGTTGCGACGTTTGATACACACAAGGCACTCCTCCGATATCCGTGAGTTGCATGATCTCATGGTCATAGGAACATATACTTGACATGCAGAAAACAGTAGCAATAAACTGACACGATCATATGCTATGTTTGTAGTTTGGGTCTTATCCATCACATCATTCTCCTAATGATGTGATCCCGTTATCAAATGACATCTCATGTCCATGGCTAGGAAACCTTAACCATCCTTTGATCAACGAGCTAGTCCATTAGAGGCATACTAGGGACATGGTTTTGTCTATGTATCCACACATGCATTTAAGTCTCCGATCAATACAATTATAGCATGGATAATAAACGATTATCATGAACAAGGAAATATGATAATAACTAATTTATTATTGCCTCTAGGGCATATTTCCAACAAGCCGCCCCTCAAGTTCTTGGCGGATAACACCAAGCTAGTGGATTTTACTCCAGGCGACTCATCGCAGCAGTTTACTATTGGGGCCAATACGGATCCCAAATAGGAAAGCGCGCTCATCGAATTCATCCGTGAGAATCGGGACATCTTTGCATGGAAGCCTTCTGACATGTTAGGTGTATCGAGAGAGTTCGCTGAGCACCACCTTAATGTGGATCCTAAGTTTAAGCCGATCAAACAGTTTCTACGACGGTTCAATGAAGAGAGGCGCAAGGCCATTGGGGTAGAAGTGGCTCGGCTCCTGGCGGCGGGTTTCATCATTGAAGTGTTTCACCCAGAGTGACTTGCTAACCCGGTACTAGTGCTTAAGAAGAATGGCACATGGCGTATGTGTGTGGATTACACGTATCTTAATAAAGCCTGTCCGGCTGACCCATTTGCTCTCCCTCGTATCGACTAGATCATCGATGCAACTGTGGGTTATGAGAGTTTATGTTTCCTGGATGCTTATTCTGGCTATCATCAGATCAAGATGGCAGTCAAGGACCAAGAGAAGACGGCTTTCATCACGCCTTTTGGTGCCTTCTGCTATGTGTCTATGCCCTTCGGGCTCAAGAGTGTCCAGGCGACTTACCAGCATTGTGTGCAGAACTGTCTTCACAACCAAATTGGACGCAACGTTCATGCATACATGGATGACATTGTGATTAAATCCAGGAAGAAGGAGACTTTGCTTGACGACCCGAAGGAGACATTTTACAACTTACGAGTCTACAAGATGATGCTTAACCCGGCTAAGTGTGTTTTCGATGTTCCTCCAGGAAAGCTCTTGGGATTCCTAGTCTCTAAGCGTGGCATTGAGGCTAATCCTGATAAGATCAAGGCTATCACTTCCCTGTCTGAGACGGCATGCATCAATGATGTTCAGCGCCTGGCGGGACGGATCGCTACGTTAAGCCGGTTTATAAGCCGCCTTGGTGAGAAGGCCATCCCTTTGTACCAGATGATGAAGAAGACAGACAACTTTGTTTGGAGTGCGGTGGCAGGTGAAGCATTTGAGGCCCTCAAGAGGCAGCTCACAGAGCCGCCAGTTTTAGTAGCTCCGTCTGAGAAGAAACCTTTGCTCTTATACGTGGCGGCTAATAACGAGGCAGTCAGCGCCGCGATCGTTGTTGAGCGTAAGGAGGCGGGGAAGGAATATCCGGTTCAAAGGCCAGTTTATTACATCAGTGAAGTCCTGACAGAGTCCAAGCAGAGGTATCCACATTGGCGGAAGCTAGTATATGGGGTGTTCATGGCCAATCGTAAAATGAAGCATTACTTCCTGGGGCACCAGATCACAATGGTTAGCTCTGCCCCGTTGGGAGATATAATTCAAAACAAAGAGGCCACTGGTAGGATTGCTAAGTGGGCATTGGAGCTTGGACCTCTTAATCTCAAATGCGTGCCTCGCACGACGGTCAAGTCTCAAGCCTTGGTGGATTTCATAAACGACTGGACGGAGTGTCAGGCACCCAAGGAAAATCCAGATAACACATATTGGACAATCCACTTTGATGGATCCAGGTAGCTGGAAGGATCAGGGGCAGGGGTTGTTTTAACATCCCCCAAAGGTGACAAGTTCTGTTACGTGTTAAGGTTGATGTTTCCTTGTACTAATAATGCAGCTGAGTACGAAGCTCTACTTCATGGCCTTCGGGTGGCTAAGGAGATGAACCTGAGGTGTCTCGGTGACTCAGACCTGGTGACCCAGCAAGTTTCAGGCACTTGGGATTCCAAGGACCCGCGGATGGTGGCTTATCGTCAAGCGGTGGATGTCATCGCTGGTCATTTCAAAGGTTATCAAGTGGATCATATTGATCGTCACATGAATGAGGCGACGGATGCCCTGTCAAGGCTAGGTTCTCAGCATAAGCCGGTACCGCCTAACATTTTCTTAGATGTATTATATCACCCGTTGGTTAAGTTACCTTCAGAGGAAGACCTGGCCATACCTGACAGCTGGTGGCGGCTCTACATGCTATTCCTAACTAGACTGTGCCTTACTTGGCGTACTTGACTCACGACGAGTTACCTGATGATGAAAATCTGGCTAGACAGATCACCAGGCGGTCTAAGTCTATGACCATAATCAATGGTGAGTTACATAAGTGCAGTGTCACTCGCATCTTCCAACGTTGTGTTTCACCTGAAGAGGGCAAGGAAATCTTGAATGAAATTCATGCTAGCGATTATGGTCATCATGCCGGCTCAAAATCTCTGGTGGCCAAGGCTTTTCGACATGGTTTCTTCTGGCTGACGGCTCATAAAGATGTAGATGACTTGGTTCGCAAGTGTGATGGATGTCGGAAGTTCAACCGGCGCGCTCACATCCCGGCTCAAGAGTTGCACATGATTCCAATTACTTGGTCGTCTGCAGTCTGGGGGCTTGATATGGTCGGGCCTTTCAAGAGATCCAAGGACAAGAAGACCCACCTTTTGGTGGCGGTGGACAAATTTACCAAGTGGGTAGAAGCTGAGCCGGTCAGCAAGTGTGACGCGGCTATGGCGGTTCAATTTATTAAGAAGTTGATCTACCGCTTCGATTACCCTCACAGTATCATCACAGATAATGGTACAAACTTATCCAAGGGGGCAATGCGAGCGTTTTGTGAAAGTGAGCACATCCGACTTGACATTTTTGTGATGGCTCATCCACAGTCAAATGGTCAGGCGGAACGGGCTAACCAGGAAATCTTGAGAGGTATCAAACCCCGGCTTATGGTTCCTTTGCAGCGCACGCCGGGTTGTTGGGTAGAGGAATTGTCGTCCGTCTTGTGGAGCATGAGAACCACTCCCAATAGATCAACAGATTATACACCTTTCTTCATGGTTTATGGCGCAGAAGCCGTGTTACCAAGCGATATATGTCATGACTCGCCACGGGTGGAGGCTTACATTGAGGAGGATAACGAAACGACACGTCAAGATGCGTTGGATGTCTTGGAGGAAGAATGTGATCTGGCGGCGGCTCGATCAGCGATCTATCAGCAAGACCTGCGTCGCTACCATAGCCACAGAGTTAAGACCCGGACGTTTCAAGAAGTCAACTTAATGTTGCGGTTGATTCAAGATCAGAAAGATGCACACAAGTTGTCCCCTCCATGGGAAGGGCCTTTCGTGGTCAGCAGAAATCTCAACAACGGGTCATATTACCTCATTGGCATCCGAGACGACTCAAGCACTTCTAGGCAGGAGACCCGCCGGCTATGGAACATAGCTCATCTGCGGCCTTATTATACCTGAGTCGTTGAGACTTGACATTGTACACCATCATTGTACATATTATATATATATAAAGTTGGCATCCCTACAAGCCGGGGCTTCTGCCGTTTCACATATCTCAGTTGTGCACAAAGCTCGTCTAGGGGGCTTCCAACCCACTGGGTTCAGCTTATCACACCCTATCGATCGGCTCTCAAGCCAAACAATTGATTTCGTCAACAAAGGTCGTCTAGGGGTCTTCCAACCCACCGAGTTCAGCTTATCACACCCTATCGATCGGCTCTCAAGCCAAATAGTATGGAGCATATTCTGTTTCCACAGGTTGGTTATCTCAAGAAGAGCCGACATGACATATGGTATGAATTGAAGCACAAGGCGGATCCAATATGTTAAGGCAGTGTGATTTCCTATGTGCACGATGGCATAGTTCAGGCATGACAAAGTTTTTACTAAAAGCCTATTACAATGCTCTCCATAGAGCTCAAAAGCAATGACTTAAAGTTTTTTACACGCCCCAAAGTTCGGCGGGTCACGAGAGCCGGATTATCCATAGCATTATCAAAGGGCTCGACTGGACAGTGGGTCACCCTGCGCCGGATCTTCGACCTCCTCGATCTGGAGATTGTCCACATCCCAGTTGCAGTTGGTTAAAGTTTCAAAGGTTGCCTCTTCAAAGAGGGGAGACGGGTCAAGATCAGGAGCAAAGAAGTGCTTACGGCATGCAGGAATTAAGTCCGTGGCCTCGAAGGTTGGGCCGCGCACTCGCTTGTTCTCGGCATTATAAGCCGCCTTATATGTTGATAGGTTCACTTCTTCTACTAATACCGATGCAAGGACTCTGGAGGCCTTCATGCAACGGGTGTAGTCGGCTTCTCTGAACTCTGAGCCGTCGTCCTTCTTTGATGGAAACTCGTCCATCATCTCTTCAGGAGTTAGCTCTGGGGCAAAGGCTAAAGCCCGGCTTATGGCTGCAATGGCTCCCTTTCTGGCAGATGATTTCTTGAGCTCCTAGACTTGCTTGGGCAGGGTGGACAACATTTCTATGACTCCCTTCATGGACTGAGGGATACTCTCTTTGTTACGCATCGCTTTGATGGTGCAAAGTGTTCCACAATACAGCTGTTCTGAGAGGGTGTAGACGGCTTTCAGAGACAACAGGCTGTCAGCGGCAAGTTGATGGCTCCTTGGACCTGTACAAGACGGATTTTTTGTTATAAGCCACCTCTATAAGTCTTCACACAAAGATATTGACTAAGTCTTTAGTACTTACCAAAGATAGCAGCAAACATCTTTGCAATATGGCGCTTCAGGGCGTGCAGTTCATCGGATACCTCCATGAGCCGCTGGTCAGCATAATCTGCATGTTGAGCCAGGGCATTTCTCTCCGTCTCAGCAATTTTCTTGAAGGCGGCGAAATCAGCTTTAGCTTTTACAAGCTCTTCGGCCGCAAGCCGGCACTTCTCTTCCGCTGCACCCTGGCGGCCTGCTGGGAGGCTAGATTGCTCTTCAAGCCAGTCAGTTCAGACTCGGCATTATTTAAAGCTTCCTGTGACAAACAAAAGGTACAAGAAGAGTTAAGTCACGAGGATAGCATGTCGTCAGATGGTCAAATTAACAAATATAATGCAAGTCTCAAGCAGATTGCAAGCAATATACTTGACACTTGGGGGCTAATGTCTATTTGCTCTCCAAGACTACAAGTAAGTTCCGGCTCATCTTTATCAAGTTAAGTCGGCACTTGGGGGCTAATGTCTATTTGCTCTCCAAGACTACAAGTAAGTTCTGGCTCATCTTTATCAAGTTAAGCCGGCACTTGGGGGCTAATCTCTATTTGCTCTCCAAGACTACAAACTACAAACCGCAAAGTAACTCCCGGCTCATCTACATCAAGATAAGCCGACACTTGGGGGCTACAATTGGATCTTTGTTCAAATCTACCATGAAGTTCCGGCTCATATTTGTCAAAGATAAGCCGATACTTGGGGGCTACATTTGGCTCTTACCACAGGGAAGTTCGGCCCATTATTTCTATACTGACCCAAACTTGGGGGCTACAGTTGATCAAATACTTAAAACTGAGTACCAGCTCAATATTTGCATATTAAGTTGATACTTGGGGGCTACAGGTTAAGAGGTTCTACTTAGGGCATGGTTTGAAAGACCCAGTTTACCATTAACAAATACTAAACCGGCTCTTGGGGGCTACGTAAGGATATAAGGAAAGGAAAGAGTAACTCGTATTTTTTCTTCATCAAGTTGACGAGTTTGAGTTCCATGTTTCGGCTCGTGGTGAGGCGGTTCAGATAACCGGCGTGTAGTTCATCAGCATTTAAGTTCTCCAACACGGGGAGCTCAAGGTCCAGCTTGCCACAGGCTTCAGGTTTCTCAGTGTGCTTTGTCAACACACGTGGTTTAGGAGTTTGAAAGCCGGTGCCAGTAATGATGACGTCTGAAGCATCCAAGTTGTCAACGGCCGTTGAAGGGCTCGACGGCTTAGAATTGTTCCTCGGAGGGCTCTCAATGGTCGTCTCATGGGCTGCTGGCTCAGCAGAACGACGAGCGTCTTCGGGCGCATCCTTTGAGGCAGCAGAAGGATTAGTATGTGCAACCGAGAGTCCGGCTTGGCAGCCTCCGACTCTTGGGCAGTGGGGGGCAAGGTAGATCCGACGGTTTTTTCGCTTGGCCTGATCCCTCGAAGGCATAGAAAGTTGTTATATAAAGTCCAAAGGATGACAAAGGATAGGATGCAAATATGAAAGCACGTACTCTGGGTTGATCTTCACAGGCGGCAGCTTGGTTGCCGTAGAGTCGCCTAAAGAAGGGGGTGTTTCCTGAAAGCAGTGAAAGCATTATAAAGACAGAATAAAGCTGTAAGGCAAGGTTGACAAAATTAAGCCAAGTGAAACAAATACCTCAGCCGGCCGTTTCCGTTGAACCGGCGAGTGAGACAACCCGACCATAAGATCTTCAGAGCCGGTGCTCCAGGTCTGGCGTCGGGAGACTTGCTGTTGCTTTTTCAAAAGAAAGTTGGGGTCTAAGTATGCAAGAGGATGAGAAAATGGGACTTTTCGGATGACCCGCCGTATCTTGTGTGGTGCGATGTTCTGAGTCAGATGAGACATAGGTTACCTCACGGGCATTGGCATGGCTTGTCTCCGTCTCGTCCTGTGAAGTTATTATTGTCAGTAAGGTATATGAAGAGACGGCTAGGAGAGTCAAGTTTTACCTCTGAGTCGTCAGCTTCGGGCTGCTCTTGAGGTGCAGGTTTCTTCTTCCGGCTAACGGCCTTTTCCTTCAACTTCTTTAGAGAAGGAACGTATTTCTTTTTCCAGAAGTTAGAGTTAGCTTGGAAGTAAAAGTAGCCGAAAGAGGTTAAATATTATAAAACATACATGGATAGCTAAACGCGAAAGTCAGGAGATTGAGAGTCGCCCTTACATCCGGAGCCGGGTTTGTGGCGCAGAAGGGTGGTAATCCAATGGTGCGACAAGAATCTTGAGATTCATGGATAAGGCTTTTGACGGCAGAAACAATGTTGTCTTTTGACAAAGTGGTAGGATTAAAACAGAGGGGATCATTGGCGTCACCCATATATTCACACATGAGGCGGCTTCTCCGGCTTAGAGGCATGACTCGCCAAGAGACCCAGCAACGGGTCAGATCAATCCCTGTCAGACCATTGGCCATAAGGGCTTTGATTTTGGCATAAGCCGGAGCATATTTTGCCCGTTCAGAAGCTGACATCCGGTCAAGGAGTTCGATTATGGTCTTGAGTCGGGACAGGCGATAACCCGGTAATGGGTGCTCTCCTTCTAGAGAGGTATCTTTGCAGTAAAACCAGGTTTTGTTCCAATCCTTAGGATGGCTTGGCATACGAACAGCCGGAAAGGCCATGTCCCGTCTTGTTTGAATGGAGATACCGCCGAGTTCCAAGCTTGGGCCGGCTGCTACTTCAGTCTGGCGGTTGGCATAGAAGAACTCATGGAAGAGATCAACCGACGGCTCTTCCTGTAAGTAAACTTCACAAAGAATTTGGAAGTTGCACATGTTTGAGAGGGAATTGGGTGCAATGTCTTGAGGACGCAGCTTGAAGAAGTGAAGGACGTCTCAGAAGAATTTTGAGCCGGGCAGGCTGAAACCGCGTACGAGGTGGTCTGCGAATACAACCACTTCACCCTCTTGGGGGATGGGTTTCTTGTCATTGCCTCGAACCCACCAATGAATGACGTTTTTGGCCGGCAAGGTCCCCGCATCTACGAAATCCTTCAGACTCTTCAGTAACGACAGAGCCGACCGAGTTACAGGAATTGGACGCACGAGGCATAATGGCGTCTTAAAAGCTGTGGGAAGTAACAGCGCGCGGCGAGTTAGAAGGTGACAGACAACTAAGGGCGGTTGATGAAATCTAAATTCTATGAGGCTGAGCCGCCCGTGCAGTTCAGGGCAAAAGCCGAAAGGTTAATGGCGAGTTACGTTACAAGGCAATGGAGCAAAATATTGCTAAGTGTGGAAAACGGGATTCACATGTTATCGTTGCAGTAACAGATCTACAGGCAGAGGAAAAAACATATTTATTCTAAACCTAACGATGAACGGAGGAACTGGTGATATCCGCGGACGGTAAAAGGAAGCAACTACCGATCTGACTTGAATTATTGATGATTTCCTACGGTTTACCGCGTCAGGCAGAGATTCATTACAAGGTTCATGGGGTATTATGTCGTTGAGCATTATGAGGAACTTGCGTTCTAAGCGGACTAAGGAACTCCATGGATTTACTACCCTAAACTACAGATCTAGGGGACGAAGAAGGACGTACCGGAGGAGATGCGACGGGCACAAATGATGCTCTGGTCCGTTCAGGTCGATGCAGCGGCCTCGGGCGATGACGGCGCAGGAGATTCACTGGAGCGAGAGAGCTTGGGGGCGACGACGTCGAGAGGAAGAAGAAGAGGCGCAGGTGGCGGAGGAAATGAGAAGGACTGCTCGCGGTCCTATTTAAGAGGCTGGAAAGAGGAAATGGGCGCTGGAATCCAGACGACCGAAACTGACTGACCGAGACGGGCGCCTCGATTTTTGGGCCATCAGTTTAATGATGAAAGATCCGTTGTGGTCGTCAGAGAATCTTTTTGGCATATCCAATATGACGTCACGGCGGGTTACATTTCTTACTTTCAGGTATGAAGGGTGAGACTCGCCGCCAAATAAAATGGACGATTGACATGAGCAAGCTCAAATCAACCTGGGGCCTAATGTTTGGGATATAACCCCGTGGTGAGACCCGCCCAGGTGGGGCCGGGTTAAACCCGGCGGCTCATATGCCAGACCAAGGCAGATGGGCCTGGAGAGGTAAGCCTAGACATATGGCGGTTTACCAAGATGGGCTTAGACGAGGCCGAGACAAAGAAGGCATGAAGACCCGGACGGTTAAGCCGTCCAAGACGGCTAGCCCGGGAAGGCAAGGTGACATAGAGATAGAGTCGGATACGTTGTAAGAGTCGGTATGAGACTTGTAACCCGTGGTCTTGGCCTCCGATATAAAGGCAAAGACCCGGGGCGATTTAGACAGAAATCAATCAATCGAGAACTAGGTCAAGCGAATCCGCTACCTTGTAATCGATACTCCAATCAATACAACACAAGCAAAACATAGGCTTTTACATCCTCTTGAGGGGCCGAACATGGGTAAACTCGTGTCCTTCGTCCCAACCAATCCCTTTGAGTCCATCACCTTAACGATGTCCTCGAACATAAGTCCTCGAACATCTGCCGTGATAAAACCACGACACGCACTGTATTTTTCTTCCTCCCTCGCGAGCAATGAACTGAAAAAATCTTACATAACAATACTAGTGTGGCCCAATCACATCCGCGACATCACGACCCAAGGGTGTTCGAATCATTCGATAGTTATGCGAAAAAGATATGGTGTGGCAATTAGATCCCTTTTTCTTAATATATCTTGTATCATGTGACGGCGTGTCTGTTTTGAGACGGTCGCTTTATGATTTTTTTTAAGGCAAACTTTCGTAGAACAATTGTTTTTGCCTGTGATTTCACTATACAACATGCTAGCATGCATGCTAACTTTAACATTACCCGAGACTATATGATCCCATTACCAATATGACCAACTTTCTGGTTCCTGGTCTTTTTTATATGTACACACATCTGTGTTTGGTGTTGAAACAACTGGGTCTTCTACTAGATAGTTGAAAAGGAGACAATGCACACGCCCCTTTTCTAAATTACTCTTATTTTTCCCTAAACGGATCACTAACTCTTATCAGTTACTCCCTTCGTTTCTAAATATATTTTTTTAGAGATTTAATTGTTGACTACATATAAAGCAAAATAAATGAATCTATATTCTAAATTATGTCTATATACATCCGTATGTATTTCATAGTGAAATTTTTAAAAAGACAAATATTTAAAAACGGAGGGAGTAATAATTAACTAAAGGGCCTTTGCAAGCACGAGCTATGATGAATTAGTATTTAACCAATGCTGACAACGCAAGTCGTGGCAGACGCGAGTCATCAGGTAAGACACACAAAAAACTCTATTCGCTGTTGTTTATATAGGCTACCGGTGCTTAGCCTCGCTGTAGTCCAACATCTGAAAAGCATATGGAAAAAGCATACCAAAAATTTCTGGTAACTTCGATTAGAAAGATGCACGCATGACATATATTCACTTGCTTCTTTAGTATTGGTATTTTTGTACTTGAACTATAAAAACATCTTATATTTTAAAATGGAGATAGTGGATTATCAAATAACAGTCTGTCAGTCACTCACTCCAAAATAAGTTGGTGCGCAGATCATGAAAGCCACAATGTCGTGTTAATACCGGTGAGCTCATCAGGCCCCTCCTAATGCTCCACCTTGTACAGATGCTAAAGCTGTCACATAGGCAAAAAAATCTGACGTGACATGGTATTTAAGAGGAGAGAGATGGGTATGGTGACCTCAGGAAGAAACGGTGCCAAGCGCGTGAACCTAGGCAAAATACTTAAATGAAAGAAAGTCCACCAATGCATGAAAAACTTTAGTACCTAAATCATTAAATAGAGTGTGCTTAGTTACAACAAGTTAAGCACCTATGCATTAGAAACTTTGGTTGCTAAACTTTTAAATATGCTTAGCACCTCATCTTAACACCAATGCATTGGAAATAGCCTCATGGCTTTTGTTCTTCTATGACCCTGGTGCTGGCTGTTAGGTGCGTGTGAATCTTATTTTTCTTTTCTTGTGTAGAGAGTGTGCGTGTGAACCTTACAATGTCAGGTATTGGAAATAGTTTGTCTTGTAATGGTGCTTGCAATGCTAAGCAATGCCACATAGTTAAAAAAACTGATACAATAGGATAATTAAGTAAGAGATACAATCCATCATTTATTTCTGTCATGCCCATTTACTACCTTGATCTGACGCACACTTCATGTTACACTACAATTTATCATCCATCAACGAGTATTTCAAATTTGTTTGGACACTGGTTAAGTGGTATTCATCATAAGATGAATGGCCAAATCCATGTGAGAGTTTGTGTCATCCTTTGGACAATATGGAATTGCCGAAATAACCGTGTTTCTGTTTTAAACTGACCGTCTACACATAATTTCTTGCAGGTTATTTACATGGCTACAACTTTAATCTGTATGTGGTCATTACTGCAGCATGTGGTCCTGCGGAGGCTTATGTCCTCTGGGTGCAGTCGTCTGAAAAACGGTTGCGTGGGTTTTATTCAACCAGTTTGGCTGACTAGCCACTCGTAGATAATGTGGATGAGCTATGTAATCTCGAGTTTGACTGCTTGTGGTCGTGTTCTTTCTTTTCTTTTTTCTTCTATGTCTTAAACTCGGTGATTGAAAAATGGTTTATGTTTAATAATATAGTTGTGTGCATCATTTGATGCAGAGGCCGGGGTAATCTCCATTTTGAAGAAAAACCCTAAGTAAGAGAGAGATGATTTTGATGTCCACACTCAAAGCCCTTTGTATTTCTTTTCTATGCGGATCCTCTTATCCTCACCCATTTTTTCTTCTTTGTTGGCCCGTAAGTGTCCACATAAGCAAGACCTTATAATTGAATAAATGAAGAGAAAATGGCTAGCAAACTAAGCCCATATGCACTATAAAGTTTAGTTTTCTGTGCTACTGATAAGAGCATGGTCAATAATAGAGCCAATTATCAGCTCTATCTAGTAGCCATGTCATTTGTGGCCAATTTAAGAGCCAACCATATAATAGTTAGTCATAAGTTTTACAGTCTATTTTTCTTCTCTTTCCTATTCCATCTCTTTCAACCCGGTAACAATATAATATTTAAATCTGTATAGCTTGTTTGCATCACTTATTATACTTGCTCTAAGTATCAATGCTTAGGCCTTCTTTGGTTCATCGTAGTAATAGAAAAATCATAGAAAGTAAGATGACATGTATCTCAATTCCTATAGGGGAAAAAAATCATTTAATGCATAGGATAAGATTTTTTTTATTGAGTCCAGACTAATGTTTTTTTCCTTTGAAATGTAAACGATTGATTTATATCCTATGTAGAAATAGGAATTCATTCCTACTAGCAAAAAGGCTTCAAAGGAATATCTTCTTTGAAAAGTTTATCCTATAGAATTCCTACAAACTGAAAGGAGGACGTACTAATACACAAATTTATTTTTCTATGCACCTGTGCGAGCACCATCGATTGCTTAGAAAAATAAACCCAATTTCGAGTAACTAAAGGTCATTCATAATGCAAGGTGCGTACAATGATAAAGTTGTTTTGCTTAATTACCAGTGTGTATTGGTAGACCGCGATAACTTAACCATGCATCTCGTCTACAGAAATAAACAGTGATATTTGCAAGGAAAAACTGGTTTGTGTTCATAAGCACATTGTAATCACTTTGTATGTAGATGTCCTAAACACTTACCAACTCACTGCAGGTAGATCTTTATTGGGAGGGGACTTATTATGCACTGGGTAAAATATCGAGTGGCCGGGGCCGCCGAGGATTCACGTCCTTTTTCTTATTCCCCACTGATCTAACTCGGCCACGGTCGCCGCCCGATCGATCGGGGTTGAAATGACACAGGTTGCGAGCAGGAATAATCAGATAAAGAATTCGTAGGTTTAGCATTGCTCTTATATATGTGAGAGCACGCGAACGCCATCGTGGAACCAGTTTAATCTGCCCGGCTCCACTCATCTGGCTGGGATCAATTCCGGCCTGGACCCGGATCCGATTAAACCTGTTCAATGTGCTTCCTCGTCCGAGTCTGGATTGATCACTTTGGTTTCGGTTTCTGAAGCTTCAGGCTTCGCGTCCGCTGATCTGAAGCCCGCGAGGCTCGCGAGCGTGTCGACCGCGTCCACGACGCCCTCGACCCTCGTGGACACCTCTATCAGCAGCGAAGTGACCGTGAAGAGCTGCACGGCGTCGATCACCAGCGCAGGCGACTCCTCGGCCAGCTTGGACGGGAGCTCCCTCAGGTCGCTCTGGAGCTCCTGCACGGCGGTGTTCATCTCGGCCACGGCGAAGTCCAGGCTCCACGACGTAGTCATTGCGCTGACGGAGCTCGCGGCCTCCCCGAGCACCCGCGCGCACCGCGCCGCCACCGTCGCGCAACCGTCGGCCAGGTGCCGCTTGACGTGCTCGGGCGCCTGGATCTCCGAGCGGACGCACCCGCTCAGGGCCTCCACGCAGTAGGCGCAGTGCCGCATGGCGGCGCCAACGTTCTTGTACTGCTCGTACGGGTGGCGGAAGCCGAACCTGCCGTGCCCGGGCTCCCACCGCGCCAGGTTGGCCTGCGAGTCCTCGGACGCCTTCGAGTTGAGCACGCACTTGTACCCCTCAGCCGCGGCGGACGGCGGATGTTGTTTGCCGTCCGCCTGGTCCGCGAAGTAGTCCTCGACGCAGGCCTCAACGGCGCCGGCGAGCTTATCCATGTTGCGCGCGGTGAGGCGGTGCAGCTCCTGCCCCGCCCACACGGGGCAGATGAGCACGCAGACGGAGAGGCACAGAAAGATGCCGATGCCGATGGTGCACACCCGCTGCTGCGCCAGCGCCAGGAGCGCCTCCACCCGGTACCCGGACACGGCCACCAGGCTGTACGTCAGGATGAAGATGGTCACGCCGTAGTCGAATCGCGCCTTCACCGTGGGTATGAACCGGGAGAACGTCGCCATGGAAGCTGCAGGCACAGAACGCATAGCATTAGCTAGGGTGCACACGAGATACGCGATTAATGTGCATGCACGCGTTGATGTTTACCGAGCAGGAAAAGTGAGCCACTGCGGATGAACGGCTGGAGCTCGTGGCCGGCGTTGGCCGCAATCCAGTGGACGCCGAGCGCGATCGCGCCGGCGCTGACTGTCGCGGCGGCTCGGTTGAACCCCTTATACACGCAGCCACCTGCATGTGCATGCATGAGAGAATAGCATCAGAAAGCCAATCGAAGTACGTACGTTGACTGGAACTCTTCTGGTGTAAATTGTAATAACGTGCGAGTGTTTATAAGTACGACGACTTACCAACGGTGTACTCGAAGACCACGACGACTGTCATGATGGCCCACATGGCGGAGCCGCCAACGCCCTCGTACAGGGGGCTGCTGTAGTAGAACACCGAGACGAGCGCGAGCGCGAGGCCCACCTTGAGGCCGTGCACTGCCCGCCGGGGATCGTCGGCGCCGATCTTCCATATCCGCTTCGCGAAGCCGGACACCTTGTCCCCGAGCACGACCACGCAGGAAACCACCCATGCCCACGCCCGCGCGGCCAGGCAGGCCTCGTGCTCCACTCCCACCGACGCGCCCTCCGGCACCGTCACCCGCCATTCCGGGACGCCTCCGTTCTTCGCATCCCTCGCCGCCGCGGCCATCTCCATGGCTTACTGCAGTGTGATCTCTGACCCTGGAGGTGATTGGCCGGCGTCCAGGGAGTTGACCTCTGTTGGTAGGAAGGACCTGAAGGGTGAGGAGACCAACTTCCAGGAGTATTGGCCGGGATGCGAGAAAGGAATGTAAGCTAGCTAGCTGGTGGTCCTTCTCTTGTCTTGGAATGTATGTCACCTATATATAGAGAGTGGAGAGGGCACGTACGTACGTAGAAGAAGCTTGTTTTCTGCTGGGAACAGAAGTGGGGCCGGGATGATGTTAGGCCACGCTCGTGTAGGGTGGACATCAAGGCTGACCGAACCTGGCGCACAAGGTCTTGCTCCATGCTACCTTCCATGCAAACGTAAGCTCGCTTTGTGAAAGAAGACTGCGAATCATCATTATTTTTTAACAGGAAAAAAAAGCTGGAGCTCTTTTTTTTAAATACAATACAGCCGCTAATGTTTATATATATACGTGCATACACTCATCTTTTTAAACGCATACACGCATTAAAAAATAAAGCTCTGCCGTATACAATATGCAATATTGAAAAAAAGAATACGCGTACGGTTACAAATTAGCAGTACAGGGTAGAGACATCAGCAGGCAGCAAGGAAGCAGGAAGCTACCACTGAAAACAGGTTAGATACATCAAACGGCCTCCTGGGCAACGGAGAATCGGAGATGCATATACACACACCTCGTGCTAAATTCGAAGACAAGTGTACTACGATTCCTCCGTAGATGTCATGGCGTGTGTGCAGCCGAGTCTGCGACGAGGATGTCATGCATGCAAGCGTGCGGTCCACAGCGGCCGGCTCACTGGCGGTCGTCGTCCCGCCGTGCTTTGAACGCCCAGGCTTATTAGCAGGCTGGATGCAACGGAAGCTTTGGAAGTCTTCCGCGAGCTAGGGCGCAGAGCGGCGCGGACGGACGTCAGATGTTCAGCGGTCTCAGGCACCTGGTGGGAAACGCGGAGAGCCTGTCGCAAGCAGCCAGCGATCCACCGAGCGCGCTGCGCCGTCGATCGCTGCGCCTCCGCATTACGCTACAAATTTTGGTTCAGAGACACGCTGTCCCGCGAGGCCACGGAACTGGCGACCGTACGCCGGTCGCCGAGCCGGCAAGGTTCTGTTTATAGAAGGAAGAAAATGCAATCGACTTATGCGAGAACCAAAAAGGATAACGTGCCGTCGTTTCCATTCCGTTCAAAGAAGGTGTGTTCCTCGTTCGTTCGGGGGCATGGTGCATCAGACTTGGTAGCTGTTCTTGTCGGCTCATACTCACAGGCATGGTCATGTACCATGATGTATATTGCCCAACGGTAATGTTAAAATTGTGATGTATATTGCCCCGTTAAATGCTTTGTCTTACGATGAACCTTCGTAGAGAAGCGTTTGTGTTAGGGTACGTTCTCCAAAATTCTGGTTTGAACTCTAAAGCCTTTCATGCAGCTGCCTTACAATCCGATGATGACCTTGGTGAGGCTACGGCGAGCAGTGCTTCGCAAGAGCAAACACAGAGCACAACGGGAACACATCGAGTTACCCAGGTTCGGGTCACCTTGTGATGTAAAACTCTACTCATGCTTGGTGGGATTACTCTCGGGGAGGCATACGTGTGTTACAAGGTAGGAGACGATGAAAGAGTGAATCATCGAGCCTCCCCCTCTACGTTGACAGCACTGCCCCTCTTACCGTTGCCTTGGTCCTTTTCCTCAAAAAAATCGGTGGGAAAGGGCGCAGTCACAAGACAACAATTCGAAGGGGGACAAACGCTCAGTATATCCTGATAAAAGGTGATTTTTGTCTGAAAAGTCGTCGTCCATGACGCGCTGGTGGGCTCGGTGATGACCTCCGTCCTGGCGAGCAGCGTCAGTGTGGTCGCCTTGCACCAAAACTGCAATCTTTGGGAACCTGCTTTGGAGGAGGCACCGGTCGCTGCACTTTAATGAACAACGAGAAAATCCTCCCTGTCCGCGCCTCCTGGCACGGTCCTGCCGTCCTTGTTTGCGTGGGTGCGTCACCCACGTGGTCGGCGCGTAGCTGTATGGCCAGCGCCGCACGACCCCTCCAAGCGGAGGGCCTTGGGGGAAGCCGCCTCACGAGGAGGGCCTCACGAGGCCGCCTGCTGCTAAAGATGTTTGACTTGAAGAACTCCGCCTCGCGGGAAGGGGCCTCGCGAGGTCCGAGCCTCGCGAGGTGCTTCGCCTGTGGAGATCTTGAGTGAGCCACACACTGAGCCTTTTGTCAGGTGTCACTTCCTGGGCCGCAGGCAGACGAGCCGTGGTACCTTGGTCCCCACTGGACCGACAGTAGCCCCCGGGCCCGCGGTGCACACGTTCCGCCCGTTGAGAATCGAAACGACATGGGGCCTTAGTGGACTGCCAGGGGCCCAGGTAAGAATGTGTGGCGGCACGATGGGAATGAGACGCCCCCATTTCCCGTACAACGCCTCGGTAACTGCCTAGCTTGATAAAAGTCTGTGTGCATGGAGTGGGGGTAGTCATTGCCTTCCTCTGCTCCATTCACCTCCCATGCGCACTGCTCCTCCTTGTGCGAATCGCCCCTTGCTTCTCCTTCCTCACACTTCCAATCTCGCATTGCTGCCATGGCTCCCAAGAAGAGCAGGGACGTTGTCGAAGTGGGGTTGCAGCCCGTCTTGTTGTCGTCCATTATCAACAACCAGGAGGGGTTGGACAAGATGATCCCTGTGACCACCAACGACTTCAATGAGCACAATGCCACGAAGATTTGGTCGGGCTCGAAGCCGGCCCATGACCTGTCAGCAACCGCATTCCCCTTCTTCATCCACATCGTCTTCGGCGGTCTGCTTCCACCCTTCTCCAACTTCTTCTGCGTTGTCCTCTCGCACTGCCAGATCCAAGCGCTCCACCTCCAGACCAACTTCGTCTTCCTTCTTGTCATCTTCGCCTTCTTCTACGAGGGTTTCCTGAGGTGATGCCCTCGGTGGAGCTCTTCTAGACATTCTACAGCCTGCGACTGATGGCCGTGAACCAGCGCTTAGGATGCGCCTCATTCCACATAGTAGATGGGATGGCCGAGAAGATCATCGGATGCCCGCCTCACGGGGCTGATGGTCACCAAGGAGTTTGTGAGACGCCGAATCGCCCCCTCCAGAAGCGTTCACACCCGGTGTAGGTATACGTCATCCACAAGGACACGATAAGGCCGAGCCACGACAGCCTCACGATGGAGGTGGTGGAGGGGATCATGAAGATCCTGTTCACTCAAGTTGTGTCGGAGATGTGCGAAGGTGGATACTCGGTGTACCGCCTCGGAAAAAGGGGATGAGATTGTGGCATCGATGTCGCGGTTTGGTGAGTGGGGATTGGTCCCCGCAGGGCACGAGGGCCCCTGCAAGAATCCCTTCCTAGTGTTGCCTGGCTCAGGCGTTTGCGAGGAAGCCGGGCCCTCGATGAGCGCTGGAGCGGAAGCCAGCGAGCGTGAGCAACTGTGGAGCCACCACAAGCTGCTTCTTGAAGACAGCGACAATGACAACGATGACGAGCAGTTCATGGTCACACCCTTCCGGCATGTGGACGCGGGAGAGGATGTATATGACAGCGAGGAGACCAACGAAGCTTGCGCGGAGGAGGTCGAAGACGTCGCGGAGCCTCATGAGGAGGAGGCCCAATCTGATCCAATGGGGGAAAGCTCTAGTGGGCCTCATGACAGACGCTTTGGAGGGAGCTCCCTCGAGCCCCACAAAAGTGGCAGTGGCATCCCCCTGCCCAAAGCTAAGGAAGAGGCGATGGGTCATCATAGATGAGTAAGTCTATGCACCTTGTTCTTTTATTTTACTCTTGTCCTCTGTCTCTTGAGGCATGGGCTGAGCCGCCAACTCTGCAGGGTGCCCGCGTCCAAGAAGAAGAAGGCCATGACACCCATGATGCCCTCGCCTGTGGCGTGGACCGAGAGCACACGCGTGCTTCCCATGAGCCCTAAGGGGCGCGAGGAGGTCGCACACTAGCCCAAGGCTGAGGTGGGGTGCACTAAGGCGACCAAGGAGCGTGGGATGATTCTTGTGCTGCCTGAAGACCTGGCTCCTCCGGCTGGAGGGAGACGGCCTCAGGATGAACCCTTAGGAGGAAGGGAGGTACCTGTCGCGGACGACGCCACGACGATGGAGGGGGCTGATGAGCCAAACCCCTTGGAGGACTCCCTGCCTACCGTGGAGTCCCACACTGACGTGGGGGCCATGGTGAGCCCCCAGGCCTCGCTCGTGCGCTAGGCCGTTGAGTCCACTTCCACGAGCCTGCCACGTTCGCGGCCACGATAGGTTGAGGTGAAGGCTGCATGGAGCCTCTAGCCCATGGCAGAGGAGGCCGCCCTTGCCATAGACAAGGGCAAGGGTCCTATGGACGAGGCCGGCTTGGGGCCCTCACGGGCCATGACATCGGAGGGTGGCGCAGAGCCGCAACCTGGCTGGGCTCTCTAGCTCGTCATACTAGTGTCGTGCTGGTGTGCGGCTCCCTACAGGGCACTCAGGCCGCCCTGGACGTGCTCGAGGTAGACCTCCAAGCCGAGGAGGCATGGCTCGCCAGCGATTGCCTGCGCCTGGCTAACAGGTGGGGCCTGCTTGATGTTGCCAGCAAGCTGGGACGCAGGCAAGAGAACGTCACATGGGAGAAGCATGAGATGGCCGTCCCGGGATGCCGCGAAACTCTGTACGAACGTCGTGTGGGAGGCGGACGAGGCGAACCAGTGGCACGAGGAGGCGGAGGCCCGTGAGAAGGTCGCCCTGGAGCAGGTCGCCCTGCGGGAGCACGAGCTCCGGGTGCAGGAAGATGTTGCTGCGGACCATGAGCGTTAGCTAGCCTCCCGAGAGGAGGAGCTCGCCAAGTGCGAGGAGGCACTCGCGGCTTGCGAGGGATATATGGAGATCCGGGAGCGAGAACTCGCCAGGACTTCATCTGATCACGATGCCGAGCGTGAGCGCCTAACGACCCTGGAGCACGAAGTGGTGGCCGCCCAATCCTCCTACGAGGCCAACCTCGTCAAGGCCAACCTCCATCTAGAGGAGAAGGAGAATAAGGTCAACACGAACGCCGATGCAAAGATCAAGAGGGAGCGCGAGGTACTCCAAAAGAGCCATGGCCAAAAACTGAAGCAGGAGGAGGACTGCTTCACCAAGAGGTGGGAGGAGCTCCTGGCTGAGGTGGCCAAGCTGAAGGAGCAGCTTCAGGAGGCGGAGTCCAACCTCCAGCTCGTGTTGAATGGCAAGGAGGACGCCGAGGGGGAGCTAGAGTCACTCCAGGCCCAGGTGTGTGGCGTCTCTTAGGTCGTCCAGAAGGCCAGGGATGACGTTGCCCAGGTGTGGACGCTGCAGGCCGAGCGCGTCAAGGTCTTCCATGCACTCGCCAAGCGTGCCCCATGGCGCCTTGTTCGGCTTTGTTGATGAGGTCCCTGACTTCTCCATCGCGGATGTCGACGTCGGCTATCTAGATTTCTTCTGCAAGCTGTGGAGGTGCCGATGACGGGGACCTCAAGGCAGGACGACGTCATTGAAGAGGAGGCCCACGACCTTTTGGACCAAGCAGTGACGCAGATATTTAGCAACCTTCTCGCGCCAACGCCGACTTTGACTTTGCTGGGGTGATGCAGTTTAGCCCCAAGGATCTCCATGACGAGCTCGAGAGAGGGGTGCGTGACCATGGACACCTTGGTGGAGAATTTCGCGCACACTCCCGAGAGCTCCGAGGAGAGCCGCAACCTGGAGGAGACCGGCGTTGGCGATGACGTGGCAACACATTTGCTTAGACTCTTCTCCTTTCTTCTCCTTGTCTCCCTGCTATCAATATTTATGGCCCTGTGGAGGTGTGAACATATTTTGCCTTTGTAATCGTACTAAGTTTTAACTTCCTGTTGCAATTCCTTTGTCTTCTGGTGATGTTTGGTTTTCCTTTTTGCATTGCCATTGTGCCCTACTTCGTTAAGACCTAGCCCCCGAGAGTGCGACGACCATCGCTGCGATGCTAGGATGCGTGCCCAACAAGGCCGGAGGGTGTAGGGCTCTGCGAGGCAGTAAGGGCTCCTGAGGCGCGATGCTCAAGAAGCCCCCATTGAAGTGTAGGTGGCATGTGCCAAGGGGAAAACAGAGACACTCGACGAGATGACGAGGAGAAAGATCTCAAGAAACGCCAGTCTATTCATGAAGTACTTAGTCTTAGCTTTTTGTAGGGCACCAGCTTGTGCGACGTGCCTCGCGAGGCATACGCTCATGAGGCCTCCCACCGACACTTGGTGAACATGAGCACCACAGGCCACCTCATGAGGCATCGCTCATGAGGGCCTACCGTAGGCTTCTTGAGGTGGCAATACACCGTGGGCTACTTCGTGGGTCGGAGCTCGTGAAGCTTCATGTGCCCTGCATCAGTGATAAAGGAATACCAAAAAGTTCCACAAGAAGTGGAGCAAAGCGCGCTCGTGCGGTCACTCATGGGTGTTAGACGAGAAGACAAGTACCAAGGACCTTGGTGAGGGCACGAGATAAGGCCCGCGAGCTAGAGCTCAATCACTTGGGTTTAGTGGCGTTGATGGGACTGACCCAAGCACATGCACCATTGAGGGAGTCCTGGATTACAGGGTCCTCGGATAGCCGACCTATTGTTTATGGGCCGGATTGTATGGTCCGCAAAGCGAGCATCGGATGATCGAAGACCACCTATGCCAGATGGAAGCTTTCAGGAGCCATGATGTATTCTCCAAGTTATTAGCTGTAGTTAGGCATGTTTATCTCTTCGGCATGTAATCGATCATGTGTAAACCAAGGGCACCCTCAGTGTCTACATAAGCCGGAGGGTTTAGGGGTATAGGGACAACGACTCATCTAGGGTTAGCTATTTGATCTCGAGGTAGATCAACTCTATAACCCTCCATGTCATCAATACAACCAAGCATGACGTAGGGTATTACCTCCATAGGAGGGCCCGAACCTGGGTAAATCCGTGTCCCCTTTGTCTCTTGTTATCGATGATTCTAGCCTCACAGTTCGGGACCCCCTACCCGAGATCCGCCGGTTTTGACACCGACATTGGTGCTTTCATTGAGAGTTCCTCTGTCAGCGCCGAAGGAATCGATGGCTCACCTCATCACAAGTAGCGAGATCTGCATCGAGGGGACTCTCTCCCCCGATCAGAGTCTCATCGACAACGACATCTTGTCGCATGCCAGCCCGTTCAGCCATCATGGCCAGACCGGAAGCTTCCCCCCAATCAGAGTATCAAGTTTGGAACCTTGGAGTTCGTGGCTGATTCACGGGGAATGCTTGTTCCAATGAAACCCTCAACTTCCGAAGAAAAACCTACAAGTTCGGACGCTTTGACGCCCAAGACATCAGGTCCCATGGTGGGATGGAACACATATCCACTTCGGCGTAACTCTGGAACCATCACGCCACCCAATGAATCCACTCGTATAAGCAACACGCACCCTGCCATCGCCTTGTTCTTAAATGAGTTGTTCGATCGGATCGAAGTTATGTGTATATCGGATGACCAGGTTCCAATCTATGATCGGCTCGGGATCAGAACCGATGACAGGGAGATTCATGTCCCTCCGGTCACCCACCTTGTCGCTACCATCGAGTGTCCGGCTACGGATTCTGCCCGACAGCCGGAATTAAAAACTGTCTATACTTCAGACCTCGGTCACCAAGACTCTATCAGTGAACCAGAGGCGAGGAATCATTCTAAAGCCAGACCGTCACCGGTCCGGAATCCTCCGCACGATTTGGAAACTGTAGTTCCGAATACTGGTTGCAGCATGGAATTAGTTTTTTTTGTACCCACCGCCCAAGACGACCATCCAAGTATCGCACCAAAGCCCGTGTCTTCAGACTTTCGGGATATCAAGCAACTACAAGGAGAATTAGTCCACCACTTTTGGACCAGACTCCTACTCACTAGGAGTAGAGTAAAAGGTCTTAGTGACCAAGATATAACGGCAATTTTCATTCGCAATTGCCATGCCGAAGGGATTCTCAATGCCCTGGCCCGCCGACGCATAAGTGACTTTTCGGAGTTATCCGAATTGGTACAAAAGTACCGTGCCATGGAGAATGTCTGGCAATCCGAACAGTTGTTCTCGGAACCAATTTTCTTCGAACACCCTAAAGGAGCTCGGAGAAAGAGGATACCTTCAAATCGGCCAGCCAGGTACGAACCCGTCGAAAAAAGAAACAAGCCCCTTTCAGGGACCGGCATTGTCCTCGACGGACTTTTGGATAAACCTTGCCCCATACATTCCGTGTTGTTAAACACAAACCCAACTCACAGCCTTCGAGCTTGCTGGGTCATCAGGCAAGTCGCAAAAAGCGGCGAGGCCATCCTCGAAACACCTCCGTTGAGTAGGTGCTCTCCTTTGCCGCCCGGATTCAATGCCGAAGTCCTAACGGTCTATGAGACCTTCACCTCGAGGAGCAAGCGTAAAAGAGCTCTTAGGGAGCACGAGCAAGTCTACCATGTGGCAGCCACTAGCCCATGGGCAGACATACCAATTACTTTCGGGGACACTGACCAGCTGCCCATTCTTCCCGGTCACTCACCGGCCGCTCTAGTCTTGAATCCCATCATTGATGGATACATGCTACATAAAGTGCTAATGGATGGCGGCAGTGGTCTTAATCTCATATACGAGGCCACTCTAGAAAAAATGCAGTTCGACCGATCCCGCATTGAACATAGCAACACAACCTTCTGGGGAATTATCCCAGGGGAAAGAGGCACGTTGTTCCGGATGTATCATCCTGGGCATTGTGTTCGGCACGCCCAAAAACTACCAATCCAAATAACTTCTCTTCCACATCGTCCCCTTCCCAAGTGGCTATCACGCCCTATTGGGATGCGATGCCTTTACAAAGTTCCAGGCTATACCCCATTACAGGTACATGAAACTCAAAATGCTAGGACCAAATGGAGTGATCACGATCGCCAGTGATCCGAACATAGCCCTTCGGGCCGAAAACAAAACGGCAGTGCTCGCCCTCGAGGCATTAGCGGAAACTTTCGCCGCCGAAGAGTTGAACGCCTTATAGTTGACAGTTAATAAGGACAATGTGATCCTTAGCAAAAGTCCCAAGTCCACGTCCTTTAAACCCACAGAGGAAATCGTTAAATTTCAGGTACATCCAATGGACCCCAATAAGACAACGTCCATTGGAGCCCAGCTCGATCCCCTCATGGACGAGGCACTGCGGAATTTCGTTCGCGGGAATTGGGACATTTTCGCGCGACATCCTTCTGATATGCCTGGAATCCCACGTTGGCTCGCCGAACACCGCTTAAACATCATCCCAGGATTTAAGCACGCGAAATAGACTCTACACCGCTTCTCCGAGCCCAAATGACAAGCCATGGGTGAAGAATTAGCTAAACTGCTTGAGGCCAGATTTATTCGGGATATTAAACACCGTGAGTGGCTAGCAAACCTAGTGATGATATCTAAGAAAGACAAGTCCTGGCGGCTGTGTGTCGACTTCAAAGACCTCAACAAGGCCTGCCCGAAGGACCCTTTCCCCTTACCACGCATAGACCAGATCATTGATGCCACAACCAGACACGATTTGTTTTGTTTCCTCGACGCTTACTCCGGATACCATCAAATTAAAATGAAGGAATCCGATCAAGCGGCTACTGCATTCATCACCCCCTACGGGCCATTCTGCTTCAACACGATGCCTTTCGGGCTAAAAAATGCTGAGGCCACATACCAACACATGATCCAAACATGTCTCGTGACACAGGTCGGTAAGACCGTCTAGGCATACATGGATGAAGTGGTAATCAAAACCAAACACGTCGGCCAGTTGATTGACGACTTACGGCAAACCTTCGCTACTACGCGAATATGTTATACGACTCAATCCGGAAAAATGTGTATTTGGAGTTCCCTCTGGTAAGCTGCTTGGATTCATCGTCTCCCATAGAGGAGTAGAGGCAAATCCAGCTAAAATCCGTGCTCTATCAGAACTTGCAATCCCCACAGAGCTGAAGCATGTCCAGAGGCTAGCCGGGTGCGTAGCGGCGTTAAGCCGCTTTATCTCCCGTCTCAGAGAAAAGGTTTTGCCGCTCTATAAGCTGTTGAAATGGACCAACAATTTTGAATGGACCGATGAGGCAGCGACTGCGTTAGAAGAAATCAAAACACTACTGGCAACCAATCCCATACTCACGGCACCGGGAGCCGGTGAGCCCATGTTGTTATACATATCGGCGGCGAACAAAGTCGTCAGTGCGGTGCTCGTCGTTGAATGATATGAGGAGGGACATAAATTCTAGACTAAAAAATTGGTATATTATGTGTCAGAAGTGCTAACGCAGTGCAAGTCCAGATACCCACATTACCAAAAAATGGCCTATACAATATTCATGGCGTCGAGGAAACTCAGACACTACTTCCAGGAGTGTGCGGTAACAGTGGCATCGGAAGTCCCCCTGAATGATATAATCAACAATAGGGACGCCACCGACCGCATGGCCAAATGGGCCATTGAGCTCCTTCCCTTTGAAATAACCTACAAGCCACGTCACGCCATTAAATCTCAGGTACTGGCGGACTTCCTGGCTGAATGGATAGAGGCCAAACTCCCCAAGGAATACAATGCATACTCCCATTGGACAATGTACTTTGATGGATCCAAGACCTTGGTCGGTTTGGGGGCTAGAGTTATTCTCACATCCCCCACAGGCGACAATGTGTGATACGTGTTGCAAATCATGTATGCTGACTCCAACAATGCTGCCGAATATGAAGCTCTTCTTCATGGTCTTCGGATGGCGGTATCAATGGGCATACGATGGCTAGAGATACGGGGAGACTCAAACCTGGCCATGTCCCAAATTAACGGCGAGTTTTACACCAAAAATTCGAAGATGGCGACATATAGAAACATCGTCCTCAAGATATCTGCTCGGTTTGAGGGGTTGGAATTCCACCACGTCGCTCGCGACAACAACCAAGGCGTTGACATACTGGCCCGTATGGGAGCCAAGCGCGATCCCATCCCAAGAAACACCTTCCTGGAGCAGCTCTTTAAGCCCTCCGTAGTGTGGCAAGATGACGACAATGGCGCTGGTCCGAATACGGCGGACGAAGTTGTTTCCCCCATAAACGAGCCGGACGATGGCATTATCAGCGGCTCCGCCATGAATGAAATGCCCTCGGCTCACGAGGTAATGGCAGTAATAGCACCATGGATAGAGCCCTTCCTTGCTTACCTTCTTCACAAGGAACTCCCCGACGATCAAACCGAGGCGCGACGCATAGTTCGGAGATCCAAGGCCTACAAAGTACATGAGGGTGAGTTATACAAGAAAAGCACAACCAGAATATTACAGCGGTGTATATCCGAGGAAGAAGGACGGGAGCTCTGCGCCGAAATCCATGCAGGCATGGGCGGGCATCACGCCGCGGCAAGATCCCTTGTCAGCAAGGCCTTCCGAGCTAGTTTCTTTTGGCCTACAGCTCGGACGGACGCCCAGTCACTTGTTCAACATTGCGTAGGGTCTCAACTCTTTGCAAATCAAAGTCACATACCCCCAATAGCTGTTCGAACTATTCCGATCACCTGGCCTTTCGCGGTCTGGGGGCTGGACATGGTCGGACCCTTAAAGGGGAACCAAGAAAAATAAATACCTACTGGTCATGGTTGACAAGTTCACCAAATGGATAGAAGCAAAGCCCGTTAAGTCGGCTAAATCCGGACTAGTGATCGAGTTTATATCTAGCCTAGTACACCATTACGGTGTCCCACATAGTATAATAACGGATAATGAATCCAACTTCATGACCCAAGAGGTCAAGGACTGGTGCGCAAAAATGGGCATAAAGCTTGATTATGCGTCGGTCTATCATCCGCAGACCAATGGACAGGTCGAGCGAGCAAACGGTCTCATTATGATCGGCATAAAGCCACATTTGGTCCGATCTCTTCACGAGTCCGACTGTCATTGGGTGGAGGAACTCGACTCTATTCTATGGGGCCTGTGTACCATCCCGAACAGATCAACGGGTTACACACCGTTCTTTATGGTCTATGAGGCAGAGGCACTCCTCCCTTGTGATATTATCCATGACGCACCAAGAGTGCGCATGTACGAGGAAAAGGAGGCCGAGTTGAATCAGCAGGACGACTTAGATGCCTTGGAGGGAGAGCGTGACGCAGCTCTGGCTCGTTCCACTTTTTACTAACAGCAAGATCGATGTTACCAAAGCAGGGAGGTCAGGGCAAAAGCATACAACGTAGGTGAACTCATCCTACGGCTCCCGGAGAAACAAAAGCATAAACTCAACCCCAAATGGGAGGGTCCTTTCATCATCGACGAAATACTCGCGAGAGGTGCCTATCGTCTACGGAGTCCATTCAATAACCGCCTTGAACCAAACCCATGGAACGCAGCTCGTCTTTGGCGCTTCTACGGATAAACCGGTGTCGTCTAAACCCCCCCACATTTTTTCCTTTTTCCTCTTGTTATTTTTGCCTTTTTTTCTTCTTCCCTTCCCATTTTGCTGTTTTGACAGGCCAATTTCTTTTCTTACCCTATGTTCGGCTGAACCAATCTTTTATTAAAGATTATTGACATACACCGTAAAGTGTTAAATCCGAACACAGCACGTGGGGGCTTCTTCTAGTAGCCAAATTTTTTACAAGTATTTGCTCATACTTACCAGACGCACATGTTTCTTTTGTGGTGTTCTAGCCATCATATGCATCAATTCGAACTAAGACTTTGCCAAGCTGGATTGCCTCGCTCCTGTGATTACTCTCTACGTTCCCAATTGTTCGGCTAGGGAGTAAGGGGAGCACCTCTACGATTGTTACGACCGGGTCATCCGGACACGTACCTTAGACGGGTGAAGCCGAAAGCTAGCTATCTTACGTAGACAATTGGTCGGCCATGATGGAAACACCTTATATGGCTCCGGTCGTTATTATCGTTGCTTGGGTCTTTTCTTCCCAAAAAACAATTAGCCGCATACTGAAAGTATGCGGACTGCTATCTACGATCTTCGTATAGCCCCGATGAAAGGTATCGATAGCGGTACTATTTTCCTCGGAAGATGTTTCTTACGCTATGTAGTAATATAACATATCTTTCTGTGTGCTTTCTGTCTGTTCGCACCACATGGCTGGATTGCCTAGTTCCTCGAATACAGTTTGCTCTTTTGGAGGGACAAATAAGGAGGAACACTCCCGAGCTCTTCGCACGGGGGAGGGGGGGGGGGGGGAAAGCCGATGGCCGGTTAAGACAAAGTTTACAACACAGATTGTTTTACACACGCGTACATATAAATTACATGTGCGGCTGCTGATCGAGATTATCAATTATGATGTTAAGAGGACAGTCCGCTTGCAAAAGATGGGTGGCAGGCATCACCTGGTCATACACCAGGTGGAGTGGCACTTCTTTTCCATCCGATCCCACAGGACCAACCCACGCCATATGCTCGGGGTTAAGTCCTGTGAAACGGGTCTTGATCATTGCCCATGCTTCCTGTGCTCCCTCCCGATAAGCCGAAGTCTTCCACAGCTCGAACCTATTTCGAGCCCCCTTGAATCGATTCACGAGTGCGGCTAGCCCTTCAGGTGGCTGTTCGGCATGCCATAGTGCCTTCACCATTCCTTTCATTGCTTTCCGCACGCGCCCGTGGAGAGAGGTCAACTCCTTCCGCAGGTCCCCCTGGTATGATTCGATCTCCTCTTGAGGATGCTCGGACAGGAGGCCTATACATAAGGCAACAACGTTCTTACCATTATTCCCTACACTAGCAATATTTGCTGATAATAGAATTGTACTTACCGAACACACCCCGCTGAAGCTTTCGGTTTTATTCTTGAGCTTTGGCTAGTTGAATCTTCAAACTCTTAATTTCTTCGGCCTGCTTTTGTATAACAAGGCAGCCAGCCTGGTGCTAGGACTCGGCATACCTCTGAGAGTCCTGGGCTTCTTCCAACTGCCTTTCCATGTGCCCTATTGATTCTGCTGCTACACGGAATACGTGCATCACACACTATGATACATTAAGATTAGCAGTAAATGCACACTCACCATGGGCCTCCCGCATGAAGCTCTTTACTTGCCAGTTCGGCCTTCACGGATTGTACTTCCGTGCGGCTCTCCTCGAGCTCCTTGGCCAATTGCTCAGACTGTTGCTTTGAGGCCTGCATCAATAGTCAAACAGTACGGAGATCCTTAATTCGTTTGTTTCAAACCAAATTAAGGCTAGGGGGCTACTAGACTTACAAAAATGTTCGGATTCTATAAAAACCGATCACTTACCTGTATGCTAGTTGTTATCAACTTCATAGCTTCACCGAACCCAGCACGGGCGACATCAAGGTGCACATCCACCTGGCGTAGGGCGCCAAACTCCTGTCTGGAGAAAATTGGCTGCCACATGGCTTCCCATCGATGCCGATGATGCATGGCACTCTCCACCTCCGATTTGGTGACGGACACACCATCACCAGAATCGGCGGCACTGGATTGGCCATGGGGGCTTCTGTAGTAGAAGCCGCATGGGTCATGGCTCGGGAACTTCGGGCGTCTCCAGACACCCGGGTAACCCCTTCAGTAGGAGAGGATTGGGCGTTTTGCCTAAATATTTCAATAAAACAAATTCCTGTAAGACTCTATTGATCGCAAGCATAAGCGGATAACCGAACAATGTACCTTCAGGATGAGCGGGCAGGTGGATTCCTCCCCATGTCCGGCTCTCTCGTAGGATCCCGGTTGGCCTCTGACTTGGCCCACAGCTTCGGCTGCTGGTGTATGGCGTGCGGATCAATGGCGCTTGGGAGTCGGGACCGGCATGTCCGGGGCGCGCTTGGTAAGTGTCCACTTGCGGAAGGAGTGTTTCTTCTTGCCCGCAGCAGGGATGGAGAATGACCCGTGGTAATCAACTATGATAGCCATCGGGGTTTGGAAAATGCTATCCTGAAAATAGACTCCATTTTCGAAGTCAAGAAGAAGATCCGGGTCCTCGTTGAATCCCGGATCGTTGTCACGTGAATGGTTCTCGGGCCGAGGAGCCGGACAGTTGACTGTCTCGATAAAACTCCTCTATTCCTGTTCACGTCAGGCTTCGGTCAGATAAAGTGCGGAACGGAAACCCCAAACTATTTTCATGTTTGAAAGGGAAAGTCTTACCCATTTGATGGGATTGTGGGCCGAATATCCTTTCTTGGTTGACCTCCGAACAAAGTCTTCTTGCTCTCCTTTGTACAGGTTGGCAAGTGCGGCGGCCAATGTCGTCGGATTGGCGGGACCTTGCTTTCGGGAGCACGTGGTGTCGCTTGTCCCATTGTATTGCCATAAGGGGTGAACCCTCTGTTGGAGGGGCTGCACACACCAGGAGATGGCGGCGGCCATGATGTCGATCATGGTCAGTTGGTGGTGGACGAGCATCCACACGTGCGCAGCTAGGCGCCACACTTTGATGCTTTCCTCCTGGGATGAGCTCTTTGGCCGCCAGTTGTACCTCTTCCTAGGGAGGACGTCGGAGTATTTGGGAAGGCATGTCCGAGTTGGCTCGAACAGGGGTACATCTTCAGTATAAAACCACTCCGAGGTCCATTCTTCGGACTTCTTCGGTGTGCCGGCCGGCTACCCCGTCCCTGTTATGCGGCACACTTCGGCTCCACCGACCTGCAAAATTGTCTTGTCCCGAGTTCGGGGGACGAGACAGAAGTATTTCCTCCACAAATCAAAATGCGCTTCGCACCCCAAGAACATCTCATAGAGAGCGACGAAGCCCGAGATATGTAAAATTGACCCTGGAGTGAGATGGTGGAGTTGGATCCCGTAGAACTCTAGCAACCCACTCAGGAATGGATGGATTGGAAACCCAAGGCCTCGGAGGAGGAAGGGGATGAAGCATACACACTCCCCCTTGTTAGGATTGGGGAGATGCTCGTCGAAAACCTCATCGCCGTAACAAAGCAGACCTGCTCGGGTCGCTGCCAGATCTGATGATGGAAGATACCCCTGGGTCTCCAGGTTACGGAGCTGAAGGAGTGTAACGGAACAGCTGGTCCAGTCCCCTGGGCATGAGCTGTAGGGACGTGCAGAGGAGCTGGGGACGTTAGCCATGTTTTGCGTGGAGCTCTCGCTAGGAGTTTCTTTTGATGAGGAGGCAGAGAATGTGGTTTGAGCCACGATTGTATTTGATTAAATGGGTTGGTGCCTTTGTTATGGAGGGGTAAGATTGTAAAAATAACTGACCACTCGCCTCCTTGCGACGCGCAAAAATCGAGGAACACGCGCAATTATTATAATGAACCTGTGCCCGCGACGCTTGAGATCTTACCGAAGACTGGTCGGTTGCTGAACAAAGAAGGATGAGGGACTCGCCTCGCAAGCCGAAGATGACGACATGAGGAGATTGATCGGATATATATCGGCAATGAAGGCTAGTCCGGGGGCTACTAAGGGAGTCCTGGATTAGCGGGTCCTCGGATAGCCGACCTATTGTTTATGGGCAGGACTGTATGGGCCGCAAAGCGAGCATCGGATGATCGAAGACCACCTATGCCAGATGGAAGCTTCGAGGAGCCATGACATATTCTCCAAGTTATTATTTTTAGTTAGGCATGTTTATCTCTTCGGCATGTAACCAACCATGTGTAAACCCAGGGCACCCTCGGCGTCTATATAAGCCGGAGGGTTTAGGGGTATAGGGACAATGACTCATCTAGGGTTAACTATTCGATCTTGTGGTAGATCAACTCTGTAACCCCCCATATAATCAATACAACCAAGTAGGACGTAGGGTATTACCTCCATAGGAGGGCCCGAACCTGGGTAAATATGTGTCCTCTTCGTCTCCTGTTACCGTTGATTCTAGTCTGACAGTTCGGGACCCCCTACCCGAGATCCGCTGGTTTTGACACCGACAACCATGTCCAGCCCCCGCTCGCGTGATATGGAGGAGGAAGATCGCGAACGGGTTCAACTCCTGAAACAAAATGCTCTTCGAGTGCACATGACAATTTAGGAAGATCTTAGGGAATACAATGGTGTTACATTACACAACCAAAAATGCTGCTTGAAGTAGTTCATTACACAACCAAAAAAGGGGTGTGTTGCTGTGCTGGACACGGGTCAGCCTGAGGATGTGGTGTGGCCAGGTGGTGCCCTCAAAACCAAAAAGACCGTGCTGCCGTGCTGGACATGGGTCAACTTGAGGATGTGATCTGTCCAGGTGGCGCACCTTCAATCGAAAAGTTCACCATGACTGAGCATGGGGGCGCACTGGGTTGTGCATGGGGATCTCTCGCGGCCTCATGGCGACGGAGAAAGAGAGGGTCCCAGAGCGTGTATAGCTCCGAGTCGTTCGTTCTCGTTTGATCATGGGTAGAACATGCGAAGATGTTGGATGTTCCATGTGTTTTGTATGGGAACACCCTCCTCCGTCTCTAGTCATGCTGCGCCAGGCCGAGAAAGATGGATGACCCTGAGCAGGCCTTCCCACATGGGCGAGAGCTTGTGGAGTCCTTACTTGGAGAGAATCCTTCACACAACAAGATCGCCAGCTTGAAGGGTGTGGGGGCATATGTTGCAGCTGTGGTAGCGACGCAGGGCTTGCTGATACCGAGCCACGCAGAGGGCGGCCTAGTAGCATGCTTCCTCAAGGAGGAGCATATCAGCTTCCCACATGTCATCTTGGTGGTTCTCGTTGAAGGCCAAGACCCGCGGAGACCCGTGCTTGAGCTCAGTAGGAGGGACTGTTTCTACCCCATAGACAAGGAAGAAGGGAGATTCATCGGTAGATTTGGTTGCTGTTGTGCATATCGACCATAGCACAGACCAAAGCTCGTCGAGCCATCCTTTGCTGCAAGTGGCGAGCTTCCTGCTGAAGCTTCTTGTTTTGAGGCCTTTGAGGAACTCAGTGTTAGGACGCTCGACCTGACCATTGCTTTGTGGATGCACCACGGAGGCATAGCAAATTTGCATGTTGATGCTGTCGTAGCAGGACCTGAAGAGCCATTGTCGGTGATGATGCGGTTGGGGATGCTGAAGTGGCACACGAAGCCCTTGATGAACTTGACAACACATCTTGCCGGGATGGAGCGGACAAGCTCCACTTCTATCCACTTGGTGAACTTGTTGATGGCAACGTAGAGGTAGCGATACCCTACGGCTGCGCGAGGGAAGGGACCCAGGATATTCAACCCCTAGAATGCAAAGGGCCACGAAAGGGGATGGTTTGGAGCCCTTGCGCGGGATGATGGATCTGCTTGGCATGGAATTGGTAGGCCTCGCAAGACTGTACTAGCTCGATGGCGTCTTGAAGCATTGTGGTTGAGTAGAAGGTATTGTGGAACACCTTACTGGCAAGGGTGCGCGATGAAGAGTGATGGCCACAGTCTCCACCATGTATGTCAGCAAGTAGCTCACGCCCTTGCTCTTTGGAGATGCACTGCAAGGTAACTCCATTGGGGCGCCTTTGGTAGAGATAGTCGTACCTCAGGCAGTAAGGTGCAACTTGGCAGGCCACACTCTCGGCTTTGCTATTGTCTGCTGGGAGAGTGCCATTCTCCAAGTAGACCTTGAATTCTTTGGCCCAAATTTCGTCCTGCGGCTCCAATGCCAGCAACAGGCGGGCGCCTAAAGGTGGATCTCAGTATGCATCTGTGGAGGGTGCGGGTGGGAGATCCTCATGAGTCGCCATGTCGCTAGCGACTAGTGGCGCTACAGATGACTTCAGGAGCCGTTCCTTGAAGACACCAATGTTCTGGGGCTTGTGGTGGCATGCTCACTTGGCGATGTCGTCAACTTGTTTGTTGTCGGTGCGAGGGACATGCTGGAGGTCCATGCCCAGGAAGCGCTTCTCGAGATTGCGCACCTCCTCCAGGTATGCGGCCATGTGCTCGTCGTTGGGTTTGTAGCTCTTGTTGGAGAAGTTGATGAGGATTTGTGAGTCTCCACTACTAGGGAAAACCTTATACACAGAACCTTAGCAGTAGCGCTGGATAAAAAGCGGCGCTATTGCTACATAGCCGTAGCGCGCGTCCAAAACAGGCGCTACTGTTAACTACTTAGTCGTAGCGCACGTCCAGAATAGGCACTACTATTAACTACTTAGTAGTAGCGCGACATTAAAAAACACACTACTACTAATATTGCCCTATCGTTGCCGCCAGGCTAGGTTTAGTAGTAGCGTGCCCTAGGTAACCACGCTACTATTAACATAATAGTAGTAGCGCGTTTTTTTGGTAGGGCACTAATGCTAAGTTTGAACCTGGCCACATGGCGGGCCCCACTTAGCAGTAGTGCCTCTCCCAGGAGCGTGCTATAGCTATGTCAGGAAGTAGTAGCACTGTTTCCTAAAACGGGCTATAGCTACGTTAGGTAGGAGTAGCGCTTTTTCCTAATATATACGTGCTACTTCTATCTTGACATAACCCCCGCACGGGCTTCCTCTTCCACTTCTTTCCTCCATCCAATTCCCCATTCGACCCCTCTCCTCTACCGCTACCATCGCCCTTCGTCGCCTACCCGCGCGCCCTCCATTGCCGCCCGCTCCTCTACCCGCACCAGTCCGTCGTCGCCCGTGCCCTATCCATCGCCGTCCACGCGCCCTCCGTCGCCCCCAAGCTCCACCTCACCGACGGCATCTCCCCAGAGCTCCACCTCGCCGCCGACGTCTCTCCTAGCCCCTTGTAAGTCCTCTGCCCCTCCTTATCTCTCTCTGTCTCTCTAGGATAGATTAGGTAGTATGAATTAGTATGAACCCTAGGACATATTAGGTAGTATGAACCTAGTTAATTAGTATAAAATTAACTAGGTTTTCAAATTAGGACAGAAATTTAGCTAGGTTTCAAATTAGGACAGAAATTTAGGCAGGCTGAATTTAGTTTCAAATATTGTGAAGAAAAAGGACTTATTGCATTTTCTTCAAGTTCAATATTTTTCTTGCTGTTATATGCAAATGATCCGAGTGGCATATGTTTCGCCGGAATGTTGATTCATTTTTGTTCTGGTGAATTTCAAGCGCTCGAGATGTCCACTTTTTAGCAAAGGTCATGAGAAATTTCCCGTAAATTTTGGCATGACTTGTGCTAGAAAGTAGGCATATCGAGTGTCGGGATTTGCTGGGAAATGGCATTCCGAAAAACCGAGTCAAAAATGAGTCTAAAATGAGCTTAACAAATTAAGCATTTTTGAAATAACAAAACATTAAACGATAAGAAAATGTTCTCATAGGAATTTGTCTCGACGTCGACGATGCCTGGCCCGCATCCTTGTCGTCGAGTCGGCGATGACATCCTTGAGAGGCACAATGTCCGAGACTGGGCTCCGCTCGGCTGGCACTGGGAGGTGTTACCTTCCCTGGCTTGGAGCTTGGTGAGGAATCCAGGTCTCATCGTTGACCCAGAGCTTCTTTGGTGGCGGTCACATGGGCCACTTTTGGTGTAGAGGGAGCAGGGCCCCGCGGAGGTGGTACGTCGCTGTGTTAGGGAGGAGGACGAGCACATCCATCTCTACATGGTGGTGTTGGACGCCAGGTTCTCCATTACCTGGTAGGTTCTCCAGGGATCTCACCCGAGTTATGATTCGGTGATGGTTCCTTATCTTTGGGTGTCCATCGCTAGCGACTCGGAAACCGCTAGTGAATCGAGTTCACCGTCCTCCACTTTGGATTCTAGGATATTCGATCTGTATTAGTGATATTATATGATAATATTCGAGATGTATTAGTTAATATTTGATGATGCATTAACTGGATTATTCGAGATGATGTATTAGTGATATTATATTCGAGTTCATTATAAATGTATTAGTGATATTATATTGGTATAATGCGGGTGTGACTTTTGGTCTATCGTTGCTCCTTGTGTGACTTTCACGTGTGTTCTTGATGGAGGAATCCCGACTATAGTCATGAGGGGCGCTTCCTCATCTTATCTTGTTGCGATATATACCTCGATATAATGCGCAAGGAGAGGAGAGGAGGTGCGTCCATCACCGACGGTCAAACTATTAGTGTGCGAGAGTGTCCACCAACATATATACACCACCATATCAGTGTGAGAGAGTGTGCACTAACACACCATGAGATATGAGATTTATTTAAGGAAAGCCTCGACAGACCGAAAGTCAACCAATATTGAATTAGGTCTATTTGGACAAGTGTGTATGTTATTGCAAGGAACGCCTCCTAGTGCCTATGTTTTGCCAGAATGTTAATTCATTTCCGTTCTGGCAAATTTCAGGTGTTCAATATGTCTTATTTTAATAATGGGCATGGCAAATTTTTGAATCATGAACACGGGAAATGTCTGATGACGATAGGATCCCTGAGTGTGAACTCCACGGCTAAGATTACGGTTTGTGCGACCAGCCTCACCTGCGAAACGATAGGTTCTTCACCATCAAGCTTGACAAGACCTTCATTGTTTCTACGATACACAACGATGACAAGTGTTTTTTCATAATTAAGCATGACTTATGTTTCTTTGCTTCAATGTGTAATTTTTGTTTTATACAATTCGACTAGTTCACCCCCTGCCATGCAAGACGATATGTCTTGGAGAGGCTCGGTTTCGAGGACCACCAGAGTATGGAGACGAGGAGAGCCAACCTAAGGGCTAAACATGGTCACACATTTCTGGTCAAAGTAATGAATGCAGTTAATAACACAGAATCAGGGTGCTCAAATTAGGAAGCTCTTTGCAAGGCATATGGATTTCAGGAGGATATGGAAATAATTTTCGATCTTCGTCCCAAAGACATATTGAAGGTAACATCCACATTTGGGTGGATGTCGATATGCTTCCTGTTTTACCTCCATTTGAGTTTTTCAACCATGCATATTTGTCAAGTAATTTGCATTCTATATTTAAAAATAGTTGGTGTTCATCCACACTAAATTTATTAATTTATAATTTACAGCTTATTTCATTTCTTCGAGTGAAAAACGGAAAATAGTTGACACGACACACTAGACTTATGGATCGCATCTAACTTGGGAGGAGAAGGATGTTCTTATCAACTTTAATACCGGTGTCCTAGTTGGTAGGGACAACTTTCCGTATAATTTGGGAACTGTCCCAAATTATAAAAATTACATGGCACTAGTGCATAGGTTGAGGGCGGATGACATTCGCCGAAATATCTTGGTAAGAATTATTAAGTACACTACTATTGCGTAAATAGTGTTGGTTACATTGCTAACTAGGCTATTAGTATGTTCTTCAACAGAAACTGCCAAATGATGTTATGCCTCCGTTGATGCATGTCGAAGGTTATATGACAATTAAAAGACCTATGAGGCCCCAGTTCTCTTTTGCATACTCGACATAGCGCAAACCATCAAGACGACTCCAAATTGAAGCATGGGGAGAAATAAAGAAGGATCACAAGCCACAAGTTGGAGACCGTTGGATCTCTTTGCTTCATCATGGAGACATAGGTGTTATTCTGTTTTATGTCATTTTACCTAGGAGGGAGGACTAGGTCCTATGAGAGAGAAGTTTTTCTGGTTTGTATTAACTTGCATGATCGATTAGGATGATTACTATTATGATGTTTTTCTGTTTTATGAGATTTTAACTTGGTATGATTAAGATGATGATGAGTTGTTAGGTGAGTAAGATGATGATGAGTTATATGACATATATTTGATTAAGATGTATGGATGTAAGTGATCATGCTGAATTATAGGACAATATGATGTTGCGATTGGCAATATCATATTTTCTTCTAATTCAACATGATCACTCGCATCCATGCACTTTAAACTAAATGTAGTTGCTGGCACAATAATTATTGATGTTGTATATTAATATGTGTAACCGTGTGTAAATACAACACAAATATAAAAAAGGAATATGTGCGTTTAAAAGTGGCGCGTATTAAAGAAGCACCCTACTGATAACTCGTTAGCACTAGTGCTGGTTAAGAGGCGCTACTGTTAAACTTTAGTTGTAGCACCGAGTAACCAGTGCTATTGCTAGAAATTAGCTGTAGCGCCATAGCAGTAGTGCGGTCACCCGCGCTACTGATACACCTAAAACCCACACTACTACTAGGATTTTCCCTAGTAGTGCTCCCTGTATGAGGATGCGCTTGATGCCCAGGGCGTGGGCGGCCTTGAGGCCAATGATGTGATCCTCATACTCAGGGATGTTGTTGGAGACCTTGCCATCATGCTTGAAGTTGAAAGAACATTTGCTCCCTTGGTGGTTTTGGTAATTAATAACAACATATAAGTCATTCAACTAATGTTTCCACCAAGTATATTTCAAGACAACTTCAATGATAGGGATGGCCAAAGGATTGTGGAACTACCCCAAGATGCAAGGAAATAGGTTGGCCAAGCTTCAAGAAAGAGGACTCTACATTTTACATTTGTGAGAAATCACTTTGAGTCCATAGGAAAGCCAATACTATTAAAAGGGGGTAAAGTTTTGATGATGGACAATATGCTCAAACGTGCACAAGTTACAGCCACCAAAACATCCACAAACTCTCCCACCAAAGTCCGTCCAAAGCCAAATATGCAAAATCGGTGCAACCAACATTCCTATCCGAGTGCCACTGATTCCAAACCCTAGACAGACCCAGCCAAACCCTAACACTTCGGTGCAGCCGACACTGCTCTCGATGCCATTGAGTTGGGTTGCCAAGTTTCTGTTATGCAAATTCTCATTTTCGGTCAGACCAAGAATGGTGAATCGGCGTCACCAAGATTGGCAAATCTGACCATTGGTCACCTTGTCAGTGCAACCGAGAATTGTATATCGGTCCCTCCGAGATTCAAAAGTTGCCACTTTTGGTCACTTCGGTACCACCGAGATTTACACATCGGTGTCACCGAGTTGGTCATTTTGTGTGTAACGGTTGGATTTTTGGGGATGCCTATATATACCCCTTCACCATCACCCACTCGAAACAGAAGCACTCAAAACTATTCCATACCTATCCTACTCAGTTTTCTAAGAGAGAACCACCTACCCTTGTGTTGAGGTCAAGATCTTCCACTCCAACCATATGGATCTTGATTTCTAGCCTCCCCAAGTTGCTTTCCACCAATCCCATCTCTTCTACCAAGCCAAATCTGTGTGAGAGAGAGATTGTGTGTTGAGGAGTCTATCATCTTGAAGCACAAGAGCAAGGAGTTCATTGTCATTACCGAGCCTATTACCTTTTGGAGGGTGGTGCCTCCTAGATTGGTTAGGTGTCGCTTGGGAGCCTCCTACTTCGTGTTGTGGAGTGAACCAAGAAGTTTGTAAGGGCAAGGAGATCGCCTACTTCGTGAAGATCTACCCATAGTGAGACTAGTCCTCCTGGACGGAAGCCACATGAAATAGTCAAGGTTGCTTCTTCGTGGAACCCTCCGTGGGTAGAGCCCTCCATGGACTCTCGTGATCATTACCCTCCGTGGGTTGAAGATTCCATGAACGTGGACGTACGATAGCACCACCTATCATAACCACGGGAAAAATCATCGTGTCGTCACTTGTGTTTGCCAAGAATTAAAATTGGGAAAAAATCAAAACTTTTATTTGGTCAAGTAGTCTAATCACCCCCCTAGACCTACTTTCGATCCTACAAGTGGTATCAGAGCTTTGGTCTCCATTGCATTGGTTTCACAACCTAGGAGAAGTATGGCATCTAGTGAGGGAAATTATCACCGTAGAGGTCCGTACTTTGATGGCACTAATTTTGCTAGTTGGAAGCACAAAATGAAAATGCATTTGCTTGGTCAGAATCCCGCCGTTTGGGCTGTTGTTCGTGTTGGCTTGCAAGGTGAATTCTTTGGTGATGGAAGAGAACCGGATCATGAAGCGAACGCAGAAGAATTGAAGATGTTGCAACTAAATGCTCAAGCATGTGACATTATCTTCAACTGCCTATGCCTAGAAGAATTCAACAAAATCAACCGTCTTGAACAGGCAAAGGAGATTTGGGATACTTTGGTTGATATGCATGAAGGAACTGAGTCTGTGAGAGAATCCAAGTTATATGTTCTTCAAGGTAAACTTGACAAGTTCAAGATGAAGGATGGTGAAGGAGTCGCAGAAATGTACTCTAAGCTAGCTCTCATCACCAATGAGATTGCCGGCTTAGGAAGCGAAGAAATGTCTGACAAGTTCATCATCAAGAAGATACTTCAAGCTTTGGATGAGAGATATGACACCGTGTGCACATTGATCCAAATGATGCCCAACTACAAAGATTTCAAACCAACGGAAGTGATTGGTAGAATTGTTGCTCATGAGATGACACTCAAAGACAAGGAAGAGCTTCACCACAAGTCTAGCGGTGCTTACAAAGCCACAAGTGATGCTCCCACTACCTCAAGCGACAACCTTGTCACAAATGAAGAGATAAGCCTCATGGTCAAGAAATTCAACAAGTTCTACAGGAATAGAAGCAAAGATCGCAACTCCAACTCAAGACATGAAGAGAAGCGTTCATCAAGTCGTGACCAAAACTGCTACAATTGTGGGAAGCCCGGACACTACTCCAATGAGTGCATGGCTCCCTAAAAACGAAGAGAAGAGTCACCTAGAAGACGAAGCTCAAGAGATGAATCACCTCAAAGAGAGAGAAGGAGAAGAGATGATCGATATGAACGAAGACCCTCAAGGAGAAGTAGGGACTTGGAGAAGAAGGACAAGCACACCAAGAGCTACTCAAGAAGGAAACATCAAGCTCATGTTGGTGAATGGGTTTCCGGCTCTGACTCCAACAGCCACTCCGAGAGGTGTTGTCTCTCCAACTCCGACTATAGTCAAGATGATGGTGTTGCCGGAATTGCACTAGTGACAACCAACTCCTATGATCTATTTGATTCACCAAATGAAGGAGGTGGAAGTTGCTTCATGGCTAAAGGCCCCAAGGTATCACACCCCGAATATCTTGATTTCGATAGTGATGAAGATGATTTGCTTTACGATGATGACTTGCTATGTGATAAAACTAGTGATGTTAATCATAATGAACTTGATATTTCACATGCTAGTCAAGATAAGTCAATTGATGATGATAAGATGAAAATAGAAGAACTAACTGAAGAACTCAACACTCTTAAGTTATCCCATGAATCTACTCTTGAAGATCATAGAGAGCTTGTAAGAACTCATGAGAAGCTATGCTTCGAGAAGCTCAATTTGGAGCAAGAACATGAATTTCTTAAAGCTATCAATGATGATCTCCGAAAGAAGACTTCATCTATTATTGCCAAACGACTACTCTTGTCTACATTCATGCCACAAGTCAAATCTAATCAAACTAGTAACAAAGGAAAGAAAGGTTCTTCATCTAGTAGCAACAATAAAAATGCTAAACCCCATGATGTTGCTCCTAGTAGTTCTATCGATTCCACTAATGATGATTCTCTTGGCCAAGTTACACTTGAGCAAGAAAATGGTTTATTGAAAGGGATTATAGAGAAAGTTATCTACAAGAGTCTTGAAGGGTACAAACAATTTGATGAGATTATACGCAAGCACGAAGGATACCGGAGGAATCGTGGTGTTGGCTACTTCAACACTAATGGAGTTGAATGTGAAGAAGGTCAATATCCCGAGCCCAAGTTTGTTACTGAAAAGGAGAAGTATTAAAATACTCTTCCCAAGGGGACAAACACTCGAGATGACTTTCCACCACAAGACACCAAGCTCAAGGGCAAGAACAAGCTTCAAGAGGACTTTGACTCTTATGAAGATGAACCCCAAGCTTTGGTGAAGTGGGTTCCCAAGGCTATTACAAGCTCAACTTCTACAAGTGCTACTTCAACACCAAGGATCCTCATGAACTTGATGTGGGTTCCCAAGAAGAATAACTAGAGAGTTCTTGAGGGGTGACTCCACCAATGAAATTCTCTCATATTCATTATTGTCAAGATCTATTTGCAATCAACTTCAACCCTATGCAATAGATCAAGGAGTCACACATTTCCTCAAAGGTAAGCAAGGGAAAAGGTATTCAACAAATCAATGGACATCATTACACATGCTTTGCACTCCATGTCCATAGATATCCTTGTATTTGTCTCTTGTGTGTTGGGACTAACCCATGTAGGTGAGAAGAGTAAGGAAAAAACAAGGATGCTCCCAACCCTTGGTGATCTTCATCAACCTTGAGCATCCACCACTACCTCACCAACATGAAGTCTTCATCGACAAAACCCAAGGTTAGTTTATCCCTCTTATGGGGGGATGTCACATCAAGGGGGAGCTTTATTCTAAGACTTGAGTAAAAGCATCTCTTAATATGTGACAACATTAAAAGCTTTATGAAAAAGTGGTAACCCCACTTGTGCTTAAACGATGAGTATGACCTATGATCAAGTATACTTACTTGGCTCCTAAGTAAAATACTCATATATAGATGACTTCGTCATTGCCCAAGTGCTTGTTAGATGCTAGAGTGTTTGTGCATGTTTGCCATGGTTTCATTTGACATCTTATTGTGTGAGCATGATGGGTCTGCATTTATTTTCTCATTCGAGGATATCCAATTGTTGCTATTTGGCTTTTGATTTATCTTTTGCCAATTGGATATACAAGAATGCCTATGACCACTTCTTTAGCTATCTATGCTTTCTCACCTCATACTATATTCATGCTGCATCACAAAATTTAAACAAGTGTTTTTCGATCCCTCTGTGTGTGGAGCACTCAAGGTTCCGTATCGACAAGGACTGACCATTAAAACCTCCCAAGTGCATCTCGGTGGAACCAACCACAAAATCTCGGTCTCACTGAATGCCTAGGGTTGATTTGGTTTTCAATCTCGGTACCACTGATTCCATCTTCTCGGTTACACCGAGTTTCCCTATCAACTGACAGTTGAGGAACTCGGTGACACCGAAAAGTTAGAATCGGTGCCACCGATAGTGGTGGCTATATAACCTATGGACCCCGACGCTTTGATATTCAACCTCAATCATCGCGCCTGAGAACCCTAAGCTGCCGCCTACGATACCCCTGGTCGTCGCCCTTGTCTCCCTATGCTCCTCCGCCGCTGGGAATCACCATCATCGACGAAATCCTCTCCCTCGTCGCCGCCGTAGAGGATCCGCACCAAGCTAGGGTACATATTCGACCTCTTTTGCGCTCCTCAGCTGATTCTTGCGCATTATATTCAAGTTTATCATTGATACACCCCTTGCACGTATTCCTATCCACCCAAAATCTCCATAATCTAACGAATGGTGAATTTTCTATGGTTTTGCCATCCGCCCGATAAATCTCGGTGGAATCGAAACCAACATATCGGTCTCACTGATGTGATCTTCTGTGTTGCTGAGAACTGACTCGGTGGAACCGAGTACCTCTTTTTGGTCTGACCGAAAATGGTGCCAAGGTTCGGTTAAGTGAGTCAGTCTATCTCGACACCACCGAAAAATTTGTTTCGGCTGTATCGATATTTATTTGACAGAATGCAAAAATCTTGAAAATTCATTGTTCAAATTTCAAAAACCAGCCTCATTTTTTGATGACTCATCTTCTTCTGCTCTCCTATACTCTAGTCACAGGGTCAGTATGTCAGATACAGAAGACAGTCAAAATTTGACAGAGCAGGGAGTTGATATGAGTTCAGGCACAAGCTCAGAGCCTAGTTCTTTTTCAGATCGAGGCACCCCCAGCTCTCATGGGTTGCCCAAGGCTGCTAAGAAGTCAGCAACTGAAGCTACTTCTTCCAGAAGAGTTGTCAGCAAGATCTATGCTAGCTCAAAGACTATCAAAGCACATGAGAGTGCTAGAGCCACAATATCTGTTGATCCCCCAAGGAAGTCTATGCCTAAGAAGGCAGGGAGAAGAAATCCAGAGGCCTACCTCCATGTATGAGGATCCAGAGGAGGCTGTTGGTGCTGCTGCTGAGGAAGAGGAGGATGAGCCAGCTGCTAAGGTTCCTCCCAAGAAGAAGGCCAAGAAGCTTTTAGCTGATGCTATGCCAAAGTCTGGCACTTCCACGAGCACCAAGCCTACATCCAAGAAGGCTACTGCACAGAAGTCCAAGAGGACTACCAGAGACATTCTAGCTTCTGAGAAGAATAAAGGAACTGCCTCCAGATATGAAGATGATGATGACTTGACTACTTTGATGAAGCTCAGACCACATCTTCCAGTACATGATGCCAACCACTTAGTTGCTGAGGACATGAAGAAGAGGAAAGACTCAGGATTGAGAGCTTGGAGAGCTATAGATCCTTATGCTCAGAGGAGGAAAACTGCTGTTGACTATAGGTTCTACACCAGAGAGCAACAAGACTTTTATGAAACAGTGCTGCTTGACAAGAGCCCAACTGTTAGCAATAAGAGATATGCCGATTGGAAATTTATCAAGGAGAATGTGGACTACTTTTCAAGTGTCCAGGATAATTTCCACTGCATTGGTCTGGACAAGTTCATTGGCAGAGAGCTTACTGCATGGAACGACGAGATGATCATGCAATTCTACTCCACTACACATTTCTACGGAGATGGTAGAATTGTATGGATGACTGAAGGAGCAAGGTATGAATCCACTGTTGAGGAGTGGGCTGCACTTCTAGGGTCCTAGATGCTCAGGTAGGTGATCTGGATGTATACTCAAAATCCAAGGCAAGTCACAATGCCATGAAGGATATGTATACTCCTATCCCTGCAGACAAGGTGCAATCTCACAAGCCAGGATCCGTCTACTATATGCAAGCAGGCCTCCATACCATGAACACAATTCTGAGGCATGCCTTGATGCCCAAGTGAGGAGATGATAAGATGATCCGAGGCTACTCCATCAACATGTTGATCTACCTTGACAGGAACACGAGGATTAGAGTCATGGATTTGATTGTTCAGACAATTAAGAGGGTTGCTGCTGATCAGAAGCGCTCTTGCTGCTACACACCCTACATCCAGTTGCTTATCAACTCTTAGTTGGAGAAGCACATTTTTGCTCTAGATCATCCACATCAGCCCCTACAGCTAGATCTCGAGGATAACATTGTGGTGATGGACCCAGATCATCCCACATCTGCTACAACATAGGCAGAGGCAGAATCAGTTCGAGCCGCTAGTGCTCAAGCCCCCAGATCCAGAAATGAGCAAATGGATCTCTTGATCTCAGCCGTTCAAAGCATGCAGAAGGATATCAAGGGGATTCTAGACAACCAGAACAGTCTTGTGAGGATCTTTGAGACAAGGATCAAGACTCTTGGTGACAAGGTGGACAAGGTGACAAAGACAGTTATAGAGCTTCAAAAGGAAGTTGACTCCGTGTACATCCCTCGGGTCTCTTCTACTTCTTCAAATGATGATGATGATGATGGTGATGAGGATGGATCACCTCTCAGGATGGGCACCCAGTTCACTACTCAGGCTAGGTTAGTCATAATGCCTGCACCAGACTTGAGGCCCTCTTCATCAGCTCCTGCTACTGTCAGCATAGCTCTTGCTCCATCAGCTCCAGTTCCTCCCGTGACCACTCTAGCTCCATCCACAACATCTGTAGAGATCTTCGCCGATGTTGTTCTCTTGACTCCTTCATCGACAACCGGAGGAGATCATCCCAAGAACACTTAGAAATATGTCTTTGAACTTTTTGGTAACTTGTTGCCAAAGGGGGAGAAGTGTATATAGATCATTAGGCTTCGAGTGAGAGAGCGTTTGGTGTTTGTTGCTTTTTCAAAAACAATTGCTTTTGGTTGCCGTGATACTCCTTTGTTTTGCTTGTGATACATGTTTGATGATGTTTGATCATACGCTTTGATGTGTAATGCTACTATTTCCTATCATCTTAATGCTTATGTGATGATCATTCATCTTTGGTTGATTGTGTTGTGCTATGATGTTCATTCCTATTACTTTCGCACACCACCAAGTGGTATGTGACATGTAAGAAGTAACCCATGTACCTAATTGATTGTGCATTTGCATTCAAATGCAAATTTAAAAATAATGCACAAATTTAGGGGGAGCTCTTGCTTATCACATACTTCTCAAAGCGACGATTCTATTCATTGATTATATCTTTGTTGAAGCTTTGATCTATATCTTGTCATCAATTACCAAAAAGGGGGAGATTGAAAGCGCATTTGCTCCCTTGGTGGTTTTGGTAATTAATAACAACATATAAGTCATTGAACTAATGTTTCCACCAAGTATATTTCAGGACAAGTTCAATGATATGGATGGCCAAAGGATTGTGGAGCTACCCGAAGATGCAAGGAAATAGGTTGGCCAAGCTTCAAGCAAGGGGACTCTACATTTTACATTTGTGAGAAATCAATTTGAGTCCATAGGAAAGCCAATACTATTAAAAGGGGGTAAAGTTTTGATGATGGACAATATGCTCAAACATGCACAAGTGACAGCCACCAAAACATTGACAAACTCTCCCACCAAAGTCTTTCCAAAGCCAAATATGCGAAATCGGTGCAACCAACATTCCTATCCCGGTGCCACCGATTCCAAACCCTAGACAGACTCAGCCAAACCCTAACACTTCGATGCAGCCGACACTGCTCTTGGTGCCACCGAGTTGGGTTGCCAAGTTTCTGTTACGCAAATTCTCATTTTCGGCCAGACCGAGAATGGTGAATCGGCGTCATTGAGATTGGCAAATCTGACCGTTGGTCACCTTGTCGGTGCAACCGAGAATTGTATATCGGTCCCTCCGAGATTCAAAAGTTGCCACTTTTGGTCACTTCGGTACCACCGAGATTTACACATCGGTGTGATCGAGTTGGCTATTTTGTGTGTAACGGTTGGATTTTTGGGGATGCCTATATATACCCCTTCACCACCACCCACTCGAAAGAGAAGCACTCAGAACTATTCCATACCTATCCTACTCAGTTTTCTGAGAGAGAACCACCTACCCTTGTGTTGAGGTCAAGATCTTCCACTCCAACCATATGGATCTTTATTTCTAGTCTCCCCAAGTTGCTTTCCACCAATCCCATCTCTTCTACCAAGCCAAATCTGTGTGAGAGAGATTTTGTGTTGACGAGTCTATCATCTTGAAGCACAAGAGCAAGGAGTTCATCGTCATTACCGTGCCTATTACCTTTTGGAGGGTGGTGCCTCCTAGATTGGTTAGGTGTCACTTGGGAGCCTCCTACTTCGTGTTGTGGAGTGAACCAAGAAGTTTGTAAGGGCAAGGAGATCGCCTACTTCGTGAAGATCTACCCATAGTGAGGCTAGTCCTTCATGGACGGAAGACGCATGGAATAGTCAAGGTTGCTTCTTTGTGGAACCCTCCGTGGTTAGATCCCTCCTTGGACTCTCGCGACCGTTAACCTCCGTGGGTTGAAGACTCCATGAACGTGGACGTACGATAGCACCACCTATCGGAACCACGGGAAAAATTATCATGTCATCACTTGTGTTTGCTTTCCTAACCCTCTCTTTACTTACATGTGCAATGTCTTGACTTTCCGCTGCTACACTCTTAGACATGTATGTGTAGGGTGTTACTTGATATGCTATGAATGCTAAAACTTGCCAAGAATTAAAATTGGGAAAAGGCAAAACTTTTATTTGGTCAAGTAGTCTAATCACCCCCCTCTAGACCTACTTTCGATCCTACAGAAGTAGAGTTGTACATCATAGTAGAGCTTATCTCTTGTAGGCGAAGTGAGCACCACGCCAGCCCCCACACCCCGTCAAATGATTGCACCATGGAAGTGCATGGTCCAGCCTCCAGAGACGTCCTTGCCTAGGCGGAGGCTCTTCCTAATGTGGGTCCGTTCACTCTGCATTGAAGTCCGTGAGGGTTGCACCCTTGATCGTCCTTGTGGTCTAAAACTCCAGCTCGAAGGGTTACAACTCAATGTTCCACTCGACGATGTGGCCGACGGCCTTGGGATTGCACATGGCCTGCTCAAGGGGGTAAGATGTGACCACCTTGACGGGGTGGCCCTGGAAGTAGTGGCATAGCTTCCTGGAGGCGATGAGGAGCGAGTGGAGGAGTTTCTGCTGTGAAGGGTACCGCTTGCGTGCATGCCACATCACTAAACTAACGAAGTAGACAGGGTGCTTGATGAGACACGTTGCTGAAGGGCCAGCAGCTTGCTCTGTAGGATGCTCATCATGTGGCTCGCCAGGGGCCTCCCGAGGAGGGGGCTCAGCAGGCGCTAGCACAACCTTGGGTGGCTCGGATGTGGCCTCAACAGACGCTGGTGTGACAACCTACTGCTTGGTGGGGACTTGCTCCTCTCTTTCCACCACGAGGTCCACGTTGGTGGTATGGGGGTGGCTGCCAAGTACAAGAGCAGGGGTTCATGAGGTCGTGGGGCCACCATGACAGGAGGGCTTGTCAAGTACCTCTTGAGGTCCTCGAAGGTTGCGTCAACTTCCGGAGTCCACTTGAAGGGGCTTGACCTCTTCATAACCTCGAAAAAGGGTAGTGACCTCTCGCCAAGCCTGGAGATGAAGCGTCCAAGTGCCGCCATGCATCATGAGAGGCGTTGTATTTCCTTGAGGTTGTGGGGAGGTCACATCTTCTCGATGGCTTGGATCTTTTAGGGGTAAGCCTCAACGCCGCGGTGGGAGACCAGGCAGCCAAGGAGCTTGCCCGAGGGAACTCCAAAGACGCACTTGGTGGGATTGAGCTTGAGGCTGATCTTGCGCAAGTTGGAGAAGGTCTCCTCGAGGTCCTTGATGAGGGAGCTCGCTTTGCGGGTCTTGATTACGATGTCGTCGATGTAGGCCTTTGTAGTCCTTCCCATATGAGGCCCCATGCCTTTGTGAACCACCCTTTGGAAGGTGGATCCTCCACTCCTCAGGACAGAGGGCAGGCAAACGTAGCAGTACACTCCACATGGGGTGAGAAAGGTTGTGTTATTTTCATCTTGCTTGGCCATATTTATCTAGTGGTAGCCTAAGAAGGCATCCAACAAGCACAACAAATCACACCCAGTGGAGTCCATGATTTGGCCGATACGTGGTAGCGAAAAATGGTCCTTGGGGCAAACCTTGTTGAGGTAAGTGAAGTCTATGCACATCCACCCCTCTTCGCTATGCTTCTGGACCACGATGGTATTGAAAACCCACTCGGGGTGGATTACCTCACGGATGAAGCCTGCCTCTTGAATCTTCTTGGTTTCTTGAATGCTAAACTTTTGTTTCTCTAGCGCCTGGCACCATGCATTTTGTTTCACGGGCCGCATGTTGGGACACACGGATGCGTGGTGCTCGATCACCTCCCTCGTCACATGGGGCATGTGTGATAGTGTCTAGGGGAACATATCAACATTTACCCGGAGGAAGGCAACAAGCTTGCCTTCCTATTCGGAAGAGAGGCCATTGTCGATGGTAACAGTGGGTCTAGAGTCACTGCCGCCCAGCGACACTTTCTTCGTCTTGGCGCGTGCCTGAGAGAACACCGACTTCTTCTTCATGGGTGCGGGCTCGTCAGGCTCAACTTCACCCTCATCGGCAGGGTGGGCGGCGTTGGCAGCTTTGTAGGCATGCTCAAGGGTGCGCATCGCGTCCTTCTCATCGCAATGAATGGTGATGCTACGACTGCAGTCCGGAATCTTGATGGTGTTGTAGGCGTGGTGGGTGTCTGCCATGAACATGGCGAGCACATTGTTGGAAATATGCCCTAGAGGCAATAATAAATTAGTTATTATCATATTTCCTTGTTCATGATAATCGTTTATTATCCATGCTATAATTGTATTGATCGGAGACTTAGATGCATGTGTGGATACATAGACAAAACCATGTCCCTAGTATGCCTCTAATAGACTAGCTCGTTGATCAAAAGATGGTTAAGGTTTCCTAGCCATGGACATGAGATGTCATTTGATAACGGGGTCACATCATTAGGAGAATGATGTGATGGACAAGACCCAAACTGCAAACGTAGCATATGATCGTGTCAGTTTATTGCTACTGTTTTCCGCATGTCAAGTATGTGTTCCTATGACCATGAGATCATGCAACTCACAGATATCGGAGGAGTGCCTTGTGTGTATCAAACATCGCAACGTAACTGGGTGACTATAAAGGTGCTCTACAGGTATCTCCGATGGTGTCTGTTGAGTTGGCATGGATCGAGACTGGGATTTGTTACTCCGTGTGACGGAGAGGTATCTCGGGGCCCACTCGGTAATGCAACATCACAATAAGCCTTGCAAGCAATGTGACTAATTGTTAGTTGCAGGATCTTGTATTACAGAACGAGTAAAGAGACTTGCCGGTAACGAGGTTGAACTAGGTATGGAGATACCGACGATCGAATCTCGGGTAAGTAACATACCGAAGAACAAAGGGAACGTTATACGGGATTAACTGAATCCTTGACATAGAGGTTCGATCGATAAAGATCTTCATAGAATATGTAGGAACCAATGTGGACGTCCAGGTCCCGCCATTGGTTATTGACCGTAGAGGTGTCTCGGTCATGTCTACATAGTTCTCGAACCCGCAGGGTCTGCACACTCAAGGTTCAGTGACGTTTCAGTAGTGTAGAGTTATGTATGGTGGTGACCGAAGTTTGTTCGGAGTCCCGAATGAGACCCCGGACGTCACGAGGAGCTTCAGAATGGTCCGGAGGTAAAGATTCATATATAGGAAGTCCCAGTTTGGTTTCCGGAAAAGTTTCGGGCTCATCGGTAGTGTACCGGGAGTGCCGGTAGTGTACCGGGAGTGCTGGTAGTGTACCGGGAGGCCTCCGGGAGGGGTATTTCGACCCCAAGAGGTCCATGGGATGTGGGAGAATAATAACCAGCCCTTAGTGGGCTGGGAAAACAGCCACAAAGGCCCATGGTGCAGGAGAGAAAGTCCTAAAGCAAAAAGTGGAAAATCAGCCAATAGGAGGCAATCCTACTCCAACTAGGATTGGAGGTGAAGTAGGATTGCTTCCCACCTCCTATTTCGGCCGACCCAAAGGCCTTGGCTGCCTCTCCTCTCCTCTCCTCCTATATATACTAGTGGATTGGGTGGTTTTTGGACAGAATTTCCGGCCACGTGCTACCCATTACACCGGTGCATAGTTTCTCCTCTAGATCGGTTTTCTGCAGCGCTTAGGCGAAGCCCTGCCGGAATTGCTCCACCACCATCACCGGAGCGCCGTCACGCTGTCGGTGAACTCTCTCATCTCTCCACCTCCTCTCGCTGGATCGAGACGGTGGAGATCGTCATCAAGCTGCACGTGTGCTGAACGCGGAGGTGCCGTCCGTTCGGCGCTAGATCGGAAGGACCATGATCGAGATCGCGGGACGGTTCGTGATGTGATCACGGAACGGATCGTGATGAGTTCACGGGACAGATCGTGATCAATATCGTGAGACGGATCGTGATGAGTTCGCGGGACGGATCATGATGTGTTCGCGGGACGGTTCGTGATTGGATCGCGGGACGCTCGGCGATTTGGATCGCGAAGATGTTCGACCACACCAACCGCGTTTCTTAACGCTTTCCGCTTAGCGATCTACAAGGGTACGTAGATCCACTCTCCCTCTCGTAGATGCTCATCACCATGGATAGGTTTGCGTGTGCGTAGGAAATTTTTTGTTTCCCATGCGACGTTCCCCAACAGTGGTATCAGAGCTAGGTTGATGGTTCGATGAGATCTCGAGCAGAACACAAAAGGTTTGTGGGCGTTGATGCTTAGATTGCTTCCTAACTTGGTCGTATTTTGGTTCAGTGGGATTGTGAGATGAAGCGGCCCGGACCAACATTACTCGTACGCTTACGAGAGACCGGTTCCCTCGACGCAACTTGTTGCCTAGATGGCTTGCGGGTGACAGTTTCTCTCACTTTAGTTGGATCGGATTCGACAAAGGCGGTCCTTGAGAAGGTTGAAAAGCAAACTAGTGTATCACCATTGTGGTTTATGGGTAGGTGAGAATTGTTCTTGCTAGATACCCATAGCAGCCACGTAAAACATGCAACAACAATTAGAGGACGTCTAACTTGTTTTTGCAGGGTATGTTGTGATATGATATGGACAATTACATGATTTGATATATGTGATGTATGAGATGATCATGTGATGTATAGATTATCACAACTTGCATGTCGATGAATACGGCAACCGGCAGGAGCCATAGGGTTGTCTTTAATTATTGTATGACCTGCGTGTCAATCATTAAGCACTATGTAATGCTTTACTTTATCGCTATGGTAGCAATAGTAGTAGAATCATGCAGGGCGTGACAACCCCGATGGCGACACATTGATGGAGATCAAGATGATGGAGATCATGGTGTCATGCCGGTGACGATGGAGATCATGCCGGTGCCTTCATGATGGAGATCAAAAGCACAAGATCATGGCCATATCATGTCACTTATGATTTGCATGTGATGTTAATCCTTTTATGCACCTTGTTTTGCTTAGGACGACGGTAGCATTATAAGGTGATCCCTCACTTAATTTCAAGATAAATTGTGTTCTCCCCGAGTGTGCACCATTGCGAAAGTTCGTCGTGTTCAGACACCACGTGATGATCGAGTGTGATAGACTCTATGTTCACATACAACGGGTGCAAGCCAGATTTGCACGTGCAGAACACTCGGGTTAAACTTGACAAGCCTAGCATGTGCAGACATGGCCTCGGAACACAAGAGACCAAAAGGTCGAACATGAGTCATATAGTAGATATGATCAACATGATGATGTTCACCATTGCAGCCACCTCAACTCACGTGATGATCGGACTTGAGTTGGTGAATTTGGATCATGTATCACTCGAATGATCTGAGGGATGTCAATTTGAGTGGGAGTTCTTAAGTAATATGATTAATTGAACTCATTATCATGAACATAGTCAAAGTGTCTTTGCAAATTGTGTTGTAGATTACTAGCTCACGCTGTAGCTCCCTTGTATTTTTATATGTTCCTAGAGAAATAGAATTGAAAGATGATGGTAGTAATATTGCGGACTGGGTCCGTGATCTGAGGATTGTCCTCATTGCTGCACAGAAGGCTTATGTCCTTTATGCACCGCTCGGTGCGCCAACCCCTCTAGCGTCGTGTGTAGATGTTGTGAACATCTGACAGGCACGTTCTGATGACTACTTGATAGTTCAGTGCGTCATGCGTTACGGCTTAGAATTCAGGCTCCAAAACGTTTTGAACGTCACGGAACATATGAGATGTTCTAGGAGCTGAGATTGTGATCTCAGGCTCGTGCCCGTGTTGTGAGATATGAGATCTCCAACAAGATTCTTTGCCTGTAAGATGAAGGAGAATAGCTTAATCGTTGAGCATGTACTCAGATTGTCTGGGTACTACAATCGCTTGAATCAAGTGGGAGTTGATCTTCCAGATAAGATAGTGATTGATATAGTTCTCCAAGTCACTGTCACTAAGCTACTAGAACTTGGTGATGAACTATAAATTGCCAGGGATAGAAATAATGATTCCTGAGCTGTTCGCGATGTTTGACACCGCGAAGGTAGAAATCAATAAGGAGTGTCAAGTGTTGATGGTTAATCAAAACCACTAGTTTCGAGAAGGGCAAGAGCAAGGAGGGAAACTTCATGGATAGCAAGTCAGTTGCTGCTCCAGTGAAGCAACCCAAAGTTGAACTCAAACCCGAGACTAAGTGCTTCTGTTATGAGGTGAGCGGTCGTTGAAGTGGAACAACCCTAGATACTTGGTAGAAAAGAAGGCTGGCAACATCGACAGAATTATATTTGATATACGAGTTATTGATGTGTACCTTGCTAGTACTACTAGTAGCACCTGGGTATTGGATACCGGTTCGGTTGCTAAATGTTAGTAAGTCGAAATAAAAGCTACGGGATAAACGGAGAACTTGCTAAGGGTGAGGTGACGATATGTGTTGGAAATGTTTCCAAGGTTGATGTGATCAACATCGCACGCTCTCTTTACCTTCAGGATTAGTGACGAACCTGAATAAATGTTATTTGGTCTTTTGCGTTGAGCATGGACATGATTAGATCATGTTTGTTGCAATACGGTTATTCATTTAAAGCTAGAGAATAATGGTTATTCTGTTTACATGAATAATACCTTCAATGGTCATGCACCCAGTGAGAATGGTTTGTTGAAATCTTGATCGTAGTAATACACATGTTCATAACATTGATGTCAAAAGATACAAAGTTAATAATGATAGTACCACATATTTGTGGCACTGCCGCAGAATGTCATATTGGTATAAAGCGCATGAAGAAACTCCATGCCGATGGATCTTTGGACTCATTCGATTTCGAATCGGTTGAGACATGCGAACCATGACTCTTGGGCAAGATGACTAAAGGACCCCGTTGGATGGAGCGGGCAAGTGATTCATTGGAAATGATACATGTTGATGTATGCAATCTAGTGAGTCTTGTAGCATGCAGTGGATATCATTATTTTCTTACCTTCACTGATGATTTGAGTAGATATAGTGTATATTTACTTAATGAAACACAAGTCTGAATCGTTTGAAAGGTTCAAGCAAATTCAGAGTGAAGTTTAAAATCATCGTGACAAGAAGATAAAAATGACTGCGATATGATCGTGGAGGTGAATATCTAAGTTACGAGTTTGGCATACAACTTAAGACAATGTGAAATTTGTTTCACAACTAAACGCCACCTAGAACACCATAGTGTGATGGTGTGTCCGACCATCATAGTTATGCTCTATTGGATATGGTGCATACTGTGATGTCTCTTATCGTTTTACTACTGTAATTTTGGGGTTATGCATTAGAGACAACTACATTCACTTTAAATAGGGCATCATCTAAATCCGCTGAGATGACACCGTGTGAATTATGGTTTGATAGAAACCTAAGCTGTCATTTCTTAATATTTGGGGCCGCGACACTTGTGTGGAAAATGTTTTCGCCTAATGAGGTCGAACCCAAGGCGGACAAATGCATCTTCATAGAATACCCTAAGATCAGTTGGGTGAACCTTCTATCTCAGATCCTAGTGCAAAGTGTTTGTTGCTTAAACGGATCCTTTCTCGAGGAAATGTTTCTCTCGAAAGAATTGAGTGGGAGGAAGATAGAAGTTGATGAGGTTGTTAAACGTTTGTTCAACCGGAGAGTAGCGCAGCGCAGAAAGATGTTTCTGTGAAGCCTACGTTAGTTGAAGAGGAAGTTAATGATGATGATCATGAAGCTTCAGGATCAAGTTACTATCGAACATCGTAGGTCGACAAGGATGTGTACTGCTCCTAAGTGGTATGACAACCCTGTCTTGGAGGTCATGTTGTTGGACAACGATGAACCTACGAGCTTTGGAGAAGCGATGATGGGCCCGGATTCCGACAAATGGTTGGAGGCCATGAAATCTGAGATAGGATCCATGTATGAAAACCAAGTATAGACTTTGGTAGACTTGCTCGTTGGACGGCAGGTCGTTGAGTACAAATGGATCTTTAAAATGAAGACAGACGCTGATGGTAATTGTCACCATTTGTAAAGCTCGACTTGTTGCAAAGATGTTTGTGACAAGTTCAAGGAGTTGACTGCAATGAGACTTTCTCACTCGTAGCGAAGCTAAAAGTCTGTTGGAATTATGTTAGTAGTTGCTTCATTTTTCAATTATGAAATCTGGCAGATGGATGTCAAAACATCGTTTCCTTAACGGTTTACTTGAGGAACGGTTGTATGTGATACAACCAGAAGGTTTTGTCAGTCCTAAGGATGCTAAAAGGTGAGCAAGCTTCTGTGATCCTTCTATGGACTAAAGCAAGCATCTCGGAGTTGGAATATACGCTTTGATGAGTTGATCAAAGTTGTTGAGTTTATACAAAGTTTACGAGAAACTTGTATTTGCAATAAAGTGAGTGGGAGCACTATAGAATTTCTGATAAGTATATGTGGACGACATATTGTTGATCAGAAATAATGTAGAGTTTCTGGAAAGCATAAAACAGTCATTTGGAAAGTGATTTTCAAAGGAAGACCTGGATGAAGCTACCTAATTGTTGAGCATCAAAATCTATGGAGATAGATCAAGATGCTCGATGAGACTTTCAATGAGTGCATACCTTGACAAGATTTTGAAAGAGTTCAAAATGGATCAGTCAGAGAAAGAGTTCTCGCCTGATTTGTAAGGTGTGAAAGTTGAGTGAGACTCAAAGCTCGACAATGGCAGAAGAAAGAGAAAGGACGAACGTCGTCCCCTATGCCTTAGCCATAGGTTCTATTTTATGCCATGCTGTGTACCGCACCTGTGTGTGCCTTGCCATGAGTCCGTCAGGGGGTACAAGAGTGAACCAAGAGTGGATCACTGGACAGCGGTCAAGATTATCCTCAGTAACTAAGAGACCAAGGAGATGTTTCTCGATTATGGAGGTGATAAAGAGTTCATCGTAAGGAGTTACGTCGATACAAGCTTTAACACTAATCCGGATGACTCGTAGTAGCAATCTGGATGCGTATAGTGGAACAGCCATTTGGAATAGTACCGAGCGGAGTGTGGTAGCAGTGTTTACAATTTGACATAGGTATTTGCGAAGTGCACACGGATCTAAATGTTACAGACCCGTTGACTATAAGACCTCTCTCACATGCAAAGCATGATCGATCCCCAGAACTCGTTGGGTGTTAGATTCATAACAATGCAAATCACATGGTGATGTGAACTAGATTATTGGCTCTAGTGCAAGTGGTAGACTATTGGAAATATGCCCTAGAGGAAATAATAAATTACTTATTATCATATTTCCTTGTTCATGATAATCGTTTATTATCCATGCTATAATTGTATTGATCGGAGACTTAGATGCATGTGTGGATACATAGACAAAACCATGTCCCTAGTATGCCTCTAATATACTAGCTCGTTGATCAAAAGATGGTTAAGGTTTCCTAGCCATGGACATGAGATGTCATTTGATAACGGGGTCACATCATTAGGAGAATGATGTGATGGACAAGACCCAAACTGCAAACGTAGCATATGATCATGTCAATTTATTGCTACTGTTTTCCGCATGTCAAGTATGTGTTCCTATGACCAGGAGATCATGCAACTCACAGATATCGGAGGAGTGCCTTGTGTGTATCAAACGTCGCAACGTAACTGGGTGACTATAAAGGTGCTCTACAGGTATCTTCGATGGTGTCTGTTGAGTTGGCATGGATCGAGACTGGGATTTGTTACTCCGTGTGACGGAGAGGTATCTCGGGGCCCACTCGGTAATGCAACATCACAATAAGCCTTGCAAGCAATGTGACTAATTGTTAGTTGCGGGATCTTGTATTACGGAACGAGTAAAGAGACTTGCCGGTAACGAGGTTGAACTAGGTATGGAGATACCGACGATCGAATCTCGGGTAAGTAACATACCGAAGAACAAAGGGAACGTTATACGAGATTAACTGAGTCCTTGACAAAGAGGTTCGACCGATAAAGATCTTCGTATAATATGTACGAACCAATGTGGACGTCCAGGTCCCGCCATTGGTTATTGACCGTAGAGGTGTCTCGGTCATGTCTACATAGTTCTCGAACCCGCAGGGTCTACACACTTAAGGTTCGGTGACGTTTCGGTAGTGTAGAGTTATGTATGGTGGTGACCGAAGTTTGTTCGGAGTCCCGTATGAGATCCCGGACCTCACGAGGAGCTCCGGAATGGTCCGAAGGTAAAGATTCATATATAGGAAGTCCCAGTTTGGTTTCCGGAAAAGTTTCGGGCTCATCGGTAGTGTACCGGGAGTGCTGGTAGTGTATCGGGAGGCCTCCGGGAGGGGTATTTCGACCCCAAGAGGTCCATGGGCTGTGGGAGAATAATAACCAGCCCTTAGTGGTCTCGGAAAACAGCCACAAAGGCCCATGGCGCAGGAGAGAAAGTCCTAAAGCAAAACGTGGAAAATCAGCCAATAGGAGGCAATCCTACTCCAACTAGGATTGGAGGTGAAGTAGGATTGCTTCCCACCTCCTATTTCGGCCGACCCAAAGGCCTTATCTGCCTCTCCTCTCCTCTCCTCCTATATATACTAGTGGATTGGGTGGTTTTTGGACAGAATTTCCGGCCACGTGCTACCCGTTACACCGGTGCATAGTTTCTCCTCTAGATCGGTTTTCTGCAGCGCTTAGGCGAAGCCCTGCCGGAATTGCTACACCACCATCACCGGAGCACCGTCACGCTGCGGATGAACTCTCTCACCTCTCCACCTCCTCTCGCTGGATCGAGACGGTGGAGATCATCATCAAGCTGCACGTGTGCTGAACGCGGAGGTGCCGTCCGTTCGGCGCTAGATCGGAAGGACCGTGATCGAGATCGCGAGACGGTTCGTGATGTGATCACGGAACGGATCGCGATGAGTTTGCGGGACAGATCGTGATCAAGATCGTGAGACGGATCGTGATGAGTTCGCGGGACGGATCATGATGTGTTCGCGGGACGGTTCGTGATTGGATCGCGGGACGCTCAGCGATTTGGGTCGCGAAGATGTTCGACTACACCAACCGCGTTTGTTAACGCTTCCCGCTTAGCGATCTACAAGGGTACGTAAATCCACTCTCCCTCTCATAGATGCTCATCACCATGGATAGGTTTGCGTGTGCATAGGAATTTTTTTGTTTCCCATGCGACGTTCCCCAACACACATGACAACCCAAGATGGCGTTGTAGGGCAGGCCAATGTGCACCACATCCAAGTCGATGAGCTTAGTGTGGTGGTTATTGTGTCTGCCAAAGGTGACAGGAAGACACACTTGCCCGAGAGGCAGGGTGGAGCCATTAGTCACACCTAAGAAAGCCTTGTCGGCATCATGCACTCGTAAGGCACTTGAAGCACCTCAAAGGTAACCACAGAGAGCACGTTGAGTCATGCGCCTCCATCGATGAGCGTCTTGGTGACGGCGACGTTGTTTATGGTGGGTGGTTGCTGGAGTGTAAGGAGATCAGGAACTACGACCACTCGAGGGGGTTGGAGACCTCAACTCCTAGGAGGGCATCGTTAACTGATAACCCACAAGTGTAGGAGATCGCACGAGTTTTCGCGGGTAGTATTACACCCCGATTTATTGATTCGACACAAGGGAGCCAAAGAATATTTATTGGTCTTAGTAGTTGAGTTTTTAGTTCAACCACAATGGGATATCTCTCAGCAGCAAAGATTTTAGTAGCACAGCAAAAAGGTAGTAGTGACAGTAATAACAACAATCTTGTGGTAGTTGTGACAGTAGGAGCAGCAATAGTAACTTAGAAAGACACAATATATGTAAAGTATATGCATGTGGATCGGTGATGGATAATGATTTATGTGACATCAATCACATAATAGTTACACACTAGAGCGACAGAGAACTAGCTCCAATTGATCAATATAATGTAGGCATGTATTCTGTACATAGTCAGACATGCTTGTGATAAGAACTTGTATGACATCTTTTTTCCTACCCTCCCTTGGCAGTGGGGTCCTATTGGAAACTAAGGGATATTAAGGCATCCTTTTAATAGAGAATCAGAACAAAGCATTAACACATGGTGAATACACGAACTCCTCAAACTATGACAATCACCAAAAATAATCCCAATTATTGTCATCTTGGGGTATGCGGATCAAGACACGTAATAGGTGCATACAACTTGCAAGATAGGATACAAATCACTCTTATATTCATGAAAACATAATAGCTCCAGATCTAAAAATATGGCACTCAGGCCCTAGTGACAAACATTAAGCATAGCAAATTCATAGCAACATTAATATGAGAACATAGTGGATACTAGGGACCAAGCCCTATCAAATTAACTCGACTACATGACCAATCACATACAATCCCGTCATCGTCCATCAATCCTACAAAGGAATTACTCACCCCCGGTGGTGAGCATCATGGCGGTGTTGATAAAGAAGGGTTAGTGATGAGGAGGACAATGAACCCCCCCCTCTTCGGAGCCCCAAACGGACTCCAAATCAGCCCCCCCCGAGGAAGAACATGATGTGGCAGCGACTCCGTCTCGTAAAACGCGATGAAATCTTCTCCCTGATTTTTCTCTCCGAAGATGTGAATTTATAGGCCTGGAATTAGGGTCAGGGGAGCCGCGTGGGCCCCACAAGATAACAGGGCACGCCTAGGGGGGATGGGTGTTCCTTGTTGGCTTGTGGCCCACAGGCAACCCTCCTTTGGTACTTCTTCGCTCCATAATTCCTCATAAATTCTAGAAATAATTCACAATTTTTTTTGTCCGATGCCTATCGGTGCACTAGAGTTTTGGGATCTCGAGTGCCCCTTACTCGTGCACGGGCAGTAGTAGCCACCCTGGCAGCAAGGCCCAGCAGGGACTTGCCAGATACCAACACAGGAAAATCAAGACCACCGGCAAGGTCTTGCCGGGAGGGCTATTGAGCCCCCAGGCAAAACAAGGCCCCGGCAAGGCCCCGCCAGCGCACGGGCCAGGTGTTGATCCACCTGGACGTGTGTCGCGGCGTCGACGTTGGAGGGGGCTAAGCGACGCCGATGGGACGGGCTCCCGTCCTGTCCCACTGATGGATAAAGATGCCTGATGGTGCATTAAATGCGCCTGTCCTACTTCGTTAGTGTTAGGTATGATAGCATTGTAGCTCTGTACACCTCGTGTACACACTATACACTACTGTTGGGATCCCCTTCAGAGTATAAAAGGAGGCCCAGGGCGATATGGTAGAGGACTTTTGGATCCTCAGACTTTTGGTCTTTTTGACTTTCGGGACTTTCTAGCTCACGTATGTGGCGATTGCTCATAGCACCCCTGTAGCTAGAACCCTAAGAACACTCTCAATACAACCAAGCAGGAGTAGGGTTTTACGCATCCATGCGGCCCGAACCTGGGTAAAGATCCCCACGTGCTGTTCATCAGATCGGCTCTTTGTGCGAGCCTCTCCCCTGTCGAACCAAAAGGGGTCCCTATGATAGGTGTTCGTTCCCACGACATCTTTGGCATGCCAGGTAGGGGGAAAGTAGGTCGTGCGAACCCGTTCTAGTAATTAGCGCGCTAGTTTCTTCACACTCTTCATTGCCATGGCCCCCCAAGAAGAAGGGCCTGACGGCGGTCGGTCCATCCGTGTCCGCTGTCCTTGTATCCGCACAGATGGGCGATGACGTAGATGCATGTGGAGGAGGAGGCGGAGGTTCAGAACTTCCGTGACCCTCTGGTGACCAAGGCCAAGCAAGCGGAAGCGCTCTCTGCGAAGACGCCCATGGTGGCGGTGGGAACCCCCATGCCCCCGGGTCTCAGGACGGAGCGGCGCCGCCTGCGGGTGGTACGACGAACTCCGCGGGTGGAAGAGTATCTTCTAGGGCACCCACACTGGCGCCTACGCCGCGACCTTCTCAGGACGCGCACGGAGAGCCACGCCACGGCGCCCGTAGTTCTCAACGTCCCCACGGGAAAGCTCCTGCGCATCATTCCCAAGATGCACGGGACCAGCATGCAAGCGGGAGTGGCATGCCGACGCGGGACCGTGGCGGTGCTCCTTCTAACACGGTTAGGAGTCAGAGCACCTCGCGTTCCTCACACCATTCGCTACCGACCACGTCAGAGGAAGCGATGGCGCGGGCGCAGCTACTCCTAAACCTCCCTCCTGTTGCGGAGAAGCTCGAAGAATGGAGAGCCACCATTCAGAGCCTCCTCAGCCTCGCAGATAAGTTTCGGTCCATCGAGCCGGCTCACGCCAGTGGTGCACTCTCCCCCATAGCAACATCGCTGGTCGCCGACTCGACAGACCGACGCTTACGATGGTTACTTGATGGCGTCGTCTGACCCACAGACACGCTGCGATGAGCGTCAAGTTCTTAGGGAACGTGGCAAATAAGATGCTCGAACTGCAATCGAGCGGAGGCGGGAAGCGCGTCTCCAGTCTGATAGCCGCACGGGGCTCACTATAGACAAGTCTGCGCTAGGGTATCCTGTCATCCTACCTTACGAGGTGGGTTGTCCAGCATTTACTTGTGAGCTGCGACAAGTCCAGTGATCCAACTCCCACACATTCAAGCCAGAAGTCCTAGAGAAGTATGACGACAAGACGCATCCATCGGAGTTCCTGAGCATCTACACCATTGCGGTGCAAGCTGCCGAGGGTTGCGACGACAGGATACTCACCAACTACTTCCTGTTGGTGCTTAAGCCCAATGTCAGGTCGTGGTTGATGCACTTGCCAAAGGGTTCCATCACCTCCTGGGCAGACTTATGCCACGAGTTTGTTGGCGCCTTCACAAGAGGTTATCAAGCTCCTGGCTAGGGAAGTGATCTACACATCATCCCTCAGAAGGAGGGCAAAACTTTACACAAGTACATCCAAAAGTTCAGCCGCATGCATCACAACATCCCAGACGTTCTGTCACGCCCAAGATGCACGCCTATCCATGTAAGGCACGAGGGCCTCACAAGGGATAGAGGCGCATCTTGCCGTTAGCAAGAATAGTATCATCACAACATACAATACTGAATGAGAAGAGTATACAAGTTGGCTTACACTCGCCACATGCTAACTTACAATGTCACTCAAATCATAACATCAAGTTGAACACAGGGTCCGACTACGGACGAAATCAAATGATAAAAGAAGTTGCAAATGATACTATCCAGCTATCCCAAAGATCACGACCAGGTCCTCTACTCATCCGGATATGTCACATACATCCTGCCTCTCTCCTTGTCATACTCCCACTGGAGCTGGGTAAGATCATCCTGCACGAACTCATCTGAACCTGTACCTGGATTGTTGTAGTAAAACTGTGAGCCACAAAGGACTCAGCTATCATGTGCCCAGGGTACCGAGACTATTCAAGCTTAAAGGTTGGGAAGGTGATGTTTAGTTTGCAGCATCACTAAGCATATATGGTGGCTAGCTTACGCAACATGAAACAAATATGAGTGGCCTATGAAGAATGATCGAATCTAGTATGATCTCTAAGAGATCCTGAACACCTACTTACGTCAATCATAACCCCACCGTGTTCTCTCTCGGATCATGTTCACGAGCAGAGACGATCACGGTTACTCACACAGTTGGTGTATTTTAATTAGAGTTTACTTCAAGTTTGCTATAACCGGGTGTTAAACAAATATCCAAGTTGCCACATAACCGTGGACACGGCTTTCCGAAAGATTTAACCCTGCAGGGGTGCTCCAACTAATCCATTACAAAATTAACCACACTCCATGGGAATACCTCGACCGCGGATCTCGCGATCATCATAGGTAATTCGAAAGGAATTCCAACACCTCTAGTAAACCCGAAGAAAGTCGGACTCCACACGCAAGACACTCGATAAAGGTAAAACCAATCCAGCAAGACCACCCGACGTGTCGACGAACCCGATAAGAGCCGCGTATCTCAGTCTCAGGACACGATGGATAAGCGAAGCGTACGGTGGCCTGATGGAAATCTCCCGAGTTGCCCCGGGTTGGCCCCGCACGGTGCTCTAGTTTGGACCAACACTCATGAGGAGCACTGGCCCGGGGGTTGATTAAATTATCCACGGGTTTGCAAGACCCTATACAATTTTTATTAAGTTGTTAAGCAAATTTAGTACCAATGTTGGGTCTTGCCAAACAAGTTTTAATCTCAACCGAATGAACCAGGGGGTCCCCATAACAACCCCGAGCATGTTAGGAGCGCAAAGTATGGAAAACATAACACCGATAACAAGGAACTAATGGCGGTATTAGTGGAACAAATCACTTAGCAAAAGTCCAAGCCTCCCACCAATACCAAGATATATATGTGCATTAAATTAAATAACAGAATACTGTGATATCCAATCCATGTTATCACATGGAACAACCTGCACCTGCAACTAAAAAGCTATAAGAGGGGCTGAGCAGCGGTAACTTAGCCAATCAAAGGTTTGCTAGGATGTGGAGGTTAGAGGCTGTCATGGTAACATGGGGGCTGATATCAAGTGGTAGGTAGCGCAATTGTAACGATAAGAACGAGAAACTAGCAAGCAAAAAATAGTATCGGGGTCCGGGTACGATCATCTTGCCTGTTGGTTCTTCAGTGAAACAGGTAGCGGGATCCTTGTAGTGGTACTCTCCTGGGTCCTCGTACTCAGTATCGACACTCGCGTCTACCCAAGAGAAACAGCAACAATAAACATCCAACCAAGGTGCAATGCACAATCAAAATGATGCATGACCACTTATGAAGATTTCTAACATGGCAATCCAAAACTAGTCATGTTTCACATGCAAAGTTGTTTATTAATGGATCTGGATAGAACCTCATGTAAAGTTATTTATACATGCATGAACATGGAAAATATTGATGCATCATACAAAATCGATGGAAATGCATATAAGGATAGCAATAAATGGAGCTACGGTTCTCGAGATACGCTCACGACAAGGTACGGAGGCAAAATACAAGACCACCAATACCTGGCCTAATTTTGGGCATTCGAAGGTAGCCACTAGATAGGTGATGAAAAATCAATCTCAATAGGCTCAAGAATCAATCCATTCCATGGAGTATAGCTCCCACAAGTCACATAACAAAATAACACCCAATCTGCCACAAAATAGCAACATAGCAATTTGAAAAGCTCACAACTTGAGCTACAGGAACCCTACATCCACAAACAAGATGTTGACAGAATATACTCAACACACCCATCAACTCATCCAATTACACCACCAGCAAAGGAGCCACACATCAATAAGCAAGAAGCAACCAAGATGGCATGTTGAAACAGTTTTCTGGGAGTTAGTGAAAATTCCAGTTTTCTGAAATCTGGGTTAACAAAGTAGCAAGTTGACAGCACTGGTTAAATATGCTAGAAAGCTCCTATTGGCATGAAAATTAACAGGATGGTATATGACAATATATACTACAAATAACTAACACTGAACATGGCCAAATTCACAACATATTACAAGATACCATCCTCTCAACATGGCAAAACAATAACAGCAGACTGTCCAGACTTGGCCATTCTTCAAGCAGGTTGGCAGAAACAGAAAGTAGCTTACTAAACAGCATGGTTCCCAATTATCTAGGGACTTAACATAAATAAAAAAATATTGGGACATTCCCAACAACTTTAACTAACAAACTCATGTTGGCAAGAACTTAAAAGCATGCATAGATTAATTCATATTAAAAATGCAAAAGGGCATCACAGCATAAAAATGCAGTTTTGTCAAGTTGCCCCAAAGTCAAATCTGACTTCACAGGTGCATACATGGGTTGATTATACCCCAAATGCATTACTCATACCCATATGCTTGCATGGAACAAGAGGGAGAAAGGGGGGGGGGGGTCAAAATTTGACCCTACAAGTCATAAGTGACTTATGACACATATAGAACTTGATGAAAATGGCCCCAAATGATATGTGACCTAATGGTTCATGTTGGAAAAGGTTAATTTAACATCTTAGGGCATGATAGCATGGCATAGCATCAATAGGCAAGGTGAAACTAGCTAGAAGAAGGGACATGCTCATATGCACAAGAGAGACCTATACATGGAGCTACTTATGCACACACATACATTCCCATATGCATATATATATATATATATATATATATATATATATATGAAGGTACACCACCTACACCTATGCAAACATCACTAACATATGTGTATGTGCAAAGCACATACACACACACCACAACACAAGCCACACATGCAAGATATGCATGTGTGTATGCAAAACATACACACACACACACTCACACAAGTGTGTGCAAAGCACACACACTCCACTTAGCACACACACACACATAAACATGCACACATGTGCATATACACCATCAGGTGCATACACACACAATCATATACATGTGCCATTGCACTACCACACAAATACAAGCAAGAGAAAAAGAAAAACAAAAGAAAGAAAAAAGAAAACACACACAAAAAAGAAAGGGGAGGGTTCGGGGGTCGAACCCCTGACCTCCTGGTCACACCCCGAGCCGGTTGCCACTCAGCTACACGTTCGGTTCTTAACAGAAGGGGGCCTGCATCCTCTAATACACGCGCGTGCGACGCTAACTGTCGAAACTGAACCCGACTCGACACCGGCGACAAAGCTAAGACGCGGCAACTCCGGCGACTACACGGCGGCATAGGGCATCTCCGGCGACACGGACGGATGGAATCGAACGGGGGAACTACGGAGAACTCATCCCTCACCTCATCTTGTGAAGAGGGGGATCAGAGGCGTGCTGAAGCCCGAGCCTTTCTCACGGCGGCGATGAACACAACGGCGACGGTGCTGCGAGCTACGGCGAGGAGAGGGGACATCGGGAACGGGCTGCTCACCGAGGGCTCGAACGATGCAAGACGATCTCGACGGAGGGGAAGAAGGGGGAAGAAGACGCTTGGGGATGCGGCGGCGACGGAGGGGAAGAAGACCGGTTCCGCTGCGGCGACGAGGAGGAAGAAGAGGGCCTCCTGGGAGCTCCTAGCGCCGGGAACGGGACATGGACGACTCCGGCTCTCCGCGGACCTCTTGAAGGCGGCGGCGGGGCTCCATCGGAGGGCGCCGGCGACGAGCCCTTCGCTTCCCACCTCTCTGAACCTCACCTGACAGGACCCACGACAGAGGAAGAAACAGAGGGAAGGAGAAGGAGGAAGAAGAGGAAAGTGGCGGCGGTGACGGGAACAACGGAACCCTAGGGATGCATGCTTAAATAGGGGGCCGACCTCGATGTTTGACCGGCTAACGGCGACTCAACGGCGCACTCTCGCTCTCTCTGCACTATCACTCGCACTCTGCTCTGACGGGGGGGGGGGGGGAACGGGGGAGCAGGTAGGCGTCAGGTCCTGCTGGGCCTCGTGGCCGGAAGCCCACACGCACACACTCCCTCTCACACAGAAAAAAACAGAAGGCTTTTCATTTTAATAAAATAGCCACATCTAAAATGAATCCTAGAGCATATTAAGGGGTTTTAGAGAAAAACCAAAACACTTTTGTGAAGGAGATAAAGAGCCTTATTTAATAAAAATATTAGGTTGATTTATAGCACAAGTTATTAAATCTTTAATAAAAGGGCAGCCCCTATTTAAATGAATTTCAAAACCCAAACAACTCCAAATGACAAAAACACCAAGCTTGAAATTCATAAGAATAATGGGGCCACGTTTTGGACATTTTTAATCAATTAAAACAACAAGTTAATTCTGCTCATATTATTAATAGGAAGAGAGGGGAAGAGAGGGTGGTTTTTGAAAGATAGAAGAGAGGGGGAGGAAGAGGGTTGCACACATGGATCCACCCAAATACAAGCACCAACACACACCAGACACTCATGACCAACACATCATACAAGGCACAAGGAAACCAACATGACAAGATGGATGGTAAGATGGATGCCATGATGCATGGATGCAACAACACATTGAATGACAAGGTGAAACATCTCATAAGCTCAAGACACAAGGTCATACAATGGGGTTACATGCCAAATAAGGTAGGGACATCACTTGGGATGTCACACGTTCATCCTGCCGCTGTTATCAGCGCGTTCCATCAGAACATGCGCAACCACAGGATGCAGGAAGAGCTAGCGATGAATAGAGTTAGGGCCTTAACCGAGCTTTATGCTTTGCCAGACAAATGTGCTCGGGCTGAAGAAGGGAGGAGACTCCCCGGCGAATACGTTGGCGCAGGGGTCGACTCTGAAGATGAAGACACCACTACCCCGGCAAAGAAGAGCCAACGGCGGAACAAGAAGCGCAAGTGCAAGACCGTACTTGCTGTCGAGGGATCCGGCAACCCCGACGCCGCCAAGAAGGGCAAGGTTGATGACCCCGGCAACGATGTTGCCGGGTGCACCTCCTGCCATGCCTTGGCGGCTGTCAACAAGCCAGAAGACTTCGACAAGCAGTATTGCAAGATCCATCGCACCAAAGGCCACGATCTCCAAGACTGCCGGCAAGTTGAGCAGCTTGCCAAGAAGCAGAAGGCTGAGTACGAGAGGCGAGACAAGGAGACGGGCCAGGATGGTGCCAAGGGGTCCAGAGAGAAGCATGTCGGTCGAGGAGGTCGCCGTGGCAAGCCCAAGCAACAAAAAGACCGGCCCGCCCGTGGCCATGACAAGCAAGAGGGAGATAGTGATGACGTTGAAGAGGATGACGAGTCCAGCGAGCATGAGTTTCAGAAGGCTACAAAGATGATGTGCATAGAGGGAGGGGCCTCATCGCATTTCTCCCACCGCTAACTCAAACAGTGGGCGTGCGAGGTTAACGCAGCAGAGCCCTCTATCGGTGCATAAAGACCTCTGAAATGGTCCAACACTTCTATCATCTTCGACGCCGAGGATCACCCTGATTGCATGACTGCGGTCGGGTGCTTGCCATTATTGGTTTCACGAACAATCCGCAACCTCAAGGTGACGAAGATGTTACTTGACAGTTGGGCCAGCCTGAACCTGATCTCACCTGATGTCATCTAGAGGCTGCATATTCCTGACGAAGATCTTGAGCCGACAGGAGCTTTCCAAGGGGTCAATTTAGGAAAAACTCAGCCGAAGGGCAAGGTCACGCTACCGGTGACGTTTGGCAGCGATATCAATTTCAGAACAGAGATTGTTTTTGACGTCGCCAAGATCTCGTTGCCGTACAACAACATTCTTGGTCGTCCGGCACTGGTCAAGTTCATGGCGGCCACCCACTTCGCTTACAATGTGCTGAAGATGCCCGGGCCAATGAGCGTCATCACTATCAACTCCGACAAGAAAAGCGCACTTATCTATGCCGACCAACTCTACCAGGGTGCAGTTGCAACACCTGTCGCCAAGGCACTTGCTCCTGCCACTAAAGCTCCCGGGGGGAAGAAGACCGATAAGGCCTCTCGTGCGCATTCCGGCAAGCGCACCTCCTCGGAGTGTTGCGCTCTCGTTGATGATGTGCTAGAGAGCTCCACCAGCAAGAGCAAAAAGTCCAAGGCTGCCCCGCCAGAGACCAAGAAGGTGCCCGCCAAGGAGGACGACATGAGGGGAACTTTCACCATAAGTTCCACCCTTGATGACAAATAGGAAAGGGCGCTCGTTGCCTTCTTGCGGGTGAATGTCGATGTGTTTGCATGGAAACCATATGATATCCCCGGTGTTCCCAGGGAGGTGATTAAGCACCACCTTGTTGTCTGCCCACATGCGCGACCCGTCAAACAGAAGGTCCGGAAGCAAGCTTTGGAGCGGCAACTGTTTATTGCCGAAGAGATTAAGAAACTAGAGGCAGCTGGTTTGATCAGAGGAGTACTCCATCCAACATGGTTGGCCAACCCAGTGATAGTGCGCAAGACGAATGGAAAATGGAGGTTGTGCATTGATTTCACAGACATCAACAAAGCCTGCCCCAAAGATCCTTTTCCCTTGCCGCACATCGACCAAATTGTGGACTCCACCGCCGGTTGCAATCTGTTGTCTTTCCTTGACGCCTATTCTGGTTATCATCAGATTTTTATGGCTAAGGAAGACGAGGAGAAGACCACATTTATCACCCCATGTGGTACGTATTGCTTTTTGCGTATGCCTTTCAGGTTGAAAAGTGCTGGTTCTACTTTTGCAAGAGCGGTCCAGATTGGTTTTGAGCCCCAACTACATAGAAATATGGAGGCTTATATGGATGACATAATGGTCAAAACCAAGGATAAGGCTACGCTCATACCAGACCTAGAAGAGACATTTGCCAACATGCGCAAGATCAACATGAAGCTCAACCCTGAGAAGTGTGTGTCCGGCGTCCCATCCGGCAAGCTTCTTGGGTTCTTTGTATCTCAATGAGGAATTGAACCAAATCCCGACAAGATCAAAGCAATTGAGAAAATTAAAGCACCAAGACGAGTTAAAGACGTGTGACGTCTTGCCTGCTGTGTTGCTGCCCTGAGTAGGTTCATCTCGAAATCTGTTGAGCGCGCCCTGCCCTTTTTCAAAATCTTGAAGAAGGCAGGTCCGATGAAATGGACTCCGGAAGCAGAGGTAGCGCTGTAGGATTTGAAGAAGTACCTCTCCTCTCCGCGAGTCCTAGTCACGCCAAAACCCCAAGAGCCCTTGCTGCTGTATCTGGCAGTAACAAATCAAGTGGTGAGTGCTGCACTAGTGGCTGAAAGGGAAGTTGATGAAGAAGCAGCGGCAACGGCAGGACCGCCAAGCGACGAGCCAGGACATTCCCCGACAGGGTCTGGTGCCGACAAAGAAGGATCTACGCAGTCAAATGAGACAATCCATAAGAAGAAGGTAGTGCAGCGACCAGTTTATTTTGTCAGCTCCTTGTTGCAGGGGGCTAGATCAAGGTATTATGGCGTGCAAAAATTGCTCTTCGGCCTTCTTATGCCCTCGAGGAAGCTGCACCACTACTTCCAAGCACATGAGATCACCGTTATCACTCGCTTTCCGCTACAGCGGATCTTGTGAAACCCAGAAGCTACCGGCAGAATTGTAGAGTGGGCTTGGAACTGTCAAGCTTTGGCCTCAAGTTTGATAGCACTTCGACCATTCAAAGCAGGGCCTTGGCGGAGTTCGTTGCAGAATGGACCCCAACGCCCAATGAAGAGGTTCCAGAGTCAACTCTACCCGGCAAGGAAACCGATCAAGAATGGATCATGTATTTTGATGGAGCTTTCTCGCTGCAAGGCGCCGGTGCCGGAGTGCTACTTGTCGCACCCACTAGAGAGCACCTCAGATATGTGGTCCATATGCACTTTCCCCAGGAGAGATCAACGAACAACACTGCTGAGTACGAAGGGATGCTTGCCGGTCTCAGGATCCCGGCAGACCTTGGGATCAAGAAACTTATTGTCAGGGGTGATTCTCAACTTGTCCTCAAGAAGGTGAACAAATATTACCAGAGCCCGTTGATGGAAGCTTATGTAGAGGAAGTGAGGAAGTTGGAAGAACATTTTGACAACATGCAAATGGAGCACGTTCCATGTGTAGAGAACAACGTTGCCGATGGCCTGTCAAAGTGTGCTGCCCTTAAGTTACCTATGGAACCGAGAACTTTCGTGCTCCAACTAACTCAACCCTCCATGACACCGTCAACTGGACAAGAGAAGAGAAGGAAATTAAGTTCCGACAAGTATTTACCGGCAGGGCTCCCAGAAGCCGCAGATGAGAAGGTTGCCAGAGAGAACGACAGGCTTGTCGGTGAGAATTGTGCTCTGGCAGGGCCCCCGGCTCTTGCCATGGAAGCGCATGCTCTCGCCAGGCTTGCGGGGGTGCAACAGGCTTCGACATGACCTCAGGACCTTGCTATTGAGACAAATGCTACCCCGGCAGAGGATATGCCTTTAGTCCTTGTTGTCGAGCCTCAGGCTCCGGCATGGGCGCAACTCATCGTACGTTTCCTCCAAACGGGAGAACTTCCCGGTGAACAAGAAGAAGTAGAGAAAGTAGCCTGCCGGTCTAATATGTACCAATTCATGGACAACGTCCTATACAGAAGGAGGCTAAACGGTGTGAAACTCAAATGTATTTCTCGGGAAGATGGACTGGAGTTGTTGGCAGAGATACATGGAGGCATATATGGCTCCTAGATAGGATCAAGAGTCCTTGCTGGAAAGGCATTCCGACAAGGCTTCTTTTGGCCCACTGCCCTCTAGGATGCAACGACATTAGTAACCAAGTGTGAAGCATGCCAGTTTCATTCGAAGAAATTACATCAACCGGCTCAAGCACTTCAAACGATCCCTCTCTCCTGGCCATTTTTGGTCTGGGGGCTTGACATCTTGGGCCCCTTTCCCCGCGCCGCCGGGGGCTTTGAGTACTTGTTCATTGCAATCGACAAGTTCACAAAGTGGCCGGAAGTGGAAGCAGTGAGAAAGGTGACAGGAAAGTCAGCCGTCAAGTTCTTCAAGGGACTAGTTTGCCGCTTTGGTGTTCCCAACAGGATCATCACTAACAATGGCACACAGTTCACGAGTCGCACCTTCATGCAATATGTCCAAGACCTTGGTAGCAAAATCTGTTTTGCTTCCGTTGCCCACCCGGGGAGCAATGACCAAGCGGAGAGGGCTAATGCTGAAGTGCCGCGAGGCCTCAAGACAAGAACTTTTGACAGGCTACACAAGTGTGGAAGGAGTTGGATTGATGAGTTGTCGGTGGTTCTTTGGTCAATCAGAACGAGACCGAATCGAGCTACCGGTCCGACACCCTTCTCCCTTGTCTATGGGGCAGAGGCAGTTCTCCCCACGGAACTCATATACTGGTCGCCTCGAGTGCTCACTTATGATGAGCTAGAGCAAGAGCAGTTGCAGCAAGACGACGCGACGCTCCTTGAGGAAAACCGTCTTCAGGCTGCTGTGAGAGATGCACGCTACCAACAAGCTTTGCACCGCTACCATAGCCGCAAGGTTAATGCTAGAAGTCTTGAGGAAGGTGACCTTGTTCTTTGGCAAGTTCGGTCCGCCAAGAATTCCAACAAGTTGACGCCAAAGGAGGAAAGCCCTTATCGGGTAGTATGTGTCACCAGGCCCGGCGCAGTCCGCCTGGAGACCGAAGATGGCATTCCAGTGAGCAACTCCTGGAATATCGAACACCTTCGCAAGTTCTACCCATAAGGCGCGGTTGCTGGGCCTCCCAGCAACCTCCTTTTGTACAAGTCTTGCCGCTGAAGCATGTAATCCTTGGTACAAAGCCAGGTCCAGACCCTGTGCATAGTTAAATAAAGATAAGTGTTCTGCAATCCTGATCGATTCTCATGTTTACTTATGTGCATGTTTGTTTGAAGAGTTGCATCACACTTAATCCTGATAAGGACTAACGAACCGTCAAGGTTCCATACCATATTTTCTATTCTTTCTTTTTCTCAAAGGACAGAAGGACACCTCACATGCAACTTTGTCGGGGGGAATGGTGGTACGGATACCTATGAGCGACGTCCCCAAAAAACTTGCTGGAGGGAGCACGACAACAAAAAAGATAAGTTGCAAAAATCTCAAGTGAATCCTTGCCGTGAAATTATTTTCCTTGGGAAATTTTGGCTTCTGGACGGAAAACCGGCACGCACGGGACCCTTGCCGCGATTGGTTGTGCCCTCATTGTGTTCGGGACTGCTCAATGGCTCAAGTGGTCGTGCCCGCGCTCCTTGTTTTGTTTTGAGCCCGCTCAACGACTCAAGTGATAGCTCTCGCGCCCTTGTTCTGTTTCGAGCACGACCAACACCTTGAGCGGCGGCCCCGAGGACGCCGAGGTGTCTTGCTGGCAGTAGCACCACTAGCAGGCTGCTAAGGACCCGTTCCTCTAAGCGCTCGTGGTAGGGCTACGCACGCCGACAAGATTTTTTCAAGAAAGCGTAGGGGACGTTCCATACACAGAAAAAGGCCTAACAATGAAGATAATACACAATCATTCAAAATAGAGTGAAATTTACATAAGATATTGCTTTTTCCTAAGTACATCTTTATTTGACTTTCTCCCCTAGGAGAGATTACAAGAAGAAAAAGATGACGAGAGGCCCCCGACAGAAGCCCGGCCTGACCCCTCTAGACCAGCACTGCACAGAGGAGCAGGGCTGCCAGATGGGCAGGCAAGAACCTGGCCCCTCCTGGACTAGCATTGCATGGAGGAGAGGGCCAGCGCGAGCGAAAAGGGGGATGGACCCTAGAAGCCGAAGTCCACGGGCCTACCGGAAGACCCAGCTGGAAGATCACTACAAGAAATATGCTATCTTGTGACCTTCTGTCAATGACCTTGGAAAAAATGGTCGTAAATCCATGACCTTTTGAGGCAAATTGATCGTAAGCTGTTCGGAGGGGTACTAACCCTAAACACCAACGACCATTCTGCTAAGAAAGGTCGTAATTTCCTTAATTGAAATGGTCATAAAGCGAACAACACCGGTCCACTGCCTTATTTCTAGCTGATAATGACCAATATAAATGGTCGTAAGCTATGACTTGGCACCACCTCATCAGTTTTGCCTATGTGTCATGTCCATGTGTCAATTTTTTCCTACGTATCATGTCCATGTGTCAATTTTTGCCCTAGGTTGTGAAGCAACCTATATCTTTGTTATTCCAAAAATTCCCAAACAATTCTCATAAATTATTTGTATCATTTCTTCATCAAATATGTCAAAAACCTTCCTTGCCTAGTTCAAAAATAATTCAAAAATATTCATTTTCCTATTCTGTTCAGAACAACAGTTTGTGAAGGAAGTGCTACTTATATATTCTTGATTGCCCTCAAAATTTTGGGAACTCTTTCCTATCCAAATCATTACCTCATGGCAAAATTCAGCTCCATTTGCCCAGTAAATCGTCCTCGGCAAATTTCCAAAATATTCGTTCACCTAGAAGCTTTGTGAAGGAAGTACTGGCTATGCATATCATAACGAGTTGAATTTTTTCCCAAATCTTCTATATGCCCAAATAATAGCTATCCACAAAATTTTAGCCCCGTCTAACAATCCATGTGAGCTCACCATCCAATCTTTGTTTCTAGTAATATTTTCAGTTTGTGAAGCAACTACATTTTATATTTCTTTATGATTTCTGAAACTTTACCAATACATGACCATGATCACAAAACCTCCCTCCACCAAATTTTAGCTCATTTAATTTAGCCAGTTTTCCTCAACATTTTTCCTAATATTCTTTTTAGTGGAGAGCATTGTGAAGCAAGTACCATTTTATTTACCCAAATAGTATGAAATTTTACAGTGCCTTCATATGCCCAAATTATCATCCTCCTACAAAATGCAGCTTAATCCAATCATCTATGTGAGCCCAACTTCAATTTCTACTTTCTGTCCAGATTGACACATTGCAAAGCACTCGGACACACCCGGACACATATGCCCAAATTTTATATAGATGTAACGCCCCGGACACACCCGCCGGTAGTCGTTACTCCTGGCGGGATCTAGACTGGCCCCACATATCAATACTCGTCTTTTTTTGCGCACTTTGTCCTCACTCATGCGCACCCGGGACCAACTTCCCGGCCGGTCACCCATACTAGAACTACTCCAAGTCAAGAACGCTTAACTTGGGAGTTTTGTTCGAATGGGCTCCCGAAAAAGAAGGAATTCCTTATTGATATGAGTAATCTATGATCCCTAATAAGGCAGGCTATCACATACACCACCACTCAAAGGAACCTACGTCCTCGTCGGGTCACAGGAACGTTTCCTCTTGCTACAAACGTCTGTGCGTCCAGTCCGATACATGTGTCATTCCATGTGCCACGACGGGTCACAAACTTCCTGAACAACATGACCGCGCACCTATCGGCACACATCCGTGTAGCCACGAGGGTCGGCTCTGATACCAACTTGTAACGCCCCGGACACACCCGCCGGTAGTCATTACTCCTGGCGAGATCTAGACTGGCCCCACATATCAATATTCTTTTCTGCGCACTTTGTCCTCACTCATGCGCACCTGGGACCAACTTCTCGGTTGGTCACCCATCCTAGAACTACTCCAAGCCAAGCACGCTTAACCTGGGAGTTCTGTTCGAATGGGCTCCCGGAAAAGAAGGAATTCCTTATTGATATGAGTAGTCTATGATCCCTAATAAGCCAGGCTATCACAATACACCCCTCGTATTGCCCCCAAACTTTTTGGGCGATCTTCCATATCCAAATAATTTCCACATGCCAATATTCAGCTCAATCCATTCATTATTTTGAGCCCAGCTTCAACATTCATATTTCTGTCCAGCGTGGTACTTTGCAAAGGAAGTACCACCAAAGCTCATCCATTTGAGCTGAAAATTTGTGAAGACGATCTTCTTAGTAGATGATCATCCTCAGCCAAAACTCACGCCCATTGGCCATGTGCATTTCCCATACCGCTAATCAAACACTTGGCTGCTAATTCATGTTTGAGCATAGTTAGGTCTTCTCGTGAGATTATTCTACTGTAATTTTCTTCCTAGCACCTACCTGGGGAGTGTCCATCCCACTAGACATGCCTATGCCGTCTAGAACGGATGACAATGCCACGGTCATGCGGTGACCACGCCGCGGGCATGCGAGTTTACGCGCTCTGGAGTTGGGGCCATCGGCCACCGTCCAAACCTCGACGTATCGCCACCAAACCATGTATTTTTGATTAAATAGATACTTACGTAACTAGAAATGATTTTTTGAAAAATAAAGAGCAAACTATAAGGCAGCTGCAATTCAAATTTGTCTCGGTTCCTACTGAATCGACAAAGTTTTGTCTTTTTCACTAGAGGTGGATCAAAAGCTTTTGGCACCCAAATATTTTGTCAATTATGCATTAAATATGGCCTAATATTTTAAAAAAATGATTTTGTCCAATTTTGTAACAAATATTTGGTAGGTCCTTCACAAAAAAAACTCATTTTGGGCACTCGAAAAAAGGAAAATGATTTTTTGTGCAAAGAAAATGAAAAATCCCTTTGGCAACATTGTTTGCCATTTCGACATGCATCCTTGTGCACAATATGAGGTCATTTGAACAAACTATTCCATGAATGTGGTCATAAGATTGATCATTTGGCTTGAAAGCCATGAATCTTCACACATGATATCTCATTTACGAGAACACTTTTTTAAAATAATTACCGCATTATAAGTTTGTTATTTTTCCTAGTAACTTGGTCACATATGATGACACAACGCGAAGGTTTTGCATTTTTTTGATTTTTTTGAATTATTTATGCCCGTTTCAAAATGCGGTCGAATCGGTGGGCATGACCGTTCATAGCTAGGGGTTGAATCTTGCCATAATTTTGTTGTATCTATGATTAAATAGATACGTCTTTACCTAGAAATGATTTTTGGAAAGAATAAAGGGCAAACTATGAGGCACCTCTAGTTCAAATTTGACCCGCTTCCATCTGAATCGGTAGAGTTTTGTCTTTTTCACTAGAGGTGGATCGAAAGCTTTTGGCACCCAAATATTTTGTCAATTGTGCATTAAATATGGCCTAATATTTAATAAAAATGATTTTGTCCAATTTTGTAACAAATATTTGGTAGGTCCTTCACAAAAAAACTCATTTTGGGCACTCGAAAAAAGGAAAATTATTTTTTTGTGCAAAGAAAATGAAAACTCCCTTCGGCAACATTGTTTGCCATTTCAACATGCACCCTTGTGCACAATATGAGATCATTTGCACAAAATATTCCATGAATGTGGCCATAAGATTGATCATTTGGCTTGAAAGCCATGAATCTTCACACATGATAGCTCATTTGTCAGAACACTTTTTTAAAATAATTACCGTATTACAAGTTTGTTATTTTCCTGGTAACTTGGTCACATATGATGACACAATGCGAAGGTTTTGCATTTTTTTTTGAATTTTGCATGCCAATTTCAAAATGTGGTCAAAACGACGGGCACGACCATTCCTAGCTAGGGGTTGAATATTGAAAACCTTTTGGTGTTTCTATGATTATATAGATACTTTTGTACCTAGAAATTATTTTTTCAAAAAATAAAAAGCAATCTATGAGGCAGCTACAGTTCAAATTTGACCCGGTTCCTATTAAATCGGGGGAAATTTGTCTTTTTCACGAGAGGTGGCTCATAGCTTTTGACACCCAACCATTTAGTCAATTGTACATTAAATATGACCTAATATTTTAGAAAAATGATTCGATCCAATTTTGCAGCAAATATATGGTAGATCCTTTACAAAAAAACTCATTTTGAAATTTCTCTAAATGACCAAAAATAGCTAGAAAGATCGAAAATGCATACAACTCGATGATCATCCATAAAACGTGGTCTAACTTGACTGAAAATGTTAGTGATGCCCTTTTGCACAATATTTTTGATAGATGGTTCACAAAATCACCTTATTTTTAGCACTTAAAAACTAGTATTTTAAATCACAGATGTCCCAACCAATCAGGACTCTTCCCACGGATCACCCAGTGTAGACAATCTGAGCCGTCCACACCGAAAGGATCCAACGTCTCTCACTCACCCCTCAGCAAGCCAAACCCCAACTCTAGCACCCCGCAAAACACTCTCCTCGCTCGACCAGACGCCATCGCTGCTCTCTCTCCCTCTCCCATCTCGTTGGCAGGTCCCTCCGCCGCCACCGCTCCCCGTCATGTTGCTCCATCATCGTCGTCGTGTCGCTCTGTCGTCGCCGCCCTCTTCCTCCTCGTCACCGGCTTGGTCCCCATCAACCTACAACCACCCTGAAAGCCCTCAACCCTAGTTCTCTCACACCCAGGGTCAAAGGTCCATTTTTTATCCGCCGCTGATGGTGCTGCTGGGCACGCCGGCGCTTGATCTGCTCTCTGGAGCGGCGCCACAATCTGTACTGGCTCCGGCGAGCTTACCCCATGGCTCAGGGACAGGAAGGCTACCCCAACGACATCCAGGTCCGCCCCCTTATCCTCTCCTCTCGGATTTCTTCTCTTTCTCCTTTCCTTCCCCAAGATTTTTTCTCCTTTCCTGCCTCACACACACAGCAACTCGGCTCAATTCCATGAACAAGCCATGGATTTTGAGCAACAACAACTCGATTCGAAACATGGAGAGGAGAACGAAGATGCTGTGTACTCACGCCTTGTTGGCATTCGGTGCTGGGCTGCAGGAGACCTACTGTGTACTCAAGGATCTATGAAAAGGTGTACTCATTTTGATCCAGGAGGTTGCCGCTGGGGATGAATAGGTACAAATTGTTGCTGCTAAATTATCCCTTTTCTGTGATCTTACAGTGTACCGTAATTCAACTATGGAGTAGTGATTCTCTTTGTACTCCAATTGTGGAGCATAAAGTTTACTTCAACAGTACTACTGGGTGTATTCATTTCCTAACAGAGTACTCATGGATTACGTGGTTAAATTGGAGTAGCAAAATGCTGATTATCTCCTGCATAAATGTTAGGAGTAAATCCAATTGTTAATGTCGGTAGTGCTCTGTTAGGAATAATTTTTGCATGTGAGTGTGCTTAATCCTTTGTTAACTGAAAAGAAAAGAAAACTGGCTCCAGCAAGTTTATGTGCTAGTCTTAGTTTGCTTGTTACTACTGATTTTTTAATTCTGTGCAGCTATGTAAAGTGCAGTACTCTACCAAGTTTTGCATCTGGAATTTTGCTTGTTGGCGGTGATGCTTGTTGTACTCTGTTGGTGCTCTGCTTAACATTTACTCTCTGCTTAACTAAAAAATGTGAGTAGTGCTTTCTTAGAGTGGTGCTTGCAGTAGTAGCAAGCGATGAGTACTGTATTTTACAGGTTTACTCTTATCTGTGCTGTACAGTATCAGTATCACCTGTTTATTTTCGCACATGGAGACTTCATATTGTTTAAAGTTTTAGCTTATTGTACTCCTGGAGTAGTCTTTTTTTATAATCAGTGTCCTCTACTGCCAAACTTGGATTTGGATATGTCTAGTGGGAGATTACCAAACTTGGATTTGTAGTATTTGTAACTTGGTGTAGTACTGCTTGAACTACGTAAGTGCGGCATTAGGTAGTACTGATTGAGCTACAGTATTTGTAGCTTGGTGTAGTACAATAAGTGTAGCTTGGTAGTTAGCTGAAACTTTTCCAGTTAATTATGAGTAATTAGGAGCAGCAAACCTTTTCATTTAAAGAATTTGGAGTAATTCTCTTCTCTTCTCTTTCAAAATTCAGAAAAATCCAAAAAGTTTGCAAAAATACCAAATCAGATTTGCTTGGAGTATTTAACAAGATTGATTGCAAAAAGACCAAATTTTGCTTGGAGTATTTAACAAGATCGACTGCTTTCAAGATTGTTTTTTGTCAGATTGCTTTCAAGATTGTTAAACTACTCCATGTTAAACTACAGATTGCTGTCAAGATTGTTAAACTACTCCTACATATTGTTATCCATGTTTAATTAAACTATTCCATGTTCAGGGCCCATCGACTGCAGCTATCCGGGACCGGGTGTTGTTTCTGTGCCCAATGGCAAGTGACTCTGTGCACCCCGTTCTCTACTTGCTGGATTAGTGCTCTAAACTTCTGATCAATCTGCTTCTTAATTGATCTAACATGGCGGTGCGCTCTGTGTGTTGTTCAGACATGCAGAACTTGGACTGGACATGCAGAATTATGTTAACTGATTAACATAAACCTTTTTTTGTTAATTTAAATTAACTGGAATATTTTTAGTTGATTAAAATGCAGGAAGGTATTGAAGGCAAGAAGGTATTCTACCCTTGCTTATGCCCGGGGTTTCACTCATTGCTTCCCAACCGTCCAAAGTTTTGCCAAGTTTGGTCGACCAAGGATTTTGGTTCCCTTGAAGCTCCTTGGTGCTCCGAATTTGGGGGTTTGGGAGGAAAGCTCCGAGTCTTAGCCCCTAGCTCCTTGGTTGGTCAGAAGGAGGCAGAAGAAGTTGTCAATGGAGCCGCCTAGTAGTAGCAGGTTATGTGCTTGTTTCTAGATCTTCATTCGCACCCTCCTCATCCTTGGTCTCATCAAAGGTAACATCCCGGTTAACTCTACTCTCTTGCTTCTTTTGGTATGCAAATTATTGTTGTGCTGCTGTCATCAAAGGTAACATCAAGACATCTGTTGTTGTCAGGTACTGCCGTCAAACTAGTGCTGCTGCCATGTCAAATTGTTGTTGCCATGTCAAAATGATGGTTTTAACTATTGTACTGTTGTTGTTGCTGTCAGGTATTGCTACTGCTATCAAACTATTGCTTATTAATACTGCTGCTATTGTTTTCTTGCAAATTACTGCTATTGTTGTTTCAGGAGAAGGAGTCCAGGAGATGGTTAGAGATGGAGTTGGTGCTGGATCCGCAACACCTAAGAGAAGCAGGGGCGCTAGATCAGAAGCTGCTCTATGGCTGGATCAACATCACCTACACGATCAACATCACCAGGTCATTTCACCCCTTCTTCACCTGGTCAAAAAACTCCCTCAGCGACCTATATTTTGGTACGAAGGGAGTAACAATTATAAATAATCATGTAAAAGGAAAATTCTTAGGATTGTATTTTTGTTGTTGTATTTTGTGTTGTTTCTGTGAGCTAGTCCTTGTGGTTATTACTATTACATGTTACAAGTAAAGATGCTTCATGATTTAGTCCATAGATGCTTTCTATATTTGTTTTTTTCACTCTTTTGGTTTATTGTTAGATGCCTTCATTCAGCATGTACGAAAAAATGGTGTTTCCTCTCATTGAAGGAGCTCTGGCCTGAAAGTGAAGAAGGGTGGAGTATATTTGTAGTAGTTGTTATATGTTGTGATAGTATCACATGTAATGGTGAAATGAATTATGTAAAGATGGTGCTATTAGCCAAAATTGGAATTTGGATTGATAATTTTCATTTGTTTGCTGTTCTGACTGAAATAATTGTGTGGAAATTGAAACCTTGGTTGTCTTTAATTAGAACCTGACAAGTGGGACCTAATCATATTTGGCATCTAAAAAGGCCATTTTCCAAATAATATTCAGAGGAAAAAAACTAATAATTAAGGAAATGGACTGTAAAAAGGCCGAGGCCCAATTGAGAAATAGATGCGACCCAAAAAAAGAAATGGTCCAAAAAAGGATCACGACCCTGGAAATAAAAAGGCTGCAATGTTGGGCTTGGCCCATGAAGCCGACCAAAAATTGACAGAAAAAATATAAAAAGGCTGAATTAATGGGCTCAGACCATATATAACACCGAATTGGACCGGCTGATTCTAATTTACAACCTTTTCATTTGGTCGTAATTCTGCCACGCCAGCTTGACACGGTGGATCAGACATGGTGTGGACAAACTTCTAATGACCAAAATGATTGGTCGTAGAACCTACAACCTTTTTTTGGTCGTAAATGTCTACGACCTTTTCAGAAGAAAGGTCCTTAATTTCCATTCTTGACCCTCAACTTTTGATCATCATTTTTTGGGCACAAAAGGTCATAAATGAAAAACAATGACCATTCGGTGACCAATAGTGAAGGTCACAAGATAGCATATTTCTTGTAGTGGATGAGGCAGCACCCGGGACTAAGGCACCCAACAAGGACATCTTGCCTGGAGGGGGAGAGGCGTGAGGCTGGCGATGATGGTGCGGCCAACGGTCAGTCTGAGCTCGAGTTGTCGGGCTCTGACTTGACTGCTCAAAGACCGGGCTCATTGCCACTGCCTTCGCCGCTGTCCTCCTCATCACTCTTGCCCGAGGACAAGCTTTCAGCGCTAGTCGAGCTCTCTTCGCAGCAGCTGAGACGGACGCCAGAGCACCCATAAATCTTGATGGAGAGCATATTAGCCTCCATCATTTTAAAGCAAAGGATATGCCCCACCTAGAGGTTGTGGGCGGGGGCGAAGGTCTTCCAGTCGCGCCTGAGGAACATGACGTGGTTTGCTGGGTATTTGACGTTCACCCGCATCGCGCTGTTACAACAACCAGCTACCCATAGCCACAAGACGGGCGGCTCGTCACCTCCATTGCCCTGGAAAAGAGGCGAGGGAGGCGCAGATGGCTCCGGAGGGGGCCGGCCAGCTCGAGGACGAAATCCAGTGCCGTCCCCTCCGCGTGGGTCTCCTCGATGGATAGGCCTGGCGTTAGAGGAGGGGGTGGAGCGGCGCTCCGCCTCCCCCGACCTTGGCCTCCACGGCGGCCGTGACCCCTCGCGCCTCTTCCACCGTGCGAGCTCGAACCTCCCTTCGCCTTCGTGGCTGAAGCGATGACATGATCCTGATGAGAGCTCCTCCTCAGAGTAGAGGAAGGTGGTCGCCCCCGCCCCCTGGTCATGGCGAAGGGCGAGCGCTACCTGAAGATTGAGGAGGCGTGGAGGGACGAACTATGGAGTTTTTCTCTCGGAAAATGGAAGGAGGATGAATGAGTGTCGCCCTCGCTAGCCCCCAATTTATAGGGCGAAGCATGGAGGTCGGCTCTCCTCCACTCCAAAGGATGCCGCCCACCTCCTCCAATAGCGACGCCCTCGATCACGGGGCGAACAACAACCGCCCCGTTGCCCCAATCCATGGCGCTGCAGTTATTGCTTTTCCCAGGGACTTTAAATCACGGGCGCCCATTGCTGTCTCCCCGCTATGCATGTGGCACGCATGGCGGAAATGACCTGATACGGTAATTAAAAATTTGGAGGTTGCGTCGCACACGTATCCCACGTCCCGCATTCAATGGGCGTCGTGGGGAAGCGCAACGAGCGCAATGATCACAATTGCAAGGCCCTGTCATGCGTGCCCGTTCACTGATTGGGCCTAGCCCAACAGTGTCTCGTGATGTGTGTGGCCCAGGCCCAGGGGCTCCTATCGGTGCACTAGAGTTTTGGGCTGTCCAGTGCCCCTTACTCGTGCACGGGCAGTAGTAGCCACCCTGGCAGCAAGGCCCAACAGGGACTTGCCAGATACCAACACATGAAAATCAAGACCACCGGAAAGGTCTTGCTGGGAGGGCTATTGAGCCCCCAGGCAAAACAAGGCCCCAACAAGGCAAAACCCCGACAAGGCCCCGCCAGCGCACGGGCCAGGTGTCGATCCACCTAGACGCGTGTCGCGGCGTCGACGTTGGAGGGGGCTAAGCGGCGCCCATGGGGGCCCCCGTCCCGTCCCACTGACGGACAAAGATGCCTGCCGGTGCATTAAATGTGTCTGTCCTACTCCGTTAGTGTTAGGTATGATAGCATTGTAGCTCTGTACACCCCGTGTACACACTGTACGCCACTGTTGGGATCCCATTCATAGTACAAAAGGAGGCCCAGGGCGATACGGTAGAGGACTTTTGGATCCTCAGACTTTTGGTCTTTCCGACTTTTGGGACTTTCTAGCTCATGTATATGGCGACTGCTCATAGCGCCCCTGTAGCTAGAACCCTAAGAACACTCTCAATACAACCAAGCAGGAGTAGGGTTTGATGCATCCGTGCGGCCCGAACTTGGGTAAAGATCCCCGCGTGCTGTTCATCAGACCGGCTCTTTGTGACGAGCCTCTCCCAATGCTGAGAACTTATATTTCTGCACAAAAATAACACCACGGTAGTTCTGTTGAAAACAACGTCAGTCCGAGTTAGTTCCATTCAAATCATGCAAGTTAGAGGGCAAAACCAGAGCAAAAGTGTTTTGAAAAGTAGGTATGTTTGAGACGTATCAACTCCCCCAAGCTTAACTCATTGCTTGTCCTCAAACAATTCAGTTGATAAACTGAAAGTGATAAAGAAAACTTCTACAAACTCTTTTTTCTCGTTGCTATATATATGCTTAGCTATTGTTTCAGTTTTCAGCATAATTCATAAATAACCATATCCATGATAATAATTAAACATCATATTCACTCATGGCAATACATAACAGACGTGGCTTGAGACTGTGTCGGTATTTCCCCAAAGAGGAAGGGATGATGCAATACAACGACGGTAAATATTTCCCTCAGTTATGAAACCAAGGTATCAATCCATAGAGTAAGATCACGCACCCATGTAAACATCACCTGCACAAAAACAACAAATACTTGCAACCCAAAACGAAAGAGAGGTTGTCACTCTCTCTACAGTAATAAGATAGATTAGGTAATGAGATATAGAAGAGATAGATATCTCAAGAACACAAAATAAAAAGAGTAAATATGCAGCAATATATTTTTGGGATTTTGGTTTTGTAGATCTGAAAATAAAGATTGCAAAAACATAGATCGGGAAGCAATATGATGGAAAAGTAGACCCGGGGGCCATAGGGTTCACTAGTGGCTTCTCTCATGAGTATAGAGCACGGTGGGTGAACACATTACTGTTGGGAAATTGATAGAAAATCGAATAGTCATGATGATATCCAAGGCAATGATCATTATATAGGCATCACGTCCAAAATAAGTAGACTGACTCATGCCTGCATTTACCACTATTACTCCACACATCGACCGCTATCCAACATGCATCTAGTGTATTAACTTCATGGGTAAAAGGCGTGCAATAAGAACAGTGACATGATGTAAGCAAGATCTATTCATGTAGGAATAGACCCCATCTTGTTACCCTTAATAGCAACGATACATGCGTGTCTTGCTGCCCCTTCTGTCACTGGGAAAGAACACTGCAAGATCGAACTCATCACAAAGCACCTCTTCCCATGGCAAAAAAATCGATCTAGTTGGCCTAACTAAACAAAAGATTCGTAGAAGAAATACGAGGCTATAAGAAATCATGCATATAAGAGATCAAAGAAGACTCAAATAATATTCATGGATAGAAGCTGATCATGAACTCAAAATTCATCGGATCCCAACAAACACACCGCAAAACTTTACATCAAATAGATCTCCAAGAGACCATTGTATTGAGAATCATAAGAGAGAGAGGAAGCCTTCTAGCTACTGCCTACGGACCCGTAGATCTGTTGTGGACTACTCACGCATCATCGGAGAGGCACCTATAATGAAGATGAACCCTCCGTGATGGTGTCTAGATTGGATCTCGAGGTTCTGGAACTTGCGGTGGCTGGAACTATGTTTCGTCGACTCCCCTAGGGTTTTTGAAATATTTGGGAATTTATAGGTGTCATAGGCGGTGGAGAGGGGTCCCGAGGAGGGCACAACCCACCAGGGCGACCTGGTGGGTTGTGGCCTCCTCGGCCCACTCCCCTGGCACTTCTTTGGTCGATTGGGTGTCTTCTAGTCCAGGAAAAATCTCCAAAAAGTTTCGTCGCGATTGGATTCCGTTTGATATTGATTTTCTGTGAAGTAAAAAACAAGAAAAAACAACAACTAGCACTTTGGCACTATGTCAATAGGTTAGTCCCCAAAAATGATATAAAGTGGTAATAAAATGATGGTAAAACATCCAAGAATGATAACATAACAACATGGAACAAGCAAAAATTGTAGATACATTGGAGACACATCAGCATCCCCAAGCTTAATTCCTACACGTCCTCGAGTTGGTAAATGATAAAAACAGAATTTTTGATGTGGAATGCTGCCTAACAAGTTCATCGCATTCTTTTCTTTTGTGTAGCATGGAAATTTGGACTTATAATGATTCAAAGCAATAGTCTAGTTTTAACATAATGACTTCAATACTCAAGCATGTCAACAAACAACCATGTCTTTCAAAATATCAATACTAAATAAAGTAATCCCTAGCCCATCATGCTCAATCACTGATCCATTCATGAAACACACTCAAATGTTAGCTATGCCCAATGCTCAAGTACGATCATAGTGCCTCCTAGTTGGTGCTTATAAGAGAAGATGGAGACTCAAAGCAAAAATAAAAAATTGCATAAAGTAAATAGATAGGCCCTTCGTAGAGGGAAGTAGGGGTTTGCAGAGGTGCCAGAGATCAAGTGTTTAAATTGAGAGAGAAAAAATATTTTGGGTGGGGTGCTTTTCCTGTCAACGAAAACGACAAAGTAGCTCACAATACTTTCCATGCTAGATATATCATAGGCGGTTCCCAAATAGAAAATAAAATTTCCTTTTCCACCAATATTTCACTTTCCATGGCGAGCCGTATCCACGGTTGCCTTCCATACCAACACTTTCCAAGGAATTTATTATTTGACAACATAAAGTAAATATTTTTCATTTTTCATTTAGGGAATGGGCATCGCTATTACCGCCGCACTCTCATGCAATGACAAGTGTAAGAGCACATTTCTCCATGTGTGGTTTTGGTAATTGATGACACCCCTATGGACTAATGGTTGCCTTGAGTTATATTTGAAGGATTTGTCCATAGGCACTTCTTGAAGTCCATCTGTTGGGTTTCAAGGAGTTTATATGATGACCAAGGTGGTATTCAAGGTTTATCCAAAGATTTGTCATGTGAGAGTTGAGCTTAGTGCAAGCATGTCTTGACGAAGAAGATTGTGTGAGCATTCATGACTACCTTCAAGACATCATCTTTATGAAGAGAGAAGATAAGGTACAAGGTTGATCAAGACTAAGTCAAAGAGTGAATCAAGTTGATCAACACACAAGGCGTACAAGATGTACCGAGAAAGATCAAGTGATCCCATGGTATGGTAAGCATTGTCCGTTACGCTTTGTGTACTAACCCATGTTACTTGTGAGAGTTCTTTGTGGGGTTAGGTATATTTCCATGGGACTGCATCAAGAGGAAGATCCCATACAACCCATGGAAGATAACATCAAGTGGTGATCGTCATCTAGGTTGCGGTATGCAAGTTCAAGTGAATCATCACAGAGAGATCATGCTTGAAGCTTGCCGTCCGTTGTGGTGACAATGGACTTGTGAAGATGTTCCTAAGAGTGGCTCACCCATAGTGGAGTATGGGGGAGAAATATACTAGTCTTCATCGAGCCGACACAATCAAGAAAGGTGGTCCATCTTGAGAAGGACAAGATCATCATTGTCTAGATCAAGTGGACTACGCGGAAGGCAAAGGTTTGACCTTGATAAGGTTTTCCATTTTACCGGTCTCATAGTGGTAGTTGGGAGACCGAGTTATAGGATCGATAGCCATACTATCAAGGGGGACTCTCAAGTGAGTAGCTTGATAGTATCGTTCGTTGAGAGCTCAAACCATATGCATCCTTGCATTAGCATCTTTCTTGGTTCTTGTTTGGTGCTTCTCTTTGTGAGTTCTTGAGCTTATGGTAAGCTTTATGACAAGCTCAAGTCCATCGAAAACAGAGTCCATATGCATGTTCTATGATGCTTTCGATCTTGGAGTTTTTGCCGGTTATTCATTCATAGAGATTTCACATCTCTATATCATTGGCACTTTCATATCGTTCTTGGATAGCTCTTGTCATCCGAAATCCAACAAGCTTGAGTTTGGTCGATTCGGAGCTCATTTGTAGAGGTTATCGCAGTTTTGGTCTTACCTGTTTTCTTGATACGGTTGTACCGCTCGCTCGTGTCTTCCGGCATAACCACCACCCCAGGGGTGATACCCTGGGGGTGCTGCCAGTATCTGGTCCCCAATGGTTGTACCACTGCCTCCGGGCGGTTTGTACCGCCAATTGCTGGGTGACCTTTGGTGGCAGCCCTAGGCGGTTGTACCGGACCAACACCGGGCTACAACCGGACACGGTTTTGTTGTGCCGCGGTTGTTGGGCGGAGGTTGTATGGTTGTACCGCTATATTACTAAGGCACGGTACTACCGGTATCTCAAGCGGTTCTACCGCTTGGGACTTTTCCATGTCCAGCGATCGAGCTGAGCGGTTGCACCAGGCCAACTTTCTGTTGTGGTCCGGTGGTTGGGCGGTAGTAGGGCAGTTGTACCAGTCTTGCTGGTTTTACCAGTTGTACCACCCACTCCATCGGTTGTACCACCCGTGTGCTATTCTGCACATAATGGGCAGATTTGTGGGGACCTATTTAAGGGGGTCTTCTTCCCCAATGGTTCTCCATCTTTTGATCTCGTGTTTGCCCCCCATTGTTGACCCTCTTTGAGCTTACTATCTCTCAATCCCTCCAATGATTCTTGCTCCTTTTTGAGGAAAAGAGAGAGGAGATCTAGATCCACATTTCCACCAATCACTTTCTCCTCTATGTGAGGGGATCCCCTTGGATCTAGATCTTGGAGTTCTTCGTGTTATTCTTTGTTCTTCCTCTCACTTTCCTCCAAATCATTAGTTGTTGTGGTGGGATTTGGGAGAGAAGTACTTGGGCACTCCGTGTGCCCTTGCCATTGCATTTGGTGCATTGGTTTGAGTTTTCCACGGTGATACGTGGAAGTGAGAACTTCAGAAGATTATTACTCTTGGGTGTTTGAGCATCCTAGAGCTTGTTACTCTTGGGTGCTTTGGCACCCTAGATGGTTGGTGGTGCCTCGGAGCTCAATCATTGTGGTGAAAAGCTTCGGGCAAGCTTCGGGGTCTCCAATTAGGTTGTGGAGATTACCCCGAGCATTTGAGGTCACCTCAGAGCCACAATCCATTGTGGTGAAGCTTTGTGGTGTCATTGGGAGCCTCCAATTAAGTTGTGGGGATTGCCCCAACCTTGTTTGTACGGGTTCGGTGACCACCCTCAAAAGCCCCTTAGTGGAATCACGACATCTTGCATTGTGCGAGGGCGTGAGGAGATTACGGTGGCCCTAGTGGCTTCTTGGGGAGCATTGTGACTCCACACCGCTCCAAACGGAGATTAGCATCCGCAAGGGTGTGAACTTCGGGATACATCGTCGTCTCCGCCTGCCTTGGTTTTCTCTTACCCGAGCCCCTTTACTTATGCACTTTACTTTGTGATAGCCATATTGTTTCTTGTTGTATATTTTGCTATCACTTAGTTATATATCTTTCTTAGCATAAGTTGTTGGTGCACATAGGTGAGCCTAGTTGTTTTAGGTTTAGTGCTTGACTAATTAAACAATAGTTTTATTCCGCATTTATTCAAGCCTAAACCATAATTATTTTAAAGCGCCTATTCACCCCCCCTCTAGGCGACATGCACGTCCTTTCAACAAGTGAATAAACACTCATCTTGAGAATAACACATCTAGCATGAAAAATATTGGTTACTCCCCACCGTTTCATGAGCGGTACGGGCACACGAAAGAGAAAAAATATTTTGAAAATTTAGAGATGGCACACACAAGTTTGCTTGGAACGGCATGGAAATACCAAATATAGGTAGGTATGTTGTACTCATAAGGCAAAACTTGGTTTAAGGATTTCGGATGCACAAGTAGTATTTCTACTTAGTACAAGTGAAGGCTAGCAAATAGATTGGGAAGTGACGAAACCAAGAAACAAAAAATCACATAAGTGAGCATTATACATAAGTAACACCGAATAATGCACCACAAGTAGGATGTAACTTCATTGCATAACTATTGACTTTCATGCATGCATAGGGAATCACAAACCTTAACACCAATATTCCCACTAAGCATAATTACTCATCAACATGACTCAAATATTATTATCATCATGTTTAAAAACTATTACAAGGAATCAAGTTTAATTTGTCCAATGATCTTTGTGAAAGTTTCTTTTATATCCTCCTTGGATATCTATCACTTCGGGACTAGTTTCATATATTGCCATTGCTTTTTGGCAAGCTCAAACAAATTTAAATGAAGCACATGAGCATAAAGATTTCGTGTCTCAAAAAGGTATAAGTGAAGCATGAGAGGATTTCTTCAAAATTTACTAACTCTCAAATTAATCTAAGTGAAGCATGACAATATTTCTACAAAAGTTTCCAAGCACACCGTGCTCAAAAGGATATAAGTGAAGCACTAGAGCAATTTCTATAGCTCAAAAAAGTTTAAGTGGAGAACATAGAGCAATTCTAACAATAATAGAATAATTTTGGATCTCTCAAATAGGTGTGTATGGAAAGGATACAAAGGAAAAACTAACAAACAAATCAAGCAAAGATACAAGACGCTCCAAGCAAAACACATGATATGTGACGAATAAAAATATAGCTCCAAGTAAAATACTGATGGTCGTTGGAAGAAAGAGGGGATGCCACTTGGGGGCATCCCCAAGCTTAGTTGCTTGCTTTTATTTGGATATATATTGGGGGTGAGGTAGCATCCCCAAGCTTAGGCTTTTGCTACTCGTTATTCCTTCATCCATCGTGATCTCACCCAAAACTTGAAAACTTCAATCACACAAATCTTGACAAAATTCTCGTGAGATCCGTTAGTATAATAAAGAAAATTACTACTTTAGGTACTATTGCAAACCCACTCATATTTTGTTATTGAATTATAACTACTGTATTTTAACTTTACTATGGCTTATACCCCCCAATACAAACCATAGATTCATCAAAACAAGCAAACAATGCAACAAAAACAGAATCTGTCTTAAACAGAACAATCTGTAGTAATCTGTACTCTAACCATACTTATGGAACTCTAAAAATTCTGAAAATTTAGGAAAAAGTAAATAATTTGTATATAAACACTGTTTTAAAATTTCATCACAATATCACGTTCTAGTAAAAAAATGTAAATTCATATACTAGACGCAAAGTTTCTATTTTAGATTCAGCATCACTTCTACTCATCCTATGAATCATCCTAAAGTATTTACTTGGAACAAACACTAAATAAACAATGAAAACACAATCATAACAGAGGCATAATTGTGTAAACACAAAAAACATAAAGTAAAAAGGAGAAATTTATTTATTCATTGGGTTGCCTCCCAACAAGCGCTACCGTTTAACGCCCCTAGCTAGGCATAACACACAGATTCAAGTATTGTCATCTTTGGTTTTGGATACATAGGATGACCTCATGATTTATTAATATGGTGTCCCAATTCTATTTATAGGGAATTGTTCCATACCCTTTCTCAAGGGAAATTCAAACTTAATATTGCCTTCTTTCATATCAATCACTGCACCTATATTGCGTAAAAATGGTCTACCAAGTATAATGGGACAAGATGGATTGCAATAAATATCAAGCACAATAAAATCAATGGGAACATAATTCCTATTTACAAGAATAATAAAATCATTAATTCTTCCCAAAGTCTTTTTAATAGTAGAATCCGCCATGTGCAAATTAAGAGAGCATTTTTCAATGTTGGTAAGACCAAGCACATCACATAGAGATTTCGGAATCGTGAAAACAATTGCACCCAAATCACACAAATCAAAGCATTCATAATTTTTAATCTTGACCTTAGTTAGGTTCCCACCCATCATGCAATTTTCTAGGAATATAAATCTCCAACTCCAACTTTTCTTCAAAAGATTTCATCATGGCATCAACAATATGTTTAGTAAAAGCTTTATTTTGCTCATAAGCATGGGGTGATCATGGATTGCAGCAAAGAAACACACTCAATCAAACAGCAACTATCATAATTAAAGTATTTGCAAATGAAGATAGTGGGCATATCACTAGTTAAAGTTTTGACCTCTTCAGTCCCACTTTTATCAAAAATTTCATCAAGATTTGCACCCTCCAAATTATTGGGATGGATTCTAGCTAAAGTTGACTCTTATTCAGTCCCTTCATTATCAATTTTAATATTGCCAAACAAGGAATCAATAGAATAAACACCAACCACTTTAAGATCTTCATTGTTTTTATTGCGGGAATCATAGAAGACGATTTTTCTAAGATTTTTCTTTTTGCTCTAAGCATAGCGGTTCTTTTTTTACTTTCATCCATAGAGACATATAAAGCTTTAATAGATTCATCAATCGTAGGCACAAAACCTTTTAACTTGAGATTTTCAACATCATGAGAAATTCTATCAATGCTTCTAGACATATCATCAATCTTATTTAGCTTTTCTTCTATCGTAGTATTGAAAACCTTTTGCACATTTATAAATTCTTTAATATTACTCTCAAGATCATAGGTGTTCGTATTATTATTGTAAGAAGAATTACCATAGGAATTACCATAATTATTAGAGGAATTTCCAAGAAAAGGCCTAGGATTAAAATTACCTCTATAAGCATTGTTATTGAAATTGTGCGCGAGACAAAATTCACATCTACGGATTCATTATTTTGCTAAATCAAAGTAGACAAAGCTACATCATTAAGATCAATAGGAGCATTTTTACTAGAAACCAATTTCATCAAAGCATCAACTTTATCACTCAAAGTACTAATTTCCTCTATCGAATTAAACTTTTTACTAGTAGGTGCTTTTTAGGTATGCCATTGAGAGTAATTAGCTATGATATTATGTAGAAATTTAGTAGCTTCACCGAAAGTAATCTCCATAAAAGTACCACCCGTGTCGGAATCTAAAATATTTCTAGAGACAAAATTCAACCCCGCATAAAAAAATTGTATGATCATCCAGAGATTTAAACCATGTGTAAGACAATTTCTTATCATAAACTTCATTCTTTCCCAAGATTGGGAAACATGTTCATGCTCAAGATGCTTTAATTCATGATTTGCCTCCTAAGGGAAATAATTTTTGTGGGCGGAAAATACTTAGTGATAAAAGCATCCTTGCACTTATTCCAAGAATCGATACTATTGCGAGGCAAAGAGGAAAACCAAATTTTTGCATGATCCCACAAGGAAAAAGGAAATAGTTTAAAATTCACAATATGTTTGTGCACATATTTTTTCTTTTGCATATCACACAATTCAACGAACGTGTTTAGATGGGACGCGACATCCGCATTAGGATTACCGGCAAATTGATCTTTCATGACAAGATTCAACAAAGCAACATTGATTTCACAAGACTCCACACTAGTGACGGGAGGGGAAATAGGCATACTAATAAAATAATTGTAATTAGTATTGGAAAAATCACACAACTTGGTTGAGTCATCGTGACTACAAAAATAATATTGCAAACAAGGAAGATATCCAACAAGAAAAAGGGCAAACAAAAAAGACGGCAAATAAAACGGAAAATTGGTGAAGTGGGGGAGACGAAAACGAGAGGAAAATGGCAAATAATGTAATTGAAAGGAGATTAGGTTTGTGATTAGGAACCTGGTAGATGAGATTTCTTCCTCCCCAGCAACGGCGCCAGAAATTCCTTCGACATGGCTTGAGACTGCGTCGGTATTTCCCCAAAGAGGAAGGGATGATGCAGCATAATGACGATAAGTATTTCCCTCAGTTATGAAACCAAGGTATCAATCTATAGAGGAAGATCACGCACCCACGTAAACAATACCTGCACACAAACAACAAATACTTGCAACCCGATGCGAAAGAGAGGTTGCCACGCTCTCTACGGTAATAAGATAGATTAGGTAGGGATAGGTAGGAAAGATAGAACTCTCAAGAACAAAAAATAAAAAGAGTAAATATGCAGCAATATATTTTTTGGTTTTTTTATTTGTAGATCTGAAAACAAAGATTGCAAAAATGTAGATCTGGAAGTAATATGATGGAAAAGTAGACCCGGAGGCCGTAGGGTTCACTAGTGGCCTCTCTCATGAGTATAGCGCACGGTGGATGAACACATTACTGGTGGGCAATTGATATAAAGTTGAATAGTCATGATGATATCCAAGGCAATGATCATTATATAGGCATCACATCCAAGATAAGTAGTCCGACTCCTGCCTGCATCTACCACTATTACTCCACACATCGACCTCTATCCAGCATGCATCTAGTGTATTAAGTTCATAGAAAAACGGAGTAATGCAATAAGAATGATGACATGATGTAGACAAGATCTATTCATGTAGGAAAAGACCCCATCTTGTTATCCTTAATAGAAACAATACGTGCGTGTCATGGCGCCCCTTCTATCATTGGTAAAGAACACCGCAAGATCAAACCCATCACAAAGCACCTCTTCCCATGGCAAGAAAAATCGATCTAGTTGGCCTAACTAAACCAAAGATTCGAATAAGATATACGAGGGTATAAAAAATCATGCATATAAGAGAGCAAAGAAGACTCAAATAATATTCATGGATAGAAACAGATCATGAACTCAAAATGCATCGGATCCCAACAAACACATCGCAAAAGTTTACAACAAATAGATATCCAAGAGAGCATTGTATTGAGAATCATAAGAGAGAGAGAGAGTAAGCCATCTATCTATAGGTCTATGGTGGACTACTCATGCATCATTGAAGAGGCACCTATGATGAACATGAACCCCTCCGTGAAGGTGTCTAGATTGGATCTCGAGGTTCTGGAACTTGCGGCGGCTGAAATTTTGTTTTGTTGACTCCCTTAGGGTTTTTTGGAATATTTGAGAATTTAGAGGCGTCATAGGCGGTGGAGAGGGGTCCCTAGGAGGGCACAACCCACCAGGGCGCGGGCAGGCCCCCCGGTGCGACCTGGTGGGTTGTGGCTGTTGGGCATGGGAAACAAAAAATTTCCTACGCACACGCAGATCTATCCATGGTGATGAGCATCTACGAGAGGGAGAGTGGATCTACGTACCCTTGTAGATCACTAAGCGGGAAGCGTTAAGAAATGCGGTTGGTGTAGTCGAACGTCTTCGCGATCCAAATCGCCGTGCGTCCCGCGACCCAATCAAGATCCGTCCTACGATCCAATCACGATCCGTCCCATGAACTTGATCACGATCCGTCCCACGAACTTGATCACGATCCTTCCGATCAAGCGCCGAACGGATGGCACCTTCGCGCTCAACACACGTACATCTTGATGACGATCTCCGCCGTCTTGATCCAGCAAGAAGGAGCGGAGAGGAAGAAGAGTTCTCCGGCAGCGTGACGACGCTCCGGCGATGGTGGTGGAGCTATTCCGACAGGGCTTCAACTAAGAGCTGCAAAAAACCGATCTAGAGGAGAAACTATGCACTGGAGGAACGGGCAGCATGTGGCTGAAAATTCTGTGCAAAAACCCTAAAACCTCCAGTATATATAAGAGGAAGAGAGGAGGAGGCTTGGCACAAGGGCCAATCCTCCAAGGAGTCGGCCGAACCATGTGGAGGAGGTGGACTCCACCTCCAATCCTAGTAGGACTAGGATTCACCCTATTTTTGCCTTTTTCCACTTTTTCTCTTTGGGCCTTTTTCCCCAAACCGCATGGGCCTTGTGTGGGACTTCCACCAGCCCACTAAGGGCTGGTAAACACTCTCCCACAGCCCATGGAGCCTCCTGGGCAGAAATACCCCTCCCGATGGTCTCCCGGTACACTACCGATGAGCCCGAAACTTTTTCGGCGACCAAAACAGGACTTCCTATATATGAATCTTTACCCCCGGACCATTCTGGAGCTCCTCGTGACGTCCAGGATCTCATTCAGGACTCCAAACAACCTTCGGTCACCACCATACATAACTCTATACTACCGAAATGTCACCAAACCTTAAGTGCGCAGACCCTGCGGGGTCGAGAACTATGTAGACATGACCGAGACACCTCTACGGTCAATAACCAATAGAGGGACTTGGATGCCCATATTGGTTCCTACATATTCTACGAGATCTTTATCGATCGAACCTCTATGTCAAGGATTCAGTTAATCCCGTATGATGTTCCCTTTGTTCTTCGGTATGTTACTTGCCCGAGATTCGATCGGCGGTATCTTCATACCTAGTTCAATCTCGTTACTGGCAAGTCTCTTTACTCGTTCCGTAATACAAGATCCCGTGACTAACACTTAGACACATTGCTTGCAAGGCTCATTGTGATGTTGTATTACCGAGTGGGCCCTGAGATACCTCTCCGTCACACGGAGTAACAAATCCCAGTCTCGATCCACGCCAACTCAACAGACACCCTCGGAGATACTTGTAGAGCACCTTTATAGTCACCCAGTTACGTTCCGACGTTTGATACACACAAGGCACTCCTCCGATGTTCGTGAGTTGCATGATCTCATGGTTATAGGAACACATATTTGACATGCAGAAAACAATAGCAATAAACTGACACGATCATATGCTACGTTTGTAGTTTGGGTCTTGTCCATCACATCATTCTCCTAATGATATGATCCCATTATCAAATGACATCACATGTCAATGGCTAGGAAACCTTGACCATCTTTGATGAACGAGCTAGTTCACTAGAGGCATACTAGGGACAAAGTGTTGTGTATTTACCCACACATGTAATGTGTTTCCAGTTAATACAATTATAGCATGGATAATAAACGATTATCATGAACAAGGAAATATAATAATAAACACTTTATTTATTGCCTCTAGGGCATATTTCCAACAGTCTCCCACTTGCACTAGAGTCAATAATCTAGCTCACATCACTATGTGATTTACATTGTAATGAATCGAACACCCATGCATTTCTGGTGTTGATCATGTTTAGCCCTTGGAAGAGGTTTAGTCAACGGGTCTGCAACATTCAGATCCGTGTGCACTTTGCAAATATTTATGTCCTTCTTCTCGATGTAATCGCGGATGGAGTTGAAGCGTCGCTTTATGTGTGTGGTCCTCTTGTGAAACCTTGGTTCCTTGGCCAGAGCAATGGCACCAGTGTTGTCATAGAACAGGTTCATTGGATTCAGTGCACTAGACACTGCTCCAAGATCTGTCATGAACTGCTTCATCCAGACACCTTCCTTCGCCGCCTCTGAGGCTGCGATGTACTCCTCTTCACATGTAGAATCGGCTACCACGCTTTGCTTGGAACTATACCAGCTTACCGCTCCCCCGTTAAGAATAAATACGTATCCGGTTTGTGACTTAGAGTCATCCGGATCAGTGTCAAAGCTTGCATCGACATAACCCTTTACGACGAGCTCTTCATCACCTCCATAAACGAGAAACATTTCCTTAGTCCTTTTCAAGTACTTAAGGATATTCTTGACCGCTGCCCAATGTTCCATTCCAGGATCACTTTGAAACCTTATGGCCATACTTATGGCAAGGCTGACATCCGGTCTTGTGCACAGCATTGCATACATGATAGAGCCTATGGCTGAAGCATAGGGGATGACACTCATCTTTTCTCTATCTTCTGCAGTCACTGGGCATTGAGTCTTACTCAACTTCACACCTTGTAACACAGACAAGAACCCCTTCTTGGACTGATCCATTTTGAACTTCTTCAAAACTTTATCAAGGTATGTGCTCTGTGAAAGTGCTATTAAGCGTCTCGATCTATCTCTATAGATCTTAATGCCTAATATGAAAGCAGCTTCTCCTAGGTCCTTCATTGAAAAACTCTTGTTCAAATATTCCTTCATGCTTTCCAGCATTTCTATATTGTTTCCAATCAGCAATATGTCATCCACATATAATATTATAAACGCTATAGAGCTCCCACTCACTTTCTTGTAAATACAAGCTTCTCCATAAACTTGTCTAAACTCAAACGCTTTGATCACCTCATCAAAACGCTTATTCCAACTCCGAGATGCTTGCACCAGCCCATAAATGGATCGCTGGAGCTTGCAAACTTTGTCAGCATTCTCTGGATCGACAAAACCTTTTGGTTGCATCATATACAACTCTTCCTCAAGGAAACCGTTGAGGAACGCTGTTTTGACATCCATGTGCCAAATTTCATAGTCGAAATAAGCAGCTATTGCCAACATGATTCTAACAGACTTTAAGCATCGCTACGGGTGAGAAGGTCTCATCATAGTCAATTCCTTGAACTTGTGAAAAACCCTTTGCCACAAGTCAAGCTTTATAGACGGTGACATTACCGTCCGCGTCTATCTTCTTCTTAAAGATCCATTTGTTCTGAATGGCCTTTCGACCTTCAGGTAATACTTCCAAAGTCCATACTTTGTTTTCATACATGGATCCCATCTCGGATTTCATGGCCTCTAACCATTTGTCGGAATCCGGGCCCATCGCTGCTCCTCCATAGCTCGTAGGTTCATTGTTGTCCAACAACATGACCTCCAAGACAAGGGTGCCGTACCACTCAGGAGTAGTACGCGGCCTTGTCGACCTTCGAGGTTCAATAGTAGCTTGATCCGAAGCTTCATGATCATCATCATTAACTTCCTCTTCTACCGTCGTAGGTTCCACAGAAACATCTTTCTGCGCTGTGCTACTTACTGGTTGAAGTAAAGGTTCAATAACCTCATCAAGCTCTATTTTCCTCCCACTCAATTCTTTCGAGAGAAACTCTTTCTCAAGAAATGTTCCGTTCTTAGCGACAAACACTTTGCCTTAGGATCTGAGATAGAAGGTATACCTGACTGTCTCTTTCGGGTATCCTATGAAGACGCATTTTTCCACTTTGGGTTCCAGCTTTTCAGGCCGAAGCTTTTTGACATAAGCATTAGATCCCCAAACTTTTAAGAAACGATAACTTTGGTCTCTTGCCAAACCACAGTTCATATGGTGTCGTCTCAACGGATTTTGATGGCGCCCTATTTAAAGTGAATGCAACTATCTCTAATGCGTAACCCCAAAACGATAGTGGCAAATCAGCAAGAGACATCATAGAACGCACCATATCTAATAAGGTTCGATTACGACGTTCGGACACACCATTATGCTGTGGTGCTCCGGGCGGTGTCAATTGTGAAACAATTCCACACTGTCTTAAGTGACTGCCAAACTCATAACTCAGATATTCACCTCCTCGATCAGATCGCAAGAATTTAATCTTCTTGTTACGATGATTCTCAACTTCACTCTGAAATTGTTTGAACTTTTCAAATGTTTCAGACTTGTGTTTCATCAAGTAAATATACCCATATCTAATTAAGTCATCAGTGAAGGTGAGAAAATAACGATATCCACCATGCGCTGTAACTTTCATTGGACCGCACACATCAGTATGTATGATTTCCAATAAGTCACTCGCCCGTTCCATTGTTCCAGAGAACGGCGTTTTAGTCATCTTGCCCATGAGGCATGGTTCACATGTGTCAAGTGATTCAAAATCAAGTGACTCCAAAAGTCCATCAGCATGGAGCTTCCTCATGCGTTTTACACCAATATGACCTAAACGGTAGTGCCACAAGAAAGTGGTACTATCATTATCAACTCTACATCTTTTGGCATCAATGTTATGAACATGTGTGTCATCACTATCAAGATTCAATATGAATAAACCCCTAACATTGGGTGCATGACCATAAAAGATATTACTCATATAAATAGAACAACATTTATTCTCTGATTTAAATGAGTAACCGTCTCTCAATAAACAAGATCCAGATATAATGTTCATGCTTAACGCATGCACTAAATAACAAATATTTAGGTTCATCACTAATCCTGATGGTAATCGAAGAGAGAGCGTGCCGACGGCGATCACATCAACCTTGGAACCATTTCCCACGCGCATCGTCAGTTCGTCCTTTGCTAGCCTTCGTTTATTCCGTAGTTCCTGCTTTGAGTTGCAAATGTGAGCAACCGAACCGGTATCAAATACCCAGGCACTACTACGAGAGCTAGTAAGGTACACATCAATAACATGTATATCATATATACCTTGTTTGTCATTGGCCGCCTTCTTGTCGGCCAGGTACTTGGGGCAGTTCCACTTCCAGTGACTAGTTCCCTTGTAATGAAAGCACTCAGTTTCTGGCTTGGGTCCATGCTTGGGCTTCTTTACAGGAGTAGCAACTGCTTTGCCATCCTTCTTGGTTTTACCCTTCTTGCCCTTGCCCTTGACCTTGCCATTTTTCTTGAAACTAGTGGTTTTATTGACCATCAACACTTGATGTTCTTTCTGGATTTCAGACTCAGCAACTTTTAGCATCGCAAATAGCTCGACGGCTGACTTGTTCATCCCGTGCATGTTATAGTTCATCACAAAGCTCTTGTAACTAGGTGGCAGTGATTGAAGAACTCTGTCAGTGATCGCCTCTGGCGGAAGGGCAATTCCTAACTCCGCTAGACGAGTTGAATACCCAGACATTCTGAGTATATGTTCACTGATAGACCTGTTCTCCTCCATCTTGCAAGCATAGAACTTATCGAAGGTTTCATACCTCTCGATCCGGGCATTCTTCTGAAAGATAAACTTCAACTACTGGAACATCTCATATGCTCCATGACGTTCAAAACGTCTTTGAAGTCCCGGTTCTAAGCCATACAATATTGCACACTGAACTATTGAGTAATCTCCAGTACGTGCCTCCCAAGCATTCTTAATGTCTTCGGAGGTCATGTATTTTGGTTGGTAACCAAGCGGTGCATCAAGGACATATGATTTCTGGGAAGCCGTGAGGATAATCCTCAGATTACGGGCCCAGTCAACAAAGTTACTTCCATCATCTTTCAAATTAGCTTTATCTAGGAACGCATTAAAATTCAGGGGTGCTACTGCGCGAGCCATTGATCTAAAACATAAATATGCAAAGTGTACTTAGACTATTGTTCAAGATAATGAGTTTAGTTAATCAAATTACTAAAGCTCCCACTCAAATCGACATCCCTTAGGTCATCTGAGTGTCACATGATCCAAATCCACCAACTCAAGTCCGATCATCACGTGAGTTGAGGTGGCTTACATTGGTGAACATCATTATGTTGATCATATCTATGATATGACTCATGTTCGACCTTTCGGTCTCTTGTGTTCTGAGGCCATGTCTGTACATGCTAGGCTCGTCAAGTTTAACCCGAGTGTTCTGCACATGCAACACTGGCTTGCACCCGTTGTATGTGAACGTAGAGTCTATCACACCCGATCATCACGTGGTGTCTCAACACGACGAACTTTCACAATGGTGCACACTCGGGGAGAACACAATTTATCTTGAAATTAAGTGAGGGATCACCTTATAAAGCTACTGTAGTCCTAAGCAAAACAAGGTGCATAAAAGGATTTAACATCACATGCAAATCATAAGTGACATGATATGACCATGAACTTGTGCTTTTGATCACCATCTTGAAAGCACCAGCATGATCTCCATCGTCACCGGCAAGACACCATGATCTCCATAATCTTGATCTCAATCAACGTGTCGCCATCGAGGTTGTCGCGCCCAACATGCTTCTACTACTATTGCTACCATTTAGCGATAAAGTAAAGCATTACATAGCGCTTAATGATTGACACGCAGGTCATACAATAATTAAAGACAACCCTATGGCTCTTGCCGGTTGCCGTACTCATCGACATGCAAGTCGTGATAATCTATACATCACATGATCATCTCATACATCACATATATCACATCATGTAATTGGCCATATCACATCACAACATACCCTGCAAAAAAAAGTTAGACATCCTCTAATAGTTGTTGCATGTTTTACGTGGCTACTACGGTTATCTAGCAAGAACAATTCTCATCTACGCAAAAACCACAACGGTGATACACTAGTTGCTTTTCAACCTTCTCAAGGACCGCCTTTGTCGAATCCGATCCAACTAAAGTGAGAGAAACTGGCACCCACAAGCCATCTATGCAACAAGTTGCGGTCGAGGGAACCGGTATCTCGTAAGGGTACGAGTAATGTTGGTCCGGGCCGCTTCATCTCACAATACCGCTGAACCAAAATCCGACCAAGGGAGGAAGCAATCTAAACATCAACGCCCACAAACCTTTTGTGTTCTACTCGAGATCTCATCTACACATAGACCTAGCTCTGATACCACTGTTGGGGAACGTTTCATGGGAAACAAAAAATTTCCTACGCACACGCAGATCTATCCATGGTGATGAGCATCTACGAGAGGGAGAGTGGATCTACGTACCCTTGTAGATCGCTAAGCGGGAAGCGTTAAGAAACACGGTTGGTGTAGTGAAACATCTTCGTGATCCAAATCGCCATGCGTCCCGCGATCCAATCACGATCCATCCCGTGATCCAATCACGATCCGTCCCGCGAACTCATCATGATCTGTCTCACGATCTTGATCACGGTCCTTCCGATCTAGCGCCGAACGGACGACACCTCCGCGTTCAGCACACGTACAGCTTGATGACGATCTCCACCGTCTTGATCCAGCAAGAAGGAGCGGAGAGGAAGAAGAGTTCTCCGGTAGCGTGATGGCGCTTTGGCGATGGTGGTGGAGCTATTCCGGCAGGGCTTCGCCTAAGCGCTGCAGAAAACCAATCTAGAGGATAAACTATGCACTGGAGGAACGGGCAGCATGTGGCTAAAAATTCTGTGCAAAAACCCTAAAACCTCCAGTATATATAAGAGGAAGAGAGTAGGAGGCTTGGCACAAGGGCCAAGCCTCCAAGGAGTCGGCTGAACCAGGTGGAGGAGGTGGACTCCACCTCCAATCATAGTAGGACTAGGATTCACCCTATTTTTACCTTTTTCCACTTTTTCTCTTTGGGCATTTTTTCCCAAACCGCATGGGCCTTGTGTGGGACTCCCACCAGCCCACTAAGGGATGGTAAACACTCTCCCAAAGCCCATGGAGCCTCTTGGGTCCAAATACCCCTCCCGATGGTCTCCCGGTACACTACGGGCACTCCCGGTACACTACCGATGAGCCCGAAACTTTTCCGGTAACCAAAACAGGACTTCCTATATATGAATCTTTACCTCCGGACCATTCTGGAGCTCCTCGTGACGTCCGGGATCTCATCCGGGACTCCGAACAACCTTCGTTCACCACCATACATAACTCTATACTACCGAAACGTCACCAAACCTTAAGTGTGCAGACCCTGCAGGTTCGAGAACTATGTAGACATGACCGAGACACCTCTACGGTCAATAACCAATAGCGGGACCTAGATGCCCATATTGGTTCCTACATATTCTACGAAGATCTTTATCGGTCGAACCTCTATGTCAAGGATTCAGTTAATCCCGTATGATGTTCCCTTTGTTCTTCGGTATGTTACTTGCTCGAGATTCGATCGTCGGTATCTTCATACCTAGTTCAATCTCGTTACTGGCAAGTCTCTTTACTCGTTCCGTAATACAAGATCCCATGACTAACACTTAGACACATTGCTTGCAAGGCTCATTGTGATGTTGTATTACCGAGTGGGCCCTGAGATACCTCTCCGTCACACGGAGTAACAAATCCCACTCTTGATCCATGCCAACTCAACAGACACCCTCAGAGATACCTTTAGAGCACCTTTATAGTCACCCAATTATGTTGCAACGTTTGATACACACAAGGCACTCCTCCGGTATCCGTGAGTTGCATGATCTCATGGTCATAGGAACATATACTTGACATGCAGAAAACAGTAGCAATAAACTGACACGATCATATGCTACGTTTGTAGTTTGGGTCTTGTCCATCACATCATTCTACTAATGATGTGATCCCGTTATCAAATGGCATCTCATGTCAATGGCCAGGAAACCTTGACCATCTTTGATCAACGAGCTAGTTCACTAGAGGCATACTAGGGACAAAGTGTTGTCTATTTACCCACACGTGTAATGTGTTTCCAATTAATACAATTATAGCATGGATAATAAACGATTATCATGAACAAGGAAATATAATAATAAACACTTTATTTATTGCCTCTAGGGCATATTTCCAACAGTCTCCCACTTGCACTAGAGTCAATAATCCAGCTCACATCACTATGTGATTTACATTGTAATGAATCGAACACCCATGCAGTTCTGGTGTTGATCATGTTTAGCCCTTAGAAGAGGTTTAGTCAACGGTTCTGCAACATTCAGATCCGTGTGCACTTTGCAAATATTTATGTCCTTCTCCTCGATGTAATCGCGGATGGAGTTGAAGCGTCGCTTTATGTGTCTGGTCCTCTTGTGAAACCTTGGTTCCTTGGCCAGAGCAATGGCACTAGTGTTGTCACAGAATAGGTTCATTGGATTCAGTGCACTGGGCACTACTCCAAGATCTGTCGTGAACTGCTTCATCCAGACACCTTCCTTCGTCGCCTCCGAGGCTGCGATATACTCCGCTTCACATGTAGAATCGGCTACCACGCTTTGCTTTGAACTGCACCAGCTTACCGCTCCCCCGTTGAGAATAAATACGTATCCGGTTTGTGACTTAGAGTCATCCGGATCAGTGTCAAAGCTTGCATCGACGTAACCCTTTACGACGAGCTCTTCATCACCTCCATAAACGAGAAACATTCCCTTAGTCCTTTTCAAGTACTTAAGGATATTCTTGACCGCTGCCCAGTGTTCCAGTCCAGGATCACTTTGAAACCTTCCGGCCATACTTATGGCAAGGCTGACATCGGGTCTTGTGCACATCATTGCATACATGATAGAGCCTATGGCTGAAGCATAGGGGATGACACTCATCTTTTCTCTATCTTCTGCAGTCACTCGGCAGTGAGTCTTACTCAACTTCACACCGTGTAACACACGCAAGAACCCCTTCTTGGACTGACCATCTTTGATCAACGAGCTACTTCACTAGAGGCATACTAGGGACAAAGTGTTGTCTATTTACCCACACATGTAATGTGTTTCCAATTAATACAATTGTAGCATGGATAATAAACGATTATCATGAACAAGGAAATATAATAATAAACACTTTATTTATTGCCTCTAGGGCATATTTCCAACAATGGCCTCCTCGACACACTCCCTCGCCACTTCTTCGGTCCATTAGGTTTCTTCTGGTCCAGAAAAAAATCTCCAAAAAGTTTCATCGCGATTGGACTCCGTTTGATATTGATTTTCTGCGCAGTAAAAAACAAGCAAAAACAACAAGTGACACTTTGGCACTATGTCAATAGGTTAGTCCCAAAAAATGATATAAAGTGGTAATAAAATTATGGTAAAACAACAAAGAATGATAATATAAGAGCATGGAACAAGCAAAAATTATAGGTACGTTGGAGACGTATCAATAACCAACTAGTAGGCAATAATAAAATATCTCACATGCCAACAATTTGTCAAAACAATCATGATATAATATGATGACATGGTATTTCTCTAGCCCTTTCTGAGACCATAAACCTAAATGCAGAGCACCTCCGAGGTTCAAGCAGCGACTAAACATTATAATTCAGGGTAGAAGATATCCAGTCATGCTCACATCCAACATTAACTAGGAACAATGCATAAGAATGACAATAGTGTTCTCCGGTCTAGTGCTTTTAGTAAGAAAATGATCTTTCCCATATTTGCGCAACAAAAGAACTAAAAAGAGCGCGCCGGTGGAAGCAATTCTCGAGTAATCACACCATTATTCGTGAGATGGCATCACGATCCGAAACAATGCCACTAACAAACCACCAATACTCTCTAGCGTCCACGCTTGTGGCTTGCCAGATTAAATCTGACTATTTTGAAACAAAGAGCATAGCAAGATATGTTAAAGAAAGAGCGGAGAAAGAACATGCGGTGATAGGTGATGCAGCTAGGCTGATTGTATTAGAAGTGATGCTACGTTGAAGGTTGTTTGCTTGGTGTAGCGGGAAGAGACGGGGGATAATTATTTTCCTAGAAGTATCACACTCAAAGCTAGCATCTAAGCTGCTCCGTCGCCCCTGCCCAGGGCGACACTACGGCAACTCGCCCGCACCTACAACCACCTTCACCATTCCACTCTCCCCTCCCGCCGTCGTCGAAGGATGGCATCGGGCGAAGCTTGTGTAGCTGGCGGCGACGGGGGCATATCTCATGGCCTCCTCTTGCTCTATGGGCGACAAGACCTGGTGGCGGCCCGCGATGTATCGGTTAGATGTGCATCTGGGCATACGGTGGTAGGACTCGGCGAATGGTGGTCAGCAGTGGAGGTCAAGAATCGTCTTGTGGCGGCGATCTCTGGCCAGATCGGGGAGATTCCGTGCTTGCGGGTATGATGGTGATGGGTCTCTAGCCTCAACCAGATTTGGCCGTGGCTAGTGGCTAGACGTGTCCGTGATGTCCGGTGGCTGGCTTCCGACCATGGTCACCGGGTTGCAGACGACGTAGTGGCTGGTGTGGCACGTCGGCAACTAGGCAGACCTTTGACGGGTTCTTCTGATCATGCCGGGATTCAACTCTTGTCAGGTCCTTGATAACGCAGGCAACTCATGGGGAAACACTAGATCTCCTTGGGATCGAGCGATGGCAGTGCTTTTGCGTCGTAATCCCTCCGGAGGGCATCATTTCTGGAGTTTGCTTCGGTTGAAGGGACCAGCAACACTGATGGTGCACGGCGTGGTGGCACGATTGTCGACGAAAAACGCGCCGGCTATGGTCATGGAGGCTGATGGCGTCGTCTTCGATGTCGTTTCCTTGTCAAGGCATCATCGTTGCAGTATTGGTCATCATGCTTGGGATGCTCTGGGGGAAGCCCTAGATCCGAGTTTCCTGGATCAGACAATAACGACACACTCAGTGTCGCTCTCCCTCCTCGGGGCATCGTTTTCGAGCAAGTGCTCGCTGGAGGGGATAAGAGGAGGAGTGGTGTTACATCTACCGCTAGGACGATGGTAGATCCCGACAGCATGACGCTGTAGAGTTTTGGCGACGGGCGCGTGTGGATGAATACGTGTAGGATGGTGGTGGTGTCCGACGCCGTGGTGGCATCGACCACAGGCCTGGCAAGGTTGACGTGTCAATACCTGCTCTCGAGATGGACCAGTGGAAGACGATGACGATGGCCTATGAGAGTGCGCCAGACCGGTGTGTGACCCTGTCCCGACAACCGACATTGTGGCTGGACTGGGGCATCCGACTTTAGATGTTAGGCTTTGGTGCGATGTCTATTTGGTATTCGGCTCGGACATTCGACACCTCTTCATCAACGGGGTAGGAGTAGCGACAAGTGTTGCCAAGATGGTGGTTTCAGGCTTACTGATGTATGGTTTTGTATGGTCTTTGTGAATAATTAATAAAATGATTGTATGCATCGTTGAGATGCTGAGGCCAGGGATATACCCTCCTTTTCCAAAAAAAATCACACTCAAAGTTAGGTTAACAATTTCAATACCATAATAAAGACAGGACACAGAAAACACCAAAATGTTCCTAATGCATAACGCGGAGGACTGATAGTCGGATAACCTCGTGAAAATAGCCAAACTGACTGGTTGGGCCCACCTGTAAGGATGATGTGGAATGCCTATGTGGAAGTTTGGCTAAGACGGACCTAGGTCCCACCTGTCATCCAGTCATTGCCTTCTTCTTCCCCATCTCTTCAGTCGTCCACGCAGAGGACGGGAGCTCTGGTGGAGAGGTGCTCACCGACGGCATTCAGGAGCTGTGCAGGCCACCACACTCCCATATCAGAAAAATGAGGACACCACACTCCGGTGTTGGAGAGGTGCTAGTCCACGTCGCCCGCCCTACTTGGCCAGAAGAGAAAAGGAGGACTGGCGTGTGGCGAAGGCGCTCCGGTTGGTGTTGGCGGCCTGGAGCACACGATGCAGGCGTGGAGCAAGCTCTCACGGCCTGTTGCCAACACTGCTCCCGCTTTCTATGGCCCTGCCCCATTCCTCCATTCCCTACGTGCCGCCATTGACGGTGAAGTCGGGATTTGCGGCACCTCCGTCTTGCTGTCCGCACCACCCGGGACCGCCCGCTGAGCTCCGACGAGATCCCATGCTAGCCATGTCCGCGTCCACCTCTGACGAGCGACCACTTCCACGACGCGGCCTGCAGACGCGGGCTGGTGTCTTGGAGGCGCTCGTCGGTGGCAACCAGGAGAGGTGCACATGTCCTCTGTGGTGCCGTGTCCAGCGCTCGGTCACAACGTGTCCAGTTAAATGCCCATAAAAAAAGTCGAAATAAATAAAAAGAAAAGGTGAAAAAAATAAACACTTTAGTCATTGACAGGTGGCATATTATCCAAACAAGCACACCACGTCATCCCGACGGCAGTCCCCGCCTGTTGGTTTCGTTGTTTCACGGTCAATTTCGAGCATCAGTTCTTCGCGTTAGACGTTAAGACACATTTTCGGTGATTTTTGTTCTCTGCTTCAATACGATACCAAGTTGTTACCGAGCCCGTGTGTGATAATCGCCTGCGTGCACTGTTGCCTCAGCGGATGCGCAGGCCTGCACTGCAGTCTGGAGCAATCCATGGGCGAGTGACACGTCGGATTGTTTTGACCAACGTGTAGCAGACACGTCGGATCGACATACAGAACGAGGCTGCCGGAGCCGGCAGATCGAGTGCGCTCTTGAGACACGCATGCGATCAACGATCCGACGTGCATATCTTCCTTTTGCCCTTCCATTTCAAAGAAACATCTTCTTTTTGTTGGAGTTTATCTAAAGTGCTACTGCAATTAATAAGTGTGTGTATCAGATCGGTCATATTTGGTTTTTAATTATTTTAGGGGGAGATCACGCTGAAAGCTTGAAAATCTAAATAAACACGGCCGGTGCTCTGGCCGTCGCTCGATCTATCCATCAATCCATGGGTAAGCGAACGAGATCTACAAAGGGAGATGGACTTTGTTAGGTTTTCTGTTTTTTCTGAGAATAAATGGCACAAAAAACAAAACAAAAAAGCATAGAAGATTAGCTCTTCTTTTGAATGGCGATAAGATAGATCGGGTGTTTGATCAGCACACGATTAGGACGTACGCCAGAGGGTCTGACTATGTGGCTGTGGCTGTAGGCGGGAACGGCAGCTGTGAGCTCTGAGCAACCATTGAACAATTAGTATCCAAGGAAAAATAGTGCTGACGCCTGACCTAATTAAGCACCATATATCCTGACCTGTTAATATTAAAAAAACTTGCAAAAGTAGCCAGTCGGGTCAACTCGAAGAGCCATAGTACGTGCTTATTCGCAACACAAGGACAAACAATCGTGTGTCATGAGCTGAATGCAAAAATTAAAACGAAGTATACTACTACAACTCTGCGTAAAATGTGTGCCCATATGTGCAGCAAAATGAAAAGCTGAAACTTGTGGCTTGGTGCGATACGATCTTCCTGAAATGCAGGCCTCTTTAGGCTCGGGGGATTACGCTAACTAATTATGTTCGGTCAGCGCACAAGCTTTTCTGTGCACAAGCAGATAATTAGAAGACCCACTAATCTGCTTTTGTTATCCAGGTAAGGTAAGGTTATCCTCTAATTAAAGCAATCATCATGATACTGTGTCCTACTGATATTATTAGCCTACATCTAATGAGCTACAGGTACATAACGAGTACTGGTGGCAAGCCAACCTGACACGTGTCATTAGCCAACAGCTTGAACTCTGCCTACGTGGAGCCACACAGACGACGATCGATTGACAAATCATGCGCCACGTCATATCCTCGATGCTAGATCTACTGGCTTAAGTTTTGGCTTAATTAGGCCACCACAGCAACGCCAAAAGGCTTGATGCCCCTTTGATTACGTCAAGTTTGGTAAGCGCACGAGCTAGAAAAGGAAAAACTTTAGGCCTGTCAAATCGCCTGTCCCCGTGGCTTAGTTTTCTAATTTATTTATTTTTTCAAACTGGCTTAGTTTTCTATTTGAAGGAACTGGGATAAGCTAAGTAGGTTTTAAATGTAACAAGTGTCTAGAGAATCTTTACACGGAGTGTTCATTGGTATGACGCTTTACCGTTTTCACAATGAGGTATTTGCCCTAGATAGTACACCATCTCGTGTGCTTGACATCTTGCTGCGTAGATCCGTTTTGTCTGATTTCAATTCGTTTAGGGTAGGCAAAAGGACGACGTCTGGCCACTTTTATGATTGGGTTGCCACTACACCCAACACGGCCGACACATTTGGTCTGCCCGGTCGGCAAAGCCGCAGAGGTGAAGAGTACCCAGCCTCCTTGTTCAGGCAGCAGACCTGCAGAAGCGTAGACGAGGGCGAGCGGCGGCCTTGGACCGTGAGAGGGACGGTGTTGGGGGCGATAGGTGGCGTCAACGTACGTGGTATCTTGTAGGATCGAAAGTATGTCTCGAGGGGGGGGGGACAGTTGACTATTTGACCAAATTAAAACTTATCATTTTCCTAATTTTATCGGTTGACAATTTTAGCGATTTTACCAAGTCTAGAACACCCTACGCATGCAAGTCTACGAGTAGTGGAGCGGAAAGTAATGACATTGCAAGTGAATGTAAAAGGAGGGATAGGAAGATCAAACGCAACGAAGACACGAAGATTTTTGCCGTGGTTCCGATAGGTGGTGCTTTTGTACGTGCACGTTGATAGAGACTTCAACCCATGAGGGGTAACGGTTGCGCGAGTCACGAAGGCTCCACCCACGAAGGGTGCAGGAAGAAGTAACCTTGTCTATTCCACCATGGCTTACGTTCACGAAGGACTAGCCTCACCCGTGGTAGATCTCACGAAGTAGGTGACCTCCTTGCCCTTACAAATTTTTTGGTTCAACTCCACATGATTTGGAGGCTCCCAAGTGACACATAACCAATCTACGAGATACCACTCTCCAAGAAGTAATATATTTTGTGTTGATGATAAAATCCTTGATATTGTGCTAAAAAAGATAGCCTCCTCAACACTCAATCATTCTCTCAAAGATTTGACTTAGTAAAAGAGGATGATTGGGTGGAAAGCAACTTGGGGAGGCTCGAAATCAAGGATCTATTGCTCTCTCAATGAGTGAGAGGGGGTGGAGGGGTATTTATAGTCTTCTCCAAAAATCCAACCATTACAACATTATTGTCCAACTCGGTGACACCGAAGTTAAAACTCGGTGCTACCGACTAGTACAAAATGTCCTAGCTTTTGGATTTTTGGTGAGACTGAATGGAACATCTCGATGGATCGATTCGGCTTAACCTACACAGATCCAGTACTTTGGTGGCACCAAAACAGAGAACTCGAAAGTTTCGAAATTAAATATTTTGACCACAGAAGGTTGCTCACTATTTATCGGTTGTACCGAATGTAATCTCGGTTCTACCGAGGTGCTAGGGTTTTGCATAAGCTTTGTCTCGGTGAGTGTCGGTGTCAAAACCGGCAGATCTCGGGTACGGGGTCCCGAATTGTGAGTCTAGGATCGATGGTAATAGGGGACGAAGGAGACGATGTTTACCCAGGTTCGTGCCCTCCTATGGAGGTAAAACCCTACGTCCTGCTCGATTATATTGATGTGTATGAACGTCATAGAGTTGATCTACCTCGAGATCGGATAGCTAAAACCCTAGATGAGTTTCTCTGCCTTACAATCTAAAACCCTCTGGCTTATATAGACCCGAGGGGTCCCAAGGGTTATACATAGTTGGTTGCCCACCAGCAGGAAAAACATGCCTATTCTACTATGTTAAACTTGAAAGACACGCCATAGCTCCTAAGGTCTCCTCTCTAGCGACGGGGCCTTCGAGCAGTCCAATCCTCAGCGAGCGGCCCACAAGCCCGGCCAATAAGAAATAGGCTGGCATTCCGAGAACCCCTTAATCCCGGACTCCCTCGGTGAGACCAAAGTGAATTACGTGTGATATTTTAAATCATTGTTTGAATTGTATGCGGGCAGTGCTAGATGACCGACTTCCACATCCATGTCCGCGGACTGATATCCGTGTCTGCGGACTTATGCAAGAGCAATTTGACGGGATGCCCTTATCTCATGGACAGTTTAATCATCTCTTTTGTCCAAGCCACTAAGTTCTGCCATTGCGTGTGCGTATTAACACTCCGAATGGAAAGATGAGATGAATAGTGGACACGATCTTCTCCTTTGTGGTCTGCTCTTGGCTATGGGCTTGCCATGGCCCAAGTCTCTCTGTATTTCTCAAATGGTAGAATACTGGAATTAGGTCATCACCACTCGACTATTTGTCTTCATCTTTGTAGAATAATGTAAGCCAAGCAATAGAGTAGCAATCCCGAAGTTAGCACAACACGAGCGTGTAAAGCAAACGAAGGTTCAAGGTGCGTCGTGGGAGCACGTCTTTGTCGAAGTGTGGTGTGAGTTGTCATTTGATCAAATATGGTCAAGGTTTCCTAACCATAGACATGAGTTTTCATGTGATAACGGGATCACATCATTAGGAGAATGTTGTGATGGACAAGACCCAATCATAAGCATAGCATTTGATCATATCACTTAGTTTATTGCTACTGCTTTCTTCATGTCAAGTATTTGTTCCTAAGACCATGAGATCATGCAACTCCCTGACACCGGAGGAATGCCTTGTGTGTACCAAATGTCACTTCATAACTGGATCATAAAGGTTCTCTACAGGTATACCCGAGGGTTTCTGTTGGGTTGGAATATATCAAGACTGGGATTTGTCAATCCATATGATAGAGAGGTATCTCTGGCCCCTCTTGGTAATGCAACATCACAAGAAGCTTGCAAGCAATGCGACTAAGGAGTTAGTGACGGGATCTTGTATTATGAAACGAGTAAAGAGACTTTCCCGTAACAAGATTGAACTAGGTATAAAGATACCGACGATCGAATCTCGGGCAGGTAACATATCGATGGACAAAGGGAACTGCATACGGGATTGACTGAATCCTTGACATCATGGTTCGACCGATAAAGATCTTCATGGAATATGTAGGAACAATATGGGCATCTAGGTCTCGCTATTGGTTATTCACCGAAGAGGTGTATCGGTCATGTCTACATGATTCTCAAACCCATAGGGTCCGCACGCTTAACATTTGATGACGCTGGAGTAGTATTGGACTATGTATGTTGGTGACCTAATGTTTTTTAGAGTCTCGGATTTCATGAGGAGCTCTAGAATGGTCCGGAGGTGAAGATTTATATATGAGAAGTAATATTTTGGCTCCCGGAAAAGTTTCGGGTTTCGTCGGTATTGTTTCGGGAAAGGTTCCGGAAGGTTTCGGAAGGTTCGAGAGGAATCTGGAAGGGTCCCTCCAGCCCATAGGTCATGCATGTCATGTAGGGGGATGCACTGGCCTTATTGGGCTAGGGGTACCAGCCCCAGAAGGCCCATGTGTTGGAAATATGCCCTAGAGGCAATAATAAACTAGTTATTATCACATTTCTTTGTTCATGATAAATGTCTATTACCCATGCTAGAATTTTATTGATCGGAAACTTAAATATATGTGTGGATACATAGACAACCCCATGTCCCTTATGAGCGTCTACTATACTAGCTCGTTGATCAAAGATGGTCAAGGTTTCCTGACCATAGACATGAGCTGTCATTTGATAACAAATCACATAATTAGGAGAATGATGTGATGGACAAGACCCAACCATAAGCATAGAAGTTGAACGCGTTACTTATTGCTACTAATTTATCCATGTCAAGTATCTGTTCCTACAACCATGATATGCAACTCCCAAACACCAGAGGAATGCCTTGTGTGTATCAAACATCACAACATAACTCAGTGACTATAAAGATGCTCTACAGGTATCTACGAGGGTGTCTGTTGGGTTGGCGTGGATCAAGACTGGGATTTGTCACTCCTTATGATGAAGAGGTATCTGTGGGCCCACTCGGTAATACAACATCACAAGAAGCTTGCAAGCAATGTGACTAAGGAGTTAGTCATGGGATCTTGTATTACAGAATGAGTAAAGAGACTTTCCGTTAATGAGATTGAACTAGGTATGGAGATATCGACGATCGAATCTCAGGCAAGTAACATACCGATGGACAAAGGGAACTACATACGAGATTGTCTGAATGCTTAACATTGTGGTTTGACCGATAAAGATCTTCGTAGAATATGTAAGAACCAATATGGGGATCTAGGTCCCGCTATTGGTTATTGACTGTAGAGTTGTCTCGGTCATGTCTACATAGTTCTCGAACCCACAGGGTTTGCACACTTAACGTTCGGTGACGATTTGGTATTGTTGAGTTATGTATGTTGGTGACCTAAGGCTGTTAAGACTCCTGGATGAGATCCCGGACATCACGAGGAGCTCCAGAATGGTCCGGAGGTAAATATTTATATATGGGAAGTCATTTTGGCAACCGGAAAAGTTTCGGGTTTTTCCGGTATTGTACCGAGAAGCTTCTAGAAGGTTCCGAAAACTTCCGAAGGAGTACCAAAGTCCACCAAGGGTTCCACTACGTCCCAAGTGTTTGCATGGGCATAGGGGAGGCACCATGGCCTTATTGGGCTAGGCGCACAAGTCCCTCAAGGCCCATGTGGCTTGGAAGAGGTGGAAAGTCCACCCGGTTTTGGAAAGGGAGGGAATTGGACTAGGAGTCCAACTCATCCCCCTTGGTTGTGCCCTAGGGCTTCGAGGGGATTATCTCGATGCCCCTCCACCTATATATAGAGGGGAGGGGCGCCCCAAGAGTACACACGAAGCCCTTGGCGCCCCTCTCTCTCCCTAGATCATTTTCTCCTCCCTTCGCGGTTTCGGTAGCGCTAGGCGTAGCCCTGCCGGGATAGCACAACCACCATCGCCGCCACACCGTCGCGTTGTCAGAGAACTCATCTAAGTCTCTGCCCTCCGCTTGCTGGATCAAGAAGTCGGAGACGTCGTCGAGCTGTACGTGTGATGAACACGGAGGTGTCGTCCATTCGGCGCTAGATCGAGACGGATTGTGATTGGATCGCGGGATGGTTTGCAATTTGGATCGCGAAGACGTTCGACTACATCAACCTCGTTTCTTAATGCTTCCCTCTTAGTGATCTACAAGGGTATATAGATTGTCTCCCTCTCGTAGATGCTCATCACCATGGATAGATCTTGCGTGCGCGTAGGATTTTTTTTGTTTCCCATGCAACATTCCCGAAAGTGGTATCATGAGCTAGGTCTATGCGTAGATAACATGCATGAGTAGAAAACAAAGGAGTTTGTGGGAGTTGATGTTAAGATTGCTTACTTCCTTAGTCTTATCTTGATTCGGCGGTATTGTGGGATGAAGCGGCTCGGACCAACCTTACTCATCCACGTACGGGAGACCGGTTCCATCGACTCACATGCAACTTGTTGCATAAAGATGGCTGGCGGGTGTCTGTCTCTACCACTCTAGTTGAATTGGATTTGATGAAGGCCCTTGTAGAAGGTTAAATAGCAACTTGTATATCACCTTGTGGTTTTGCGCAGGTCAGAATCGTTCTTGCTAGGTACCCGTAGCAGCCACGTAAAACATGCAAAAACAATTAGATGCAACGACAATTAGAGGACGTCTAACTTCTTTTTGTAGGGTATGTTGTGATGTGATATGGCAAATTACATGATGAGATATATGTGATGTATGAGATGATCATGTTTTGTATAGAATATCATGACTTGCATGTCATTGAGTACGGCAACCGACAGGAGCCATAGGGTTGTATTTGATTATTGTATGACTTGCGTGTCAATCATTAAGCGCTATGTAATGCTTTACTTTATCAATAAGCGGTAGAAATAGTAGTAGAAGCATGGTGGGCGTGACAACCCTGATGTCGACATGTTGATGGAGATCAAGATGATGGAGATCATGGTGTTATGCCGGTGACGATGGAGATCATGCCGGTGCTTTGGACATGGAGATCAAAAGCACAAGTTCATGGCCATATCATATCACTTATGATTTCCATGTGATGTTAATCCTTTTATGCATCTTATTTTGCTTAGGACGACGGTAGAATTATAAGGTGATCCCTCACTAAGATTTCAAGATAAAATTGTGTTCTCCCCGAGTGTGCACCATTGTGGAAGATCGCCGTTTCGAAGCACCACGTGATGATCGGGTGTGATAGACTCTACGTTCACATACAACGGGTGCAAGCCAGTGTTGCATGTGCGGAACACTCGGGTTAAACTTAACGAGCCTAGCATGTACAAACATGGCCTAGAAACACAAGAGACCAAAAGGTCGAACATGAGTCATATAGTAGATATGATCAACATGGAGATGTTCACCATTGACACCACCTTATCTCACGTGATGATCGGACTTTGGTTGCTGAATTTGGATCATGTAGCACTCGTATGACCGGAGGGATGTCAATTTGAGTGGGAGTTCTTAAGTAATATGATTAATTGAACTCATTGTCATGAACATAGTCTAAACTTGTCTTTGTAAAATCATATTGTAGACCATAGCTCGCACTGTAGCTCCCCCGTGGTTTTGATACGTTCCTAGAGAAAATAGAGTTGAAAGATGGTGGTAGCTATAATGCATACTTGGTTCGTAAACTGAGGATTTTCCTCATTGCTGCACGAAGGCTTGTGTCCTTGATGCACCGCTCGGTGCGCCACCCCCTCTAGTGTCGTCTGTGGATGTTGTGAACATCTGTCAGACACGTTGTGATGATTACTTGATAGTTCAGTGCGTCATGCATTACGACTTAGAATTGAGGTTCCAAAGACATTTTGAACATCATGGATCATATGAGATGTTCCAAGAATTGGAATTGAGATTTTAGGCTCGTGCCCGTGTTGAGAGGTATGATACCTCCAACAAGATTCTTTGCCTGTAGGATGAAGCAGAATAGCTCAATCAGTGAGCATGTGCTCAGATTGTCTGGGTGCTACAATCACTTGAATCGAGTGGGAGTTGATCTTCCAGATAAGATAGTGATTTATATAGTTCTCCAAGTCACTACCACAAAGCTAGTAGAGTTTTGTGATGAACTATAAAACATGATAGGAATGGAAAAGATGATCCTTGAGCTATTCGCGATGTTTGACACCATGAAGGTTGGAATTAAGCAGGAGCATCAAGTGCTGATGGTTAGTAAAACCACTAGCTTCAAGAAGGGCAAGGGAAAGGAGGGAAACTTGAAGAATGGCAAACCAGTTGCCACTCCAGTGAAGAAACCCAAGGTTAAACCCAAACCCAAGACTAAGTGCTTCTGTAATGAGGGGAATGGTCACTAAGCGGAACTGCCATAGATACTTGGTAGATAAGAAGGCTGGCAATGTCAACATAAGTATATTTGATATACGTGTTATTGATGTGTACCTTACTAGTAATCCTAGTAGCACTTGGGTTTTTAGATACCGGTTTAGTTGCTAAATGTTAGTAACTCAAAATAAAAGCTATGGTATAAACGGAGACTAGCTAAGGGCAAGGTGATGATGTGTGTTGAAAGTGTTTCCAAGGTTCATGTGATCACCATCGCACACTCTCTCTACCTTCGGGATTAGTGATGAACCTGAATAAATGTTATTTGGTGTTTGCGCTGAGCATGAACATGATTAGATCATGTTTATTGCAATATGATTATTCATTTAAGCCAAATAATAATGGTTATTGTGTTTACACGAATAATACCTTGAATGGTCATGCATCCAATATGAATGGTTTATTGAATCTCGATTGTAGTGATACACATGTTCATACTATTTATGCCAAAAGATGCAAAGTTAATAATGATAGTCCACCTACTTGTGGCACCGCCGCCAAGGTCATATTGGAGTAAAGCACATGAAGAAACTCCATGCTGATGGATCTTTTGACTCACTCAATTTTGAATCAGATGAGACATGCGGCCATGCCTCTTGGGCAAGATGACTAAAACCCCGTTTTCCGATTTGATGGAATGGGCAAGTAACTTATTGGAGATACATGTTGATGTATGGGGTCCAATGAGTGTCGAAGCGCACAATGAATACCGTTATTTTCTTACCTTCACTGATGATTTGAGTAGATATGGGGATATTTACTTAATGAAACACAAGTCTGAAATGTTTCAAAAGTTCAAGCAATTTCAAAGTGAAGTTGAATATCAACGTGACAAGAAGATAAAATGTCTACGATATGATCGTGGAGGTGAATATCTGAGTTATGAGTTTGGTATGCAAACTAAGACAATGTGGGAATTGTTTCACAACTCACGCCACTTGGAACACCATAGTATGATGGTGTGTCCGAACGTCGTAGTCGTGCTCTATTGGATATGGTGCGTACCATGATGTCTCTTACCAATTTGCCACTATAGTTTTGGGGTTATGGATTAGAGATGACTACATTCACTTTAAATAGGGCACGATCTAAGTCAGTTGAGATGACACCGTATGAATTATGGTTTGACAGAAACCTAAGCTGTCATTTCTCAGATTTGGGAATGTGATGCTTATGTCTGATAAGCTCTAACCCAAAGCGGAAAAGTGCATCTTCATAGGATACCCTAAGGAAATAGTTGGGTATACCTTCTATCTCAGACCCGAGGGCAAAGTGTTTGTTGCTAAAAACGGGTCCTTTCTCGAGAAAGAGTTTCTCTCAAAAGAATTGAGTGGGAGGAAAGTAGAACTTGATGAAGTTATTGAACCTTCACTTCAGTTGGATGGTAGCACGACGCAGAAATTTGTTCCTGTAGCGCCTACACCAAATGAAGAGGAAGTTAATGATGATGATCATCATGAAAATTCGGTTCAAGTTACTACCAAGCCTCATAGGTCGACAAGGAATCGTACTGCCCCTGAGTGGTATGTCAATCCTAGAAAATCATGTTGTTAGACAACGATGATCCCGCAAAGTATGATGAAGCGATGGTGGGCCTGGATTCCAACAAATGGCTAGGAGCCATGAAAATCTGAGATAAGAATCCATGTATGAAAACCAAGTAAGGACTTTGGTGGACTTGCCCATAGAATGGCAGGCCGTTGAGTACAAATGGACCTTTAAAGAAGAAGACATATGATGATGGTAAATGTCACCATTTATAAAGCTCGACTTGTCGCAAAGAAGTTTCCGAAAAGTTCAAGGAGTTGACTACGATGAGACTGTCTCACCCGTAGCGATGCTAAAGTCTGTTGGACTTATGTTAGCAGTTGCTACATTTTTGGTTATGAAATCTGGCAGATGGATGTCAAAAACACCGTTTCCTTGACGGTTTCCTTAAGGAAAGGTTGTATGTGATATAATCAGAAAGTTTTGTCAGTCCTAAGGATACCATATGGTATGCAAGCTCCAGCGATTCTTCTATGGGCTGGAGCAAGCATCTCAGAGTTGGAATATACACTTTGATGAGGTGATCAAAGTTTTTGGGTTTATACAAAGTTTGTGAGAAACTTGTATTTACAAGAAAGTGAGTGAGCATTATAGAATTTCTGATAAGTATATGTGGATGACATATTGTTGATATGAAATGATGTAGAATTTCTGGAAAGCATAAAGGGTTGTTTGAAATGAGTTTTTCAAAGGAAGACCCGGATAAAGATGCTTACATATTGGGCATCAAGATCTATAGAGATAGATCAAGACGTGTGATAAGACTTTCACAATGCACATATCTTGACAAGATTTTGAAGGAGTTCAAAATGGAACAGCCAAAGAAGGAGTTCTTGCCTGTGCTATAAGATGTGAAGTTGAGTAAAGACTCAATGCTCGACCATGGAAGAAGAAAGAAAAAGGACAAAGGTCGTCCCATATGCCTTAGCCATAGGCTCTATACAGTATGCCATCTTGTGTACCGCACCTATGTGTGCCTTGCCACGTGTCTAGCAAGGGGGGGTACAAGAGTGATCCAGGAGTGGATCACTTGATAGCAGTCAAAATTATCCTTAGTAACTAGAGGACTAAGGAATTATTTCTCGATTATGGAGGTGATAAATAGTTCGTCGTAAAGGGTTACGTCGATGCAAGCTTTAACACCAATTAGGATGACTCTTAGTAGCAATCCGTATACGTATAGTGGAGCAGCCATTTGGAATAGCACCAAGTAGAGTGTGGTAGCAGTATCTACACTATGACATAGAGATTTGCAAAGTACACACGGTCTGAATGTCGCAGACCCTTTTACCAAAACCTCTTTCACATGCAAAACATGATCGAACCCTAGAACTCATTGGGTGTGAGATTCATAACAATGTAAATCACATTGCGACATGAGCTAGATTATTGACTCTAGTGCAAGTGGGATACTATTGGAAATATGCCATAGAGGCAATAATAAATTAGTTATTATCATATTTCCTTGTTCATGATAAACATCTATTATCCATGCTAGAATTGTATTGATCGGAAACTCAAATACATGTGTGGATACATAGACAACCCGATGTCCCTTGTGAGCCTCTACTAGACTAGCTCATTGATCATAGATGGTCAAGGTTTCGTGACCATAGACATGAGTGTCATTTGATAACGGATCACATCATTAGGAGAATGATGTGATGGACAAGACCCAACCGTAAGCATAGAAGTTGATCATGTCAGTTTATTGCTACTGCTTTATTGTCAAGTATTTATTCCTAAAACCATGAGACCATGCAACTCCGTGACACCGGAGGAATGCCTTGTATGTATCAAAAGTCACAACGTAACTGGGTGACTATAAAGGTGCTCTACAGGTATCTCCGAGGGTTTCTATTGGGTTGGCCTGGATCGAGATTGGGATTTGTCACTTCGGATGACGGAGAGGTATCTCTAGGCCCACTCGGTAATACAACATCACAAGAAGCTTGAAATCAATGTGACTAAGGAGTTAGTCATGGGATCTTGTATTACGAAATGAGTAAAGAGACTTGCCATAACGAGATTAAACTAGGTATGGAGATACCGATGATCGAATCTCGAGCAAGTAACATACCGATGGACAAAGGGAACTGCATACGGGATTGTCTGAATCCTTAACATCGTGGTTCGTCCGATAAAGATCTTCATAGAATATGTAGGAACCAATATGGGCATCCAGGTCCCGCTATTGGTTATTGACCGTAGAGTTGTCTTGCTCATGTCTACATAGTTCTTGAACCCGCAGGGTCTGCACACTGAATGTTCGGTGACGATTTGGTATTGTTGAGTTATGTATGTTGGTGACCGAATGTTGTTCAGAGTCCTAGATGAGATCTCGGACATCACGAGGAGCTCTGGAATGGTCCGGAGGTAAGGATTAATATATGGGAAGTCATACTATGGCTACTGTGAAGCTTCTAGAAGGTTCCAAAAACTTTTGGAGGAGTCCGAAAGTCCACCAAGTGTTCCACCACGTCCCAAGGGTTTGCATGGGCTGAGGGGAGGCGCCCTGGCCTTATTGGGCTAGGCGCACAAGTCCCTAAAGGCTCATGTGGCTTGGGAGGTGTGGAATGTCCACCCGGTTTTGAAAAGGGATGGAATTGGACTAGGAGTCCAACTCCTCCCCCTTGGCTGCGGCCTAGGGCTTGGAGGGGATGTTCTCCATGCCCCTCCACCTATATATAGAGGGGAGGGGGCGCCCCAAGAGGAGACACGAAGCCCTTGGCAGCCCTCTCTCTCCCTAGGTCGTTTTCTCCTATGTTCGCGGTTTCGGTAGCGCTAGGCGTAGCCCTGCCGAGATAGCACCACCACCATCGTCGCCACACCATCACGTTGTCACATAACTCATCTACCTGACTGCCCCCCGCTTGCTGGATCAATAAGGCGGAGACGTCACCGAGTTGTACGTGTGCTGAACGCAGAGGTGTCGTCCGTTTGACGCTAGATTGGGATGGATCGTGATTGGATCGCGGGACGGATTGCGATTTGGATCACGGAGATGATCGACTACATAAACCGCATTTCTTAACGCTTCCCGCTTAGCGATCTACAAGGGTATGTAGATCCACTCTCCCTCTCATAGCTGTTGATCTCCATAGATAGATCTTGGGTGTTCGTAGAATTTTTTTTGTTTCCCATGCAACGTTCCCCAACACCATGCGCCTAGAGGGAAGGGAAATCATAAGGGAGAAGGCCCTCCACTTGGCTTGGAGGGCATCCTCCTCCCTAGGGCTGCTGCCCCTCCTGCAAAGGGGCTACGACCCCCTTGCTCCTATAAATAGAGGAGGGGTGGGGACGGCAGCGATGCATCAATCCCTTTGCCCTCCCTTGGGCAGCCCCTATTCCATCTTCTCGATTTCTTCCTCGCTCGTCGTTCAAGAGGTGCTTGGAGATGCCCTGCTGGCACTGCACCACCACCATCTCCACCACGCCGTCATGCTGGTCGAGATCCAAGCTACTTCTCTGCCCTCGCTTGCTGGATCAAGGAGGCCGAGATGTGTAGTATCTAAAGTAGGTCTAGAGGGGGAGGGGTGATTAGACTACTTGACCAAATAAAAACCTAACCTTTTCCCAAGTCAATTGGTTGGCAGATTTTAGCGATAGTTCCAAATCAAGTTCACCCTTTAGATGCATGTCTACAAGTATTGTAGCGGAAATTAAAGACAAGCTTATGTAAAGAGGATAGGGATAAGAAGATCACACACAATTGGGGACACGAAGATTTTTCCGGTGGTTCCGATAGGTGATGCTATCGTACATCCATGTTTATGGAGACTTCAACCCACGAAGGGTAACGGTCGCGCCACGGAGGGCTCCACCCACAAAGGGTCCACGAAGTAGCAACCTTGTCCATTACATGATGGCCTACGTCCATGGAGGACTAGCCTTACTCGGGGTAGATCTTCACGAAGCAGGCGATCCCCTTGCCCTTGCCAACTTCTTGGTTCAACTCCACAATCATGAAGAAGGACGCTCCCAAGCAACACCTAACCAATCTAGGAGGCACCACCCTCCAAAAGGTAATAGATGTGGTAGTATGATTAACTCCTTCTCTTGTGCTTAAAAAGATAGTCTCCTCAACACTCAATCACTCTCTCATAGATTTGGCATGGGTAGAAGAGATTGATTGGATGGAAAACAGCTTGGGGAGGCTAGAAATCAAGATCCATATGGTTGGAGTGGATGATCTTGACCTCAACACAAGGGTAGGTGGTTCTCTCTGAGAAATTGGATATGGCAAGCGGGTGTGTGTTCTGAGTGCCTCTCTTGCGAGTGGTATGTGGTGGAGGGTTATATATAGGCATCTCCAAATATCCAACCATTACAACATTATTGCCCAACTCGGTGAAACCAGAGTAAAAACTCGGTTGCACCGACTAGTGCAAAATGTAGCAACTTTGGACTTTCCGGTGAGACCGTATATAAATCTCGGTGGTACCGATATGGGTGATCTAGACAGTTACCAAATCTTGGTGTCACCAATTCCCTAAACTCGTTGGGACCGATTTTAAGAAATTGGTTAACAAATAGTTGGTCACTGGTTTTCGGTTGCACCGAATGAAAAATGAAAAGTTGGTAGTACCGAGATGCTAGGTTTTGACTGGGCTTCTGTCTAGGGTAAAACTCGGTGGATCCAAATGGCAAATATTGGTCTCACCTAATTTTGAATTTTGGCTTTGGACAGAAGGTTTTAGTGGGAAAGTGGATGAGTATTTTTGGTGGCTAATATCTAAGCACTTTGAGCAACCACATCATCATAATTCCTCATCCCCTTTTAATAGTATTGGCTTTCCTATGGAATCAAAAGTGATTTCTCGGAAAATGTAAAATGTAGAATCTTGTAGCTTGAATCTTGGCCAATCCTATTCCTTCCTTTCCCCACAGAGGTTCTCCACATAGTCCTCTAGCCAACCCATCATTGAACTTTTTCCCGAGATATACTTGGTGGAAACATTAGTCGAATGAAATATATGTTGTTGTTAATTACCAAAACAACCTAGGGATAAATTGTGCTTTCAATCTCCCCCTTTTGGTAATTGATGACAACATATATATCAAAGCTTCGATAAAAGATATAATCAATGAATAGCATCGTCGCTTTGAGAGGTATGTGATAAGTAAGATCTCCCCCTAAATTTGTGCATTATTTGAATTTGCCTTTGAATGCAAATGCACAATCGATTAGGATCATGGGTCACTCTTCCATGTCACATACAACTTGGTGGTGTGCAAAAATTAATATGAGTGAATTACATAAGCAAACACACCAAACATTAAGTGAATGATCTCATATAGACATCTCAGGGATAATAACGTAGTAGCATCACACAAGAGTATATGATCAAACACTGACAAAGTTTTCAAACGAACGATACACCAAATGTTTTTAAACTACAGAGAGGAATCAAAATGCAACACACACACACACACACACTCTCTCTCTCTCTTGAATCCCTATGATCTATAACCTCTCCCCCTTTGGCAACAAGTTACCAAAAAGTTCAAAGCTATAGAGCTACTCGTCGTTCTAGGCATGGTCTCCTCCATGAGATGATGAAGCTGCTCCTGTGGCTGTCGAAGGAGTCCAGAGAAGAGCATAAGCAAATGCTTTAGCTGAAGTCCTATGAGGTGGTGGAGTAGACACTGGAGGCGTAGGATGAACTGATGGAGCTATGGCAAATGCTGATGAAATAGGCCTCGTCTCTAGAGCTGGCATAGTAGGAGTCCTAGACTAGGTCTTTAACTGAGTGCTAGTCTTGAGAGGTGGACTGTTACCATCACCATTAGTGGAATGAGGAATAGGCACTGCATGTAATTCCTTCTTGAGCTCATCCACAATCTTCATAAGCCCATCCACCTTGTTGTTCAACATAGTGAACTTATCTTCCACTATGTCCTAGATGTCCTAGATGTCCTTCTGCATACCCTAGATGGTGCTAATGATAAGATCCATCTTCTCACTCGTAGTCCTTGAAACTTGAGAACTAGTGGCTCTAGCTGCCTCAGCCTCTGCCTGTGCAGTAGATGAAGTGGGATGACTGGGATCCATCACCACAACATTATCCTCAAAGTCTGGCTGAAGTGGCATGTGAGGATGATCAAGTGCATATACATTATTCTCTAGCTTAGAGTTGATGAGCATCTTAATGTAAGGTGCATATCCACAAGATCTCTTCTGGTCAGCAACTTTCCTCTTGACCGTCTCAACTGTCAAATCCATCAATCTGAATCTAGTGTGGTTGTCTATGTAGTGCTGCATATTGATGCAATACCCCCTAATCATCTGTTCATGTCCAGACTTAGGCATCAAAGTGTACCTTAAGATTGTTTTGGTGGCGGGTAGTCCAGCTTGTAGATGATAAACAAAGCCAAGCTTGTTTGAATGCATATGGGTGACAGGAATTGCTTTGTACATGTTGGCCATTGAGTTGTGACTCATCTTAGCCTTATCGTTGACACCCAAGTATCCTTCCTTAACCTATGGGGCTCTTAAGATGGTAGCCCACTCCTCCACTATAGACTGGTATCTAACTCCCTCAGTCATTCATATGATACGTCCACCTGGATAGAAATGAGCAGTGGAGTAGTACTGCATGACCATCTCATCATTCTAGGCTGTGAACTCTCTCCCAACAAAGTTCTCTATATCAATGCACATGAAATTGTCTTGCACACTAAGAAAGTAGTCCTCATTCTCCTTGATATAGGCCCAGTCAACATAGCTCATATCACTGACAGTTGGGCTCTTGTCCAAAAGGACAGTCTAATAGGAATTTTGTTGTTCCTTGGTGTATAATATGTCATCTACAACAGTCTTCCTCCTGGAGGCATAGGGATCATTATCTGTCCACTTCCTCAGTCCTGAATGCCTCCTCTTCTTCATATCCTCAGCAATGGTATGAACATCATTATGCGTTGGCATGTGTGGCTTCAGTTTCCTCAAAACTGGCATGTTCTCTTCCTCACCATCTCTAGAAGTAGAACCCTTGTTCTTTGCTACAAGAGGGATATCTCTGGTGGTCCTCTTGGGTGCTGTAGTCTTCTTGGGTGCAGACTACTTGCTCTTGGATGGAGCTTGCTTGGGCATAGCATCTGCAAGCAATTTCTTCTTCTTGGCAGGAGGAGCTTGGGCAGCTGGCTCTTCCTCCACTTCCTCTTCCTCAACTCCTGTTGGGTCCTCAAACATGGAAGTGGGCCTTCCAATGACACACACAATCTTCTTATTGGCTCTCTTCTTGTCACCTTCCTTGTTAGGCATAGAGCTCTTTAAAGGCCCAATAGACAGTGATGTGTTTGCTTTGTTGCTCTCAGGTGCTCTCAGTCTCAGAGCTAGCATACTCTTTTCTGACTGGCCTCTTAGCATAAGTGGCATCTGATGCAAATTTCTTGGCAGATCTCTCTTTCTTTTCTTGCTGCTTCTTGGCTAGCACCTCCTCTGGCACAAAGTGTGAGTCCTCCTCATCTGAGTTCAACTTTCTCCTTGCCCTGGTGGCAGCCTTGGGCAGCCCATGTGAACTTGGGGCGCCTGGATCTTTGGAATAAGAATAATTGGCATCTGGGCTTGTGCTTGAGCTCATGTCCACTTCTCTCTCCCGGAAGTCATTCTGGCTATCATCAAACCCTGACATGATGACCCTTTTAATGGAGTATAGAAGAGAAGAGGGGTTAATCATAAAAAAAATCAGAATTTTTTCTCAAATTTGAACTCAGAATCTTAAGTTTAATCTTCAACAAAAAGGATTTTGGTTCCATCGAGTCAAAATATCTGATGCAACTGAGACACACAGCCTTCTTAACAGAAACTTGGCAGCCTCTTTGGTTTCACCGAAAATGGCCACTATTTGACCGAGACTATTCTCTTTAACAAAAAGGATTTTGGTTCCATCGAGTCAAAATATCTGAAGCAACTGAGACACACAGCCTTCTTAACAGAAACTTGGCAGCCTCTTTGGTTTCACCGAAAATGGCCACTGTTTGACCGAGACTGTTCTCTGTAGCCCTAAAACTAAGATCGGTAGAACCAATTTTTCTGACTCAGTGATACCGAGATCCGGTTTGTGGATGGTTAAACCTAAAAATGCACTATTCTCTATTCTAAAGGAATTTCTTGATGATGGAACTAGTGCACACAGTGGGAGGAAGATGGGAATCAATCTTTTGCGAATGAGTGGATGGGGAGTGTGAAGATTTGAGGCGATACCCTAACTTGGCGACGACCTCCTACGTCAATGACGGCGGGTGTGATAGCAGTCGACGACGAGGAACTCTGGTGATGCTGACGCATGGGAGCTAAGGAGAAGTCTGAAGACGTCGAGCGGCAACTAGGGTTTTCTAGGGACCACAGGCTTAGAGGAATTAATTTCAAAAACTGATTCCGCTGAGTGTATGTACCCATAGCTGTCGGTGACACTAATTCTAAAATACCGGTGCCATCGTGTGCCTCTACTATCAGTTGAGAGGGAAACTCGATGAAGCCGATATTATGGAATCGGGGCTATGGATATTGATAAAACCAGATCAACCCTAGGCTTCAGCAGAACCGAGGTTTTGAGGTTCGTCACACCGAGTTGCACCGGGGAGGTTTTGGAAGTCATCTCTTAACGAAACGGAACTCCGAGTGCTCCTCACACAAAGGATTCGAGAAGTGCTTGCTCAAATTTTTGTGATGAAGCATGAATAGAATTTGAGACAAGAAAGCATAGATAGCTAGAGGGAGGTACTTAGGCATTCTTGTATATCCAATTACCAAAGAAAAACAAAATCCATGTAACAACAATTGGATATCCTCGGATGATAAAAGATATGCATACCAACATGCTCACACAATAAGATGTCAAATGAAATATGGCAAACATGTAAAACCACTCTAGTATCTACCAAGCACTTTGGCGATGACGCGGTCATCTAGATATGAGTATATCGACTTACGAGCCATGTAAGAATACTTGATCATAGGTCATACTCATCGTTTAAGCAAAAGCGGGGTTACCACTTTTACATAAAACATTTAATGTGTTCACATCTTTAAGAGATGCTTGAACTCAAGTGTTAGAGTAAATCTCCCCCTTGATGTGACATTCCCCCTAAGAGGGATAAACTAACCTTGGGTTTTGTCTTAGAAGACTTCATGTAGGTGATGTGGTGGTGTATGTTCATAGTTGATGAAGGTCGTCTTGAGTTGGGAGCAATCCTCATTGTTTCTTACTCTTCTCACCTACATGGGTTAGTCCCGCACAAGAGACAAATAGAGGGATATCTATGGACATGGAGTGCAACGCATATATGATGATCTCCATGGCTTCATTAGTTATCTTGTCCCATGCTTACCTATGAGGGAATGTGTGACTCCTTGAACTATTGCATAAGGTTGATGTTGATTGCAAATAGTCCTTGCCAAAAATGAATGTGAGTGAATTTTGTTGGCGGAGTCACCCCTCAAGAACTTCTCTACTTCTTCTTCTTTGGGACCCACATCAACGTGATGGGGATCCTTGGAGTTGAAATACCACTAGATGATGTAGAGCTAGTAGTGGCCTTGGGAACACAGTGAACCATGGCTTAGGACTCATCTTCATATATGTCAATCTCTCCTTAGAGCTTGTCCTTGCCCTTGAGCTTGTGGTATTGTGGTGGAAGGCCATCTTGAGCTTTTGTTCCCTTGGGAAGAGTATGTTCATACTTCTCCTTTGGGGAACAAACTTTCGCTTGGGGTATTGACCTTCTTCCCATTCAACTCCATTGGCATTGAAGTAGCCAATGCCATGGTTCTTCCGGTATCCTCCATTCTTGCGTACAATTTCCTCAAATTGCTTACATCTGGCAAGACTTTTGTAGACACCTTTTTCTATAATCCCTTTAAATAGATCATTTTCTTGCTCAAGTGTAAGTTGGCTAAGAGAATCATTAGTGGAATCAGTAGAACTACTAGAAGCAATATCTTTGGATTTATCATTTTTATTGCTACTAGTTGAAGAACCTTTCTTGCCTTTGTTACTAATTTGTTTAGTGTTAACTTGTTTAATCAATGTGGACAAGAGTAGCCATTTGGCTACATAAGAGGAAGTCTTCTTTCGAAGATCATAAATAATAGCTTTAAGAAATTCATGTTCTTGCTCCAAATTGAGCTTCTCTAAGCGTAGCTTCTCATGAGTTTTTACAAGCTCTCTATGATCTTCTAGAGTAGATTCATGTGCTAACTTAAGAGTGTTTTCTGTAATTATTGTGTTTTTATGTTTAAATTAGTGTTTGTGCCAAGTAAACCCTTTGGGATGACTTACAAGATGAGTAGAATTGATACGTTGTAAATAGACAAACTTTAGCGTTTAGTGCAGCATTTATATCATTTTACTAGAACATCTCTTTGATCTAATTTTTTTATACAATATTTCTATACAAATTCTTCATGTAGTCCTATTTTTTCAGAATTTTGGAGTTACAGAAATATAGGTTTTTACAGTTTGTTCTGTTTTTGATAGATTTTGTTTTTGCTTCCATAGTTTGCTTGTTTTGATGATGCTATGGATTGTATCGGGGGTTAGAAGCCTTGAAGAAGTTAGAATACAATACCTTATGCCATAATAAAATTAGAACCAATTCATAATAGTACCTACAGTATTTGATATGTTTACTATACTAATGGATCTCACGGAGGTTTTATTTAGTTTTGTGTGGTGAAGTTTCCATGTTTTGAGTGCTATCACGATGGATGAAGGAATAAGGAGTGGCAAAAGACTAAGATTGGGGATGCCCAAGGCACCCCAAGATAATATTCGAGGAAGTCTCAAGCATCTAAGGTCTGGGGCATCTCCTCTTTCGTCTCAATCCATCGGCATGTCACTTGGAGATATATATTCATCACATGATATGAGTTTTGCTTGGAGCGTTGTTTGCTTTAGTTTGTTTTTGTTTTACTTTTATACTATCATTATTTGATGTACATACCCTCTTAAGAGAGACACAAGATTACATGATTTGTTAGAATACTCTTTGTGCTTCACTTATATCTTTTGAGCTTAGCATTTGCTCTAGTACTTCACTTGTATCTTTTTGAGCACGGTGGCGTGTAGATTTTATAGAAATAATTACACTCTCATTTTTCACTTATATTTGTTTGAGAGTTAATAAATAGTGACGGTAATTTGCATGGGTTATAAGACTAGTCCAAAAATAATAGGTAACCAATGAGAGCATAAGCAAAACCACATGTAGCACATAAAAGAGAAATTGTGCGTTAATGATATTGATGTGGTAATATGAAAGGTCATGAGTGCATGATCATTGGTTACTAAAGTATCGTGAATTAGAGGGTGTTAACTTGATGTTCATCTAAATAGTTTTTATAGCATGGTGATGATGTGTCAGAATACTTATTCATCGTTCAAATCCTAGTGTTGTCTAAGTCGGAGGCGCGACTGGTTAAATCCTCCCAACATCCTCCCTAGGGGCATGTGAGTAGTACTTTTCTTCGAGAGAGCTAATAAAATCTTGCAATAAGTATGTGAGTTATTTATGACTAATGTAAATCCATGGATGTACGCACTCTTACCACCTCATATTTTCTAGCCTCTTCAGTATCGTGCATTACTCATTCTCACCTCGAGGATTGGTGCAACATTCGCTGATGCATCCAAACCCCATGATATGATAAGATCTGTTGCACACAAGCCTCATTATATGCTTTTTAAAACAGACACCATACCTATCTATTATGGCATTTCCATAGCTATTCCGAGATATATTTCCATGCAACTTCCACCGTTACATCTTATGACTAGTACACTCATTGCCATATTGCCTTGCATGATCGTAAGATAGCTAGCATGATATTTCCATGGCTTGTCTGTTATTTGATATCCTTTGCTATGCTATATCATTGCACATCTTGGTACACTACGAGAGGCATTCATATAGAGTCATACTAAATTTTTCATGTTGACTTATAAGTAAATAAAAGTGTGATGATCATCATTATTAGGGCATTCTCTTTGTGAGGAAAGGATGAGGGAGACAGTGATTCCCCCACATGTCGGGATGAGACTCCAGAAGAAAAATAAAAGAAAGAAAAAGAAAAAAGTAAAAAGGAGAGACAAATAAAGAAATAAAAATAAAAAATAGAGAAAAAGGAAAAAGAAAAGGAAAAAGAAAAAAAATTGAGAGAAAAGATATAAGGGATAGTGCTACTACCTCCTTTTCCACACTTGTGCCTCAAAGTAGCACCATGTTCTTCATATAGAGAGTCTCTTGTTTTATCACTTTCATATGATAGTGGGAATTTTCCATTATATAACTTCGCTTGTATATTCCGATGACGGGTTCCTCAAACGACCGAGGTCTTCATGAGCAAGCAAGTTCGACGCACACCCACTTAGCTTCATTTGAACTTTCATACACTTATAGATCTACTGCATCCGTTGCATAGCAATCCCTACTCCTCGCATTGATATCTATTGATGCACATCACAACAACCCATTTATACACCTAGTTGATGCGAGACCTGCTTCTCCACTTTTTAGCCCCTTTGAAACCTACCACCATATTTTATTCCACCTTTATGCTATTCCATGGTTCACGCTCATATATTGTGTAAGTAATAAAAAGATGAAGTGCGTTAAGATGTACGATCCAATTTCCTCGATCGGCTGCTCAAACCGTCAATCAAGCCTTCCCTAGAGTCGGAGTCCATCTTCATACCGGTCGACGCTGCCGGCCCATCGGCGGCTCCGGCTGCTCCCTCGGCATCTTTGCCGCCGGTTCCTCCGATCTCGGCTGCCTTGCCGGCGCTAGCTCAGCCGGTCCAGCTGGCTGCATCCGAGGCAGCCGGCTCCGACGCCACGACGGTCATGATGGCGGTCGACGCCCCTCCTGCCACCCCCAACTTGGGGGCTGGCAAACCAGCCCTGGGGGCTGGCGAGCCGGTCCTTGGGACTAATCACCCAGGCCTGGGAGCTCCCGGGTCGGCCCCCGTCTCGGCTCCCTCGTGGGCCCAGCCCATCCTAGCTTTCCTTCTGTGCAGTGAGCTCCCTCCAGATGAGGCCACAACGAGACAAATCCAGCGGCGGGCCTTGGCCTACAGCATCATCAACCACGGGCTCGTCCACCGCAGCACCACCGACGTCTTTAAACGGTGTGTCAAGTCAGAAAAAGGCCAGGAGATCCTCCTCGACATCCACCAGAGCAAGTGCGGGCATCACGCCGCCTCTAGATCCCTGGTGGCCAAGGCTTTCCGCCACGGTTTCTACTGTCCGGCCGCCTTGGAGGAAGCCAAGAAATTGGTCGATGAGTTCGAAGGCTGCCAGCGCTTCAGCACCCAAAGCCACCTGCCGGCTTCGGCCCTCCAGACCATCCCCCCCTCGTGTCCCTTCGCCGTTTGGGGGCTGGAGATGGTGGGACCCTTCAAAACCGCACGAGGTGGCATGAGACATCTACTAGTGGCCGTTGACAAATTCACCAAGTGGGTCGAGGCCAGGCCGATCAAGAAGCTGGATGGACCCACGGCCGTCCGATTCATCGATGACATCACGGTCCGCTATGGCATCCCCCACAACATCATCACCAACAACGGCACGAAATTTGCCAAGGGCGCGCTCGCACATTTTTGCTCCAAGCAAGGCATCTCGCTCGACCTGGTGTCAGTCGCTCATCCACAATCAAATGTCCAGGTCGAGAGGGCGAACGGCCTAATCCTATCCGGCATCAAGCCCCAGCTCGTAATGTCGCTGGTGAGGTCAGCCGGTTGCTGGGTCGACAATCTGCCGGCTGTCCTCTGGAGCCTCAGGACCACTCCCAACCAATCAACCGGCTACACACCCTTCTTCCTGGTGTACGGGTCCGAGGCGATCATTTCCACCGACATCGAGTTTGACTTGCCTTGGGTCGCCCTATATACGGAGAAGGATGCAAAGGAGGCGAGAGAGGACGGCGTCAACCTACTCAAAGAAGCCCGCGAACTGGCCTTGAGTCGGACGACCATCTATCAGCAGAATCTCAGGCACTACCATAGCAAACGGATCCGGCGCTCTCCTTCCGCGAAGGGGACCTGGTGCTCAGGAGGATCCAACGGACAGCCGGCCAACACAAGCTGTCCTCCCCATGGGAGGGCCCGTTCATCGTTAGCAAGGCACTACAGAACAACGCGTACTACCGACGCGTACTACCTAACTGGCACTACCAAGCGCCCGTGGAATGCGGCGCTCCTCCGTTCGTTTTACTGCTGAAAAAACCAGTGTATGTATGTATCCTTCCCCTTTTGGGATTATGAATGCAATGGGTGCCCCAAGTCGGCTCTTGGGACACACCCCTTTCCACTTCAAAGCTTGTCAATTCAATTCGCCGGCCCCCGGATCCGGTCCCTGGCCCCGGGGGCTCGTCGGCTAGTCTTAACGTCCTCCCTCGAGGTAGATCAAGTAGTGTGAGCTAAGTAAGTCCTCCCACCCTCCCAGCTATAGACCAGCCCCCGGCTATCCGGCTCGTGGGGTCACGGGGCCAAGCTTGGTTCACACGAAAAACCGATCACTAGGGGGTCGCCGGCTAAGTCTAGCTGGTTCATATTCCTGCCTCTGTCACTTGCCTTACCAAAAAAGTCCTCGCGGCTCCTAAACTTAGAGTCGGCTCCCTCGAGGCGGATGCCCCATCCCAGCTACAGACCGTATCCTGGATGTTGGGATGTCGGGGTCGAAACCAAGGGGGAAAAGGACTTGAGCTAACGGAACCTAAGGGGCAAACAAAGGGAAGGGCAAGCCGACATGCATAAAAACTGACTTTGCAACAACCAAAAACTTCATAATTTTGAAAAAGGGCCCACGGCCAGTAAGATTCATTACAATACACCCCAGTGGGTGGACTTGAGTCTAACATGCAGAAAAAACAAAAGAAAAGTAAAGACGCCCAGGGACTCAGGCCACCGGAGCGTCACCAGCCGGCGCGCCGCCAGCCGGCTCGACGCTCGGCACAGAGGTAGTTGCGGCCTTCGGGTCGGCTTCCATGGCCTTCGGGGCAGCCTCCGTCGTCCTAGCCATCTTAGTGATGGAATCGGTGCTCTTATCGGCGACCTCCTCATCCTCCGGACCTTGGGGGTTGCCGAAGGAGTCCTTAGCTCCCGGCTCGTCGTCCTCGGCAAGGGCCGGTAGGAGCTTGTCCGGGTCGACGTACGTGGCGAGCTCGTTGGCCAGGCAGACAAGGACAGGCTCGCGTGCCGCCCGCTCCTCGACGACTCATCCCGCAAGGTGGCCAACTGGCCCAGGTCAATGTCGCGGTACCACGACGTGACGAACCGGAGCGCCATCTGTGTGCCAGCTTGAGCCGTTGACGCCTTCCAGACCTCGAGCCAGGCCACGACATTCTCAAGCCACAAAGCCATGCGGCTCTCCTAAGCCCCACGACCAGGCCACAAGGCGGCGATGACCTCCTTTTCGTCCGCCTATAGCCGCTCCACGCTCCGCTTGAGGTGTATCAGGCGGTTTTCTATGGCCAGCCCAAGCTCCGCCATATCCCAAGTGGCACCCCCTCGATGGTGCACCCGCACCCCCGGAGATATTCCCGGTGCTCCTCGATGGCACGCTCAGCACGGTGCTGGGTTTTCGGGAAGCGCACTAAAGAAGAAAGGGAAGAATGAGAAGAGGGCAACTCAAGGACAAGAAGAAAGCAGCCGACCCAAAAAGAAAAACTGGTACTTACGCTCAAAGGAGTCATCCAGCTCAATGGCGAAGTGGAGCAATGAGTCCCACTCCGACACTAGTGCCGCCTCCACCTCGGCAAGGGAAACCCTGCGCTCCTCGAGCGTCCTCTTGAGGCGGGTCACCTTGTTTTGGAGGGCGGCGGTCTGTTGGGCGGCGTTAGCCGCTTCCTTGACGGCTTTCTCCTTGGCCGCCACCTCCCGCGCCATGTCAGCTCTTAGGCGGTCTTCAGCCGCTTGCCCATCCATCAGCAGGGTGCCCAGTCGGTCCCTCTCCTGGGTGACCGCTTGGACACTCTGTGCTAGCCGGTCCTGCTCAGAGACCGCCCTGGCTTTCTCCTCCTGGAGGGTGGTTAGCTCCCTTGTGAAGCAAAACCGATGTCAGCCAGACATTCCAGGCCAGTCCCAGCTGCTGAGCAGCTAGCCTGGCTCCCGGGGGCTACGCACCCCCACAAGACCAAACATACCTCGCACCCTCGCCAGCTCCTCCTCCAACCGGTAGAAGCCATGCGTTCCGCGGTTGTGGATAGTGACCGCCTCATCGAACAGCTCCTGCCGCCAGGCGTTTGCCGCCTGCCACAAGAGGCCAAAGTTAGAAGGCGCACAAGGAGATCCAGCCCGGCTGCTCCACAACCGGTCAACCGGCCTGCATCTCGTGGGCTACACCTAGTGGGTGCGCTCGTGCACCCCCACTGAAAATGTCAACAAGGACAGGCAATGCTTACCTCCACGCGCCACAAGGTGTTGTCGGCCGCCTCCGTGAACCGGGCCAGCTCCTGGCGGCACCGCTCTAGGACGCTCCCCAACTCCCCGAGCGAGGGGACCGGGTCGCCTGCCGAGGGAGCCGGAAGGGTAGGGACGCGCACCAGCACCTCCCAGTCCTAGATCAGGTCTAGCACGGACCTCCGTGTCCGGCTATCGTCGCCACCCATCCCAGCATTCATCACGGTGCCGGCTGGCGGGGGAGGATTAATAACGGCGAGGGTGCGGGAATCGGTCCCCAGTTGCCCCTCGCTCGGTGCTGGTGCTGCCCCCTCCTCCTGCCGGCTTGGTGCGACGATCGCCACGGACGGTGCCTCCGTCTCCATGGCCGGCGCCTCCGGAGCCACCGGAACTTCCGGCACGTCGACCCGGGCCGGCTCGGCCACGGGCGGCGTCACCTCCGGCACCATCGGCCGGGTCTCCTCGAGGTCCGGCTCCATAGCCACTGCCCTTGGTCGGACCGCCTCCACCACAGACAGAGGTATGGCGGGCTCCGTGGACCTCGACATGCGAGTCGATTCCACCACCGAGTCGGACGCTCGCGCGGGGTCCGTGGACCTCCTCCACCTTCCGCCGCTCGAGGTCCCGGAGCGCGAGGCCTCGCCTTGAGCTCTAGACTTCGAGGCCCGCAACTCCGCAAGCCTCCTCTTCCCCTCGTGCTGTGTAGCCGCATGCTCACGGGCCAGCCGGGTGGCAGCTTCCGTCGGGTCGACCATCGACTCCATGTCATGGAGTTCGATGGGGTCCCTGAAGTGCATAGGGGTCAAACACCCGCCAACCCACAACCAGGAAAGGAACCCACGCAAGAAGAAGGTCACTTACCCGGTGACGACGAGTAGATCCCGCTTGGCGCGCGTCGGTGGCTTCAGCACGACCGCCGGCTCCTCCTGAACCGGCCTCTTCCCCAGGCTGATGGCTCCGGCCGTCGAGGCATGAACCGGCCGCTCCTCGCTCAGCCCATGCCGGCCCTGCTAAACTGAGGGGGAGGCGCGTTCAAGATCCGAACATCATCATCATCATTGTCGTCATCATCATCGGTTGAGTCCCTGCCGTGGGACCGGGAGGACACTCACCGGCTTCGCTGGGCTCTCCGGTTGTGCTGGACCCTCCTGCTGCGTTGCGCTCGCCAGCTCCCGGGTAGGCCCCTCCTCGGCCTCCCCTAAGGAATCGACCCCCTCTTCGGGCGGGCCTCCCTGCTCGTAGTCCTCAGAGTCGGTATGGTCACGCTCTGGCTCAAAGATCTTGGGTTGCGGGCCATCTGGCGTGTTCTGTGACATGAACAACTGTGGTCAGCACAGAAAAGTAAGTTCGGCCGCCGGCTAGAGGGGTTCGAACAAGAAGGGCCATCTCGACGGAACATACTAGGGGTGCTCGATGGTGACAGTCGTACGGCTCCTTGCCAAAGGTCCACGATGTCAGCACCAGCTTGAAGGTCATGATGACAGTCACCCGCTTCGCCACCTGAGCTGGCGTCATGTCGACGGTCGTCAGCCGGCAGGGGTCCCGGCGGCCGTACATGTTGCAAATCCGGTGCGGCCTCATCTGGAGAGGCAGCACCCGGCGCGTGATGAAGGCTGCCACCAGATCGGAGGAGACCAACCCCTCCCCGCTCTCCAGCTCCATGAGCCGGCCAAGCTCTACGAGAGCGGTTCTGCGCGGGGCGATCCCCGACCAGTTCACCCCGGAGGACGGGGCGTTGACGTACTCCGGCAGCCGGATGTAATCCCGCTACGGGTCGGTGTTCCTCACATAGAAGAATGTCCGATGCCAGCCCTTGGCGGAGTCGATGGGACTAAAGTGCGAGAAGCACGAACCGCGACAGCACACCGCCGCGCCCCTCGTAGGCAGCGCTTTTCAGCGCCTTGAGGTAGAACAACGCCTTGAAGAAGTCCACGAAGGGGAGCATCCCCAAGTAACCCTCGCAAAGCGTCACGAAGCCCAAAATGTAAAGGATGGAATTGGGGCCGAGGTGATGCGGTTGGAGGTCAAAGGTGTCCATCATGAGACGGAAGAAATGGCTCACCGGAAGCCCGAAGCCACCGGAGAAGTGGCAGGAGAAGACGACGAACTCCCCCTCCTGTGGCTCGGACACCACCTCGTCGCTCGGTGCGCGGGCGGTCACGCGCTCCGCTGGCGGCAGCATGCGCACGCAGTGGAGCTCCGCGATGGTGGCCTCCGTGACCACGGAACTGGCCCAACTCCCTGAGCGTCCTTTGGCCATCGCGATGGCAGGGCTGGGTGCGAGCGGGGCCGCGAGCATGGGGAACGGCTGCACGCGAGGGGGCGGAGAAGATGAGAGAAAGGAAGACAAGGGGGCAAATGGGGCGCGGGTGCTTCTGCCCTTTGCCCTCCCTCCCCTTTTAAATGGGGAGGCCCCGACCGGGGGACGTGGGGATTAACTGCGCCCACTCCCCCGGAATCTCCCCGTGCGCGTGGGCATCCTGGGCCGTAACCACCGCATCGGGGCATAGAAGATCTCTGCCTGCGTCTCGAGGCCTACTAGGCTATGCCTGAGGCCTAGTGGGCTAGGCCCAGGGTGATGTCCTGTCAGCCCATGTGCACGGGACCCACGACATCATTACTCGCCATGTGGCGCGCTGCGGGCCGGCTCGGGTCTCGGGGTGGCGCGTCAGGACCCGAGGCATCGGGTGCGGCCACCAACCCGACCGGCTATTCGGCTTCACGTTAGAGGCGGGTACCGCTGGGGGGAAGCAACCGGCTCCCCTCCGTCTGGTAGACGCGGGCCCCTGCCGGCTTTGGGGACTACTGACGGGGTTATTACCCCTAGGTAGCCAAAGCAACGGGGTTCTCTCCCTCGCTTCAAGAAAAATTACATGGCTGACTGCTTCCCGGCCGGCTGGCACACAGCCGACAGGTGCATTGCCGGCTGGCTCGTGGACGGCTGGTCAAGGAGCCGGCTTGGCCCTCGGCCGGATGGACACGGCTGGCTACCTTCGAGCCGCCTCCTCCGTTGACCCCTGGGCGGACAAGCTCCCGTCCCATCCCTCTGCGCATGGGTACGGCGACATGATGGGACCCCCATGATGGGCACCAATGTAGCCACAATGATCGCTAACACACGGGCACGCGTGGCTACAGTTCGGCCAGTCGTACCGCTGACCTTGGCCAACCGCGACCGAGCGGGACAACAGTGCCGGCACGCCCTCGCCCACTCGATTACCTGCTCGAGCGTGGCTACAGTGCAGCCAGCTGTACCGGAGACTTCGCTCGGCTGGCACAAGGCGATGCCACCTGGGCGGCCCGTGCCGTAGAAGGTGGGCGGGGGCCAATCACAGAGCCGACTGGCGGGCCCCAGCGGGCGATGGGACCGCATAGCCTGTGGACCCTACGGGTGTCGAGACGGCTCACGGGGCAGGACCCCCTGGCCAGCTGGAGAGGCTGCCAGCCGGGTCCCCCCATTCTGTACCCTAAGAAAATTGTAAGCCGGGGGGTGGCCTATAAAACCCCCCGAGCCCCCATGCAACGGGGACGAGGAATCACACACACAGACACCCATGGGACACCTCCCACCTACCCACCTTCATAGCGGAGGAAGGCGAGCCAGTTGCTCCCTCTTCCTCGTCTAGACAATAGCTCTAGGAGCAACCTTGTAATCATACCCATCCATCAACTATACCAAGCAGGACTAGGGGTGTTACCTCCCACGGAGGGCCCTGAACCTGGGTACATCGCGTGTCACCATCGCTTGTGCCTAATCCCGCACCCGGAGCCCGTTGGCATCCTCCGGCCCCAACCACCTTCGATAAGCCTACCCATGGCATCTATCATGAGAAAACGACTACACATAACAAATTTGCTCATAAAAACTTTGGGGACTAAAAATAGCATCTTTATCAAACATAGCATCCCCAAGCTTGTGGCTTTGCATATCATGAGCATCATGGATATTAAGATAATTCATACTAACAACATTGTAATCATGCTCATCACTCAATGATTTAGTGCCAAATATTTTAATAACTTCTTCTTCTAACACTTGAGCATTATTTTCCTTACCATTATTTTCACGAAAGACATTAAAAAGATGAAGCATATGAGGCAACATCAATTCCATTTTTTTGTAGTTTTCTAAAACCAAACTAGTGATAAAAAGAAACTAAAAGATTTGATTGCAAGATCTAAAGATATACCTTCAAGCACTCACCTCCTCGGCAACGGCACCAGAAAAGAGCTTGATGTCTACTACGTAACCTTCTTCCTGTAGACTCATGTTGGGCCTCCAAGCACAAAGTTTTGTAGGACAGTGGCAATTTTCGCTCAAGTTGATGACCTAAGGTTTATCAATCCGTGGGAGGTGTAGGATGAAAATGGTCTCTCTCAAACAACCCTGCAACCAAATAACAAAGAGTCTCTTGTGCCCCCAACACACCCAATACAATGGTAAATTGTATAGGTGCACTAGTTCGGCAAAGAGATGGTGATACAACTGTAATATGGATGGTAGATATAGGTTTTTGTAATCTGAAAATATAAAAACAGCAAGGTAACAAGTAACAAAAGTGAGCACAGACGGTATTGCAATGCTTGAAAACAAGGCCTAGGGTTCATACTTTCGCTAGTGCAATCTCTCAACAATACTAACATAGTTGAATCATATGTAAATACCTCTCGTGCGACAAAGATTTCACTCCAAAGTCACAAATAGCGGAGAACTAATGAAGAAATTATCATAGGGTACGAAACCACCTCAAAGTTATCTTTTCCGATCAATCTTATTAGCTATCCCTATAAGTGTCATGAACAACCCTAAAGTTCGTACTAAAATAACACCTTAAGATACACATCAACCATTACCCTAATGTCACCTAGATACTCCAATGTTACCACAAGTATCCATGGGCTTGATTATACTATATGCATCACACAATTTCAGATTCATCATGTTCAATCCAACACAAAGAACTTCAAAGAGTGCCCCAAAGTTTCTACCAGAGATTCAAGACGAAAACATGTGCCAACCCCTATTCATAGATTCCCAAGGTCACGGAACCCGCAAGTTGATCACCAAAACATACATCAAGTGGATCAATAGAACATCACATTGTCACCACAGATCTGCCATCACAAGATATACATCAAGTGTTCTCAAATCCTTAATGACTCAATCCGATAAGAAAACTTCAAAGGGAAAACTCAACTCATCACAAGAAGATAGAGAGGGGAAAACTCCATATGATTCATCTATATCAATAAAGCTCGCGGTACATAAAGATCATGTCATCTCAAGAACATAAGAGAGAGAGAGATCAAACACATAGCTACTGGTACATACTCTCAACCTCGAGGGTGAACTACTCCCTCCTCGTCATGGAGACCGTCGGGATGATGAAGATGGCCTCCGGTGATGGTTTCCCCCTTCGACAGGGTGCCGGAACAAGCTCACGATTGGTTTTTCGTGGCTCTGGAGGCTTGTGGCGGTGGAACTCCCGACCTAGGTTTCTTTTTGGAGGTTTCTATATTTATAGGAGTTTTTGGCGTCGATCTCATGTAAAGGGGGCCATGAGGTGGTGGCAAGCCTGCTAAGCTCGGGCTAGGGGGTGGTCGTGCCTTGCAGGCTTGCCGCCTCCTCGTGGCTCTTCTGGCCCAAATCCAATGCTTCGGGGGTCTCTTTTGGTGCCAAAAAAATCATACTAAATTTTCAGCCCATTCCGAGAACTTTTATTTCTGCACAAAAAACCGACACCATTGTAGTTTTGCTAAAAACTGCGTCAGCCTGGTTTAGTTCTAGTAAAATCATACCAAAATCATATAGAATTATTGTAAACATGACATGGATACTTCATAAATTATAGATACGTTGGAGACGTATCAGCTATCATTACCTTGCTGTTATTTATTTACTTTTATTTCATTTTGCAATTTACAATTATCTACACAACTCACTTGCTTGCAAATAACGAGACCAAGGGGATTGACAACCCTCCGGCGTTGGGTGCAAGTTGTTTGTTCTTTTGTGTGCATCCGCTGAAGAAGCTTGAGGATTGGCATTCGTATTGGTTCGATAAACCATTGTTTCATAACTAAGGGAAATACTTACCCACTTTGTGATGCGAGTATCAGGCGTCTCCCATTGCCCCACTCTGGCCTTTACATTCCAATAAATCCCCAAAACCCTAGAAAGCCTCACGAAACACTTTTTCTGCCGCTGCAAGTTTCTGTTCTGCTATGTGCCCATTTGGAGCCCTATTCTGATGACCCGTTGGAGGGGGGATTGATCATGTAGGGCCTCTACATAAACCTTGCTGCTCCCATGGATCGATCATGGTGGGCCTCTACATAAACCTTGCTCTCTCTCTCTCTCTCTCTTGATCGTCAATACAAATTTCACCGCATCTTCGCGACGATTTATTCGATGTAATCACTTTGTGTAGTGCGTTTGTTGGGATCTGATGAATTGTGGGTTTATGTTCATATTATTCATGAAAAATATTTGAGTCTTACCTTATTTCTATTATTATTCTAATTTGCATGATTATTATAGCTTCGTAAATCTCTCCGATCTATTGAAATAGTTTGGCCAACAAGATTAATATTTCTTCAGTGATACGGGTGCGTTGTAGTGGGTTCAATTTGGCGGTGCTCTATATCCCAGTGACAGAAGGGGACATGAAACATCTTTGTATTGTTGCAACTAAGGATAAAACGATGGGTTTAATTCATATTGATTGAGTTTTCTTTGTCTACATCATGTCATCGTTCTCCAAGCATTACACCGTTGGTCATGAACTTAATACTTAGAGAGGCAAGCACGGAAGCTCTCTCGTCGTGGAGTAATAGTAATAGGTGCATGCAAGATTTGGCCTATTTGCTTATGGATGTGATACCCATATACACATGATCATTGTCATGAACAAATATTGCATAACTATGCGCTTTTCTATCAATTGTCCAACTCTAATTTGTTTACCCACCGTATGTCTACTACATGAGAGATGCCACTGGAGAACACTACGGCCCCCTTCATTTGAATTGTTCGGGTATCATCCATCAGTGTTGCTCATCCCTTATGGATAGTTGTTCATGTTCTCAACGTGTCAATGACACTGAACGCCCATGCATGTTGGGTCCTGATACTCATGTCAAGTGCTATATCTGTAATCGATATGATCATGGCTCCATTGAGTGTCCTGTGCTCCTTCGTTGAAAACATTATCATCGTGTGGGACACAAGAAGTGTTTTGGGAGTCCCTCCACGTCATTTATTTGGAGGCCCACAAGCTCTGGTTGTCCTGCTGTTACGGGGGATTTTTCGGCGCCTGCCTCAGGTAAACCCGCCTCACCGTCCTTGATTTGGCAACAAACACATAAAATCATGGATCCTCAGGAGGTGGCGGCCTCCTATTGCACGACGATACGACTCCTTCCTGGCTTACCTGACAAGGTTTTTATGGGACCCATACCAACCAGAGCACCTGTTTCGTCTCCAAACCCTCGCCGCCTAGATTTGTCTCCACCCATTGGAAAACCCTCATCTCCTCGGTGCTAGGTGACCGACAGAGAAAGATCCATGGCTAACTTCCCAGTGCGGCCATTCGCTTTTGCTCCCCTGGACTCTCACTTTGAGCATGGTCCTTGTACGTCTCCAATGTATCTATAATTTTTTGCTTGTTCCATGCTGTTATATTATCATTCTTGGATGTTTTACAATCATTTTACTACAACTTTATATTATTTTTGGGACTAACCTATTAACCTAGAGCCGAGTGCCAGTTCCTATTTTTTTTTCCGTGTTTTTGGGTTTTACAGAAAAGGAATATCAAACGGAGCCCAAATGGAATAACATTCTATGGTGAATTTTTATGGACCAGAAGAAGCCCAGGGAGATTTGGAGTTGGGACAAAAGACCCACGAGCTAGTCACAAGCCGTAGGGATGCGCCCACCCCCCTAGGGTGTGCCCCCAGGATTTTGACTCCCTTGTGGCCCATCCTGACTCGTTTCCACCGCCATAAATTCCTATAAATTAAAAAAACCCGCAGAACCTAGATCGGGAGTTCCGCTGCCGCAAGTCTCCAGAGCCACGAAAAACCAATCGGGAGCCCATTCCGGCACCCTGCCGGAGGGGGAAACAATCACCGAAGGCCATCTTCATCATCCCGGCGGTATCCGTGACGAGGAGGGAGTAGTTCACCCTCGGGGCTGAGGGTATGTACCGGTAACTATGTGTTTGATATCTCTCTCTCGTGTTCTTGAGATGGCACGATCTTGATGTATCGTGAGCTTTATTAATATACATGAATCATATGGAGTGTTTCCCCTCTCTATCTAGTTGTGATGAATTGAGTTTTCCCTTTGAAGGTTACTTATCGGATTGAGTCTTTAAGGATTTGAGAACACTTGATGTATGTCTTGCGATGGGATATCCGTGGTGACAATGGGCTGTTCTATTGATCCACTTGATGTATGTTTTGGTAAACAACTTGGGGGTTCCGTGACCTTGGGAATCTATGCATAGGGGTTGGCAGATGTTTTCGTCTTGACTCTCCGGTAGAAACTTTGGGGCACTCTCTGAAGTTCTTTGTGTTGGATTGGATATAATGAATCTGAAATTGTGTGATGCATATCGTATAATCAAGCCCATGGGTACTTGTGGTGACATTGGAGTATCTAGGTGACATTAGGGTTTTGGTTGATGTGTATCTTAAGGTGTTATCTTAGTATGAACTCTAGGGCTGTTTGTGACCCTTATAGGGATAGCTCATAAGATTGATCAGAAAAGATAACTTTGAGGTGGTTTCGTACCCTACAATAATTTCTATGTTTGTTCTCCACTATTTGTGACTTAGGAGTGAACTCTTTGTCGCATGTGAGGGATTTACATATGATTCAACTATGTTAGTATTGTTGAGAGAACTTGTACTAGTGAAAGTATGAACCCTAGGCCTTGTTTCTAAGCATTGCAATAGCGTTTGTGATCACTTTTGTTACTTGCTAGCTTGCTATTTTTATATTTTCAGATTACAAAAACCTATATCTACCATCCATATTGCACTTGTATCACCATCTCTTCGCTGAACTAGTGCACATATACAATTTACCATTGTATTGGGTGTGTTGGGGACACAAGAGACTCTTTGTTATTTGATTACAGGGTTGCTTGAGAGAGACCATCTTCATCCTACAACTCTCACGGGTTTATAAACCTTAGGTCATCCACTTGATGGAAAATTGCTACTGTCCTACAAAACTCTATGCTTTGAGGCCCAACACGAGTCTACAAGAAAAAGGTTGTGTAGTAGACATCAAGCTCTTTTCTGGCTCCATTGCCAGGGAGGTGAGTGCTTGAAGGTATATATTTAGATCGTGCAATTAAATCTTTTAGTTTCTTGTTTTTCACTAGTTTATTCTATAAAAGAAATCTACAAAAAAACTGGAATTGAGGTTGCCTCATATGCTTCATCTTTTTAATCTCTTTCGTAAAAATTATGGAAAGGAAAATTGTGCTCAAGTGTTAGAAGAAGAAGTTATTCAAATGTTTGGCACTAAATTTTTGAGTGATGAGCATGATTGCAATGTTGTTAGTATGAATTCTTTGAATATCCATAGTACTAATGATGATTGCACTAGTCATGATAAAAATATTTATTATAAGCATGTCAATTTTTGTCCAGTGCATAGAGTTTTTCAAGACATGCCTAAAAGGGAAGATAGATTTTGTGAGCGGCATAAGTATTTAGCAACTAAATGGTAGCAAGAGAGGCTATTTGTTTGTGCTCAAAGACTTAATATTTCTCGCGCGTCCTTGTGAACTTTGCAATGAAAGTGGTCATTTTAATTTCCAATGTGAATTATTTCATGATCGAATTGTGTCCAAAAATTGTGATAACCTCATTACCCTTGAGCATCATAATAAACTTAGTCTATTCTTGGGGTATGAATAAATGAAACATGAAACTAAGGATGTTCCAGCTTGGGTTCTCATGAAAATGATTGATTTTGATCAAAATGAAATCTATATTTATTGTGTGGTAAATTGCATTGAGAATACCTATATTGCCAATTACTTAAAGGCAAGAAAACAAATTGAAGAGGAAAAGAATACTAATGAAGGGGAAGAGGTTTCCCAATATCCTCCTATTTTTTCTTATGATAAATCAGGTAACGAGGAGAAGCTTTTTATTCAACCAACCTCTTCAAAAAAAGTTTGGAGGAATTAAATAAAGCCACACATAATGTGGTGATTAAGAATAAAAGAAGTAAAAGTAAAGGTAAAGAGGTATCTCTCCCAAATAATGTTTCTCCCATTATTGATAGGCCTCATGAGAATGAATAAAAAAATATGTGGAAGATGATACACTTGAGGATGATTTTGTTATGCCCATTGCTTGTTGTGATAATTATGATTGGGAAGATAATGGTACTTCTTATAATCTTGAAAATATTTATGGCACCAATGTTGGAAATATTCCCTAGAGGCAATAAATAAAGTGTTTATTATTGTATTTCCTTGTTCATGATAATCGTTTATTGTCCATGCTATAATTGTATTAATTGGAAACATGGATACATGTGTGGATACATAGACAAACACAATGTCCCTAGTATGCCTCTAGTGAACTAGCTCGTTAATTGAAAGATGGTTAAGCTTTTCTAACCATGGACATGGGATGTCATTTGATAACGGGATCACATCATTAGGAGAATGATTTGATGGACAAGACCCAAACTACAAACGTAGCTTATGATCGTGCTAGTTTATTGCTACTGTTTTTCTGCATGTCAAGTAAATGTTCCTATGACCATGAGATCATGCAACTCATAGATATCGGAGGAGTTCCTTGTGTGTATCAAACATCACAACGTAATTGGGTGACTATAAAGGTGCTCTACAGGTGTCTTCGAGGGTGTCTGCTGAGTTGGCATGGATCAATACTGGGATTTCTTACTCCGTGTGACGAAGAGGTATCTCAGGGCCCACTCGGTAATACAACGTCACAACAAGCCTTGCAAGCAATGTGACTGAGTTTTAGTCACGGGATCTTGTATTACGGAACGAGTAAAGAGACTTGCCGGTAATGAGGTTGAACTAGGTATGGAGATACCGACGATCGAATCTCGGGCAAGTAACATACCGAGGAACAAAGGGAACGTTATACGGGATTGACTGAATCCTTGACATAGAGGTTCGACCGATAAAGAACTTCGTAGAATATGTAGGAACCAATGTGGACATCCAGGTCCCGCCATTAGTTATTGACTGTAGAGGTGTCTCGGTCATGTCTACATAGTTCTCGAACCCGCATGGTCTGCACACTTAAGGATTGGTGACGTTTTGGTAGTATAGAGTTATGTATGGTGGTGACCGAAGGTTGTTCAGAGTCTCGGATGAGATCCTAGACGTCACGAGGAGCTCCGGAATGGTCCGGAGGTAAAGATTCATATATAGGAAGTCCTGTTTTGGTCACCAGAAAAGTTTCGGGCTCATCGGTAGTGTACCGGGAGTGCCGGTAGTGTACTGGGAGACCTCCGGGAGGGGTATTTCGACCCAAGAGGCTTCATGGGCTGTGGGAGAGTGAATACCATCCCTTAGTGGTCTGGTGGAAACTCCCACACAAGGCCCATGTGGCTGGAAGAAAAAACCCAATAGGAAAAGGTGGAAAAAGGAAAAAAAGGACGAATCCTAGTCCTACTAGGATTGGAGGAGAGTCCTCCAATCCTAGTTGGTTCGGCCGAAGCCCTTGGCTTGGGAAGCCAAGGCTGCCTCCTATCCTCCTCTCCTCTTATATATACTGGAGGTTTTAGGGTTTTTGCACTAGAATTTCAGCCACGTGCTACCCGTTCCTCCAGTGCATAGTTTCTCCTCTAGATCGGATTTCTGCAGCGCTTAGGCGAAGCCCTGCCGGAATTGATCCACCACCATTGCCGGAGCGCCGTCAGGCTGCCAAAGAACTCTTCTTCCTCTCCACTCCTTCTTGCTGGGTCAAGACGGTGGTGATCGTCATCAAGCTGTACATGTGCTGAACGCGGAGGTGTCGTCCGTTCGGTGCTAGATCGGAAGGATTGTGATCAAGCTCGTGGGACGGATCATGATCAAGTTCGTGGGACGGATTGTGATTGGATCACGGGACGGATTGTGATTGGATTGCGGGACACACAGCGATTTGGATTGCGAAGACATTCGACTACACGATCCGCGTTTCTTAACGCTTCCCGCTTAGCAATCTACAAGGGTATGTAGATCCACTCTCCCTCTCGTAGATGCTCATCACCATGGATAGATCTACGTGTGCGTAGGAAATTTTTTGTTTCCCATGCAACGTTCCCCAATAGTGGCATCATGAGCTAGGTCTATGTGTAGATGTGATCTCGAGTAGAACACAAAAGGTTTGTGGGCGTTGATGCTTAGATTGCTTCCTCCCTTGGTTGGATTTTGGTTCAGCGGTATTGTGAGATGAAGTGGCCCAGACCAACATTACTCGTACGCTTACGAGAGACCGGTTCCCTCGACGCAACTTGTTGCCTAGATGGCTTGCGGGTGGCAATTTCTCTCACTTTAGTTGGATCGGATTCGACAAAGGTGGTCCTTGAGAAGGTTGAAAAGCAAATTATGTATCACCGTTGTGGTTTATGCGTAGGTGAGAATCGTTCTTGCTAGAAACCTGTAGCAGCCACATAAGACATGCAACAACAATTAGAGGATGTCTAACTTGTTTTTGCAGGGTATGTTGTGATGTGATATGGCCAATTTCATTATGTGATATATGTGATGTATGAGATGATCATGTGATGTATAGAATTTCATGACTTGCATGTAGATGAGTACGGCAACCGGCAGGAGCCATAGGGTTGTCTTTAATTATTGTATGACCTGCGGGTCAATCATTAAGCGCCATGTAATGCTTTACTTTATCGCTAAACGGTAGCAATAGTAGTAGAAGCATGTTGGGCGCGACAACCCCGATGGCGACACGTTGATGGAGATCAAGATGATGGAGATCATGGAGTCTTGCCGGTGACGATGGAGATCATGCCGGTGCTTTCAAGATGGAGATCTAAAGTACAAGTTCATGGCCATATCATGTCACTTATGAATTGCATGTGATGTTAATCCTTTTATGCACCTTGTTTTGCTTATTACGACGGTAGCATTATAAGGTGATCCCTCACTTAAATTTCAAGATGAATTGTGTTCTCCCCGAGTGTGCACCGTTGCGAAAGTTCGTCGTGTCGAGACACCACGTGATCATCGGGTGTGATAGATTCTACGTTCACATACAATGGGTGCAAGCCAGCGTTGCACACGCAGAACACTCGGGTTAAACTTGACGAGCCTTGCATGTACAGACATGGCCTCGGAACACAAGAGACCGAAAGGTCGAACATGAGTCATAATGATGTTCACCATTGAAGCCACCTCAACTCACGTGATGATCGGACTTGAGTTGGTGGATTTGGATCATGTGACACTCAGATGACCTGAGGGATGTCAATTTGAGTGGGAGCTTTAGTAATTTTTTTAACTAAACTCATTATCTTGAACAATAGTCTAAGTGAACTTTGCATATTTATGTTGTAGATCAATGGCTCGCGCAGTAGCACCCCTGAATTTTAATGCGTTCCTAGAGAAAGCTAAGTTGAAAGATGATGGAAGTAACTTTGTTGACTGGGCCCGTAATCTGAGGATTATCCTCATGGCTTCCCAGAAATCATATGTCCTTGATGCACCGCTTGGTGACCAACCAGAAGACATGACCTCCGAAGACGTTAAGAACGTTTGGGAGGCACGTACTGGAGATTACTCAATAGTTCAGTGTGCAATATTGTATGGCTTAGAACCGGGACTTCAAAGACGTTTTGACCGTCATGGAGCATATGAGATGTTCCAGGAGTTGAAGTTTATCTTTCAGAAGAACGCCCGGATCGAGAGGTATGAAACCTCCGATAAGTTCTATGCTTGCAAGATGGAGGAGAACGGGTCTATCTGTGAACATATACTCAGAATGTCTGGGTATTCAACTCGTCTAGCGGAGTTGGGAATTGCCCTTTCGCCTGAGGCGATCACTGACAGAGTTCTTCAATCACTGCCACCTAGTTACAAGAGCTTTGTGATGAACTATAACATGCACGGAATGAACAAGTTAGTCGCTGAGCTGTTTGCGATGCTAAAAGTCGCTGAGTTTGAAATCCAGAAAGAACATCAAGTGTTGATGGTCAATAAAACCACTAGTTTCAAGAAAAATGGAAAAGTCAAGGGCAAGGGAAAGAAGGATAAAACCAAGAAGGATGGCAAAGCAGTTGCTACTCCTGTAAAGAAGCCCAAGCATGGACCCAAGCCAGAAACTGAGTGCTTTCATTGCAAGGGAACTGGTCACTGGAAGCGGAACTGCCCCAAGTACCTGGCTGACAAGAAGGCGGCCAACGAGAAACAAGGTATATATGATATACATGTTATTGATGTGTACCTTACTAGCTCTCGTAGTAGTGCCTGGGTATTTGATACCGGTTCGGTTGCTCACATTTGCAACTCAAAGCAGGAACTACGGAATAAACGAAGGCTGGCAAAGGACGAAGTGACGATGTGCGTGGGAAATGGTTCCAAGGTTGATGTGATCGCCGTCGGCACGCTCTCTCTTCGATTACCATCGGGATTAGTGATGAACCTGAATAGTTGTTATTTAGTGCCTGCGTTAAGCATGAACATTATATCTGGATCTTGTTTATTGCGAGACGGTTACTCACTTAAATCAGAGAATAAATGTTGTTCTATTTATATGAGTAATGTCTTTTATGGTCATGCACCCAATGTTAGGGGTTTATTCATATTGAATCTTGATAGTGATGACACACATGTTCATAACATTGATGCCAAAAGATGTAGAGTTGATAATGATAGTACCACTTTCTTGTGGCACTGCCGTTTAGGTCATATTGGTGTAAAACGCATGAGGAAGCTCCATGCTGATGGACTTTTGGAGTCACTTGATTTTGAATCACTTGACACATGTGAACCATGCCTCATGGGCAAGATGACTAAAACGCCGTTCTCTGGAACAATGAAATGGGAGAGTGACTTATTGGAAATCATACATACTGATGTGTGCAGTCCAATGAATGTTACAGCGCGTGGTGGATATAGTTATTTTCTCACCTTCACTGATGACTTAAGTAGATATGGGTATATTTACTTAATGAAACACAAGTCTAAAACATTTGAAAAGTTCAAGCAATTTCAGAGTGAAGTTGAGAATCATTGTAACAAGAAGATTAAGTTCCTACGATCTGATCGAGGAGGTGAATATGTGAGTTATGAGTTTGGCAGTCACTTAAGACAGTGTGGAATTGTTTCATAGTTGACACCACCCGGAACACCACAGCGTAATGGTGTATCCGAACATCATAATCGAACCTTATTAGATATGGTGCGTTCTATGATGTCTCTTGCTGATTTGCCACTATCGTTTTGGGGTTATGCATTAGAGACAGCTGCATTCACTTTAAATAGGGCACCATCAAAATCCGTTGAGATGAGGCCATATGAACTGTGGTTTGGCAAGCAGCCAAAGTTGTCGTTTCTTAAAGTTTGGGGATGTGACGCTTATGTCAAAAAGCTTCAGCCTGAAAAGCTGGAACCCAAAGCGGAGAAATGCGTCTTCATAGGATAACCGAAAGAGACAGTCGGGTATACCTTCTATCTCAGATCCGAAGGCAAAGTGTTTGTCGCTAAGAACGGAACATTTCTTGAGAAAGAGTTTCTCTCGAAAGAATTGAGTGGGAGGAAAATAGAGCTTGATGAGGTTATTGAACCTTTACTTCAACCAGAAAGTAGCGCAGCACAGAAAGATGTTTCTGTGGAATCTACGATGGTAGAAGAGGAAGTTAATGATGATGATCATGAAGCTTCATATCAAGCTGCTATTGAACCTCGTAGGTGGACAAGGCCGCGTACTACCCCTGAGTGGTACGGCAGCCCTGTCTTGGAGATCATGTTGTTGGACAACAATGAACCTATGAGCTATGGAGGAGCAGTGATGGGCTCGGATTCCGAGAAATGGTTAGAGGCCATGAAATCCGAGATGGGATCCATGTATGAAAACAAAGTATGGACTTTGGAAGTATTACCTCAAGGGCGAAAGGCCATTCAGAACAAATGGATCTTTAAGAAGAAGACAGACGCGGACGGTAATGTCATCGTCTATAAAGCTCGACTTGTGGCAAAGGGTTTTTCACAAGTTCAAGGAGTTGACTACGATGAGACTTTCTCACCCGTAGCGATGCTTAAGCCTGTCAGAATCATGTTAGCAATAGCTGCTTATTTCGACTATAAAATTTGGCAGATGGATGTCAAAACAGCGTTCCTCAACGGTTTCCTTGAGGAAGAGTTGTATGTGATGCAACCCGAAGGTTTTGTCGATCCAGAGAATGCTAACAAAGTTTGCAAACTCCAGTGATCCATTTATGGACTGCTGCAAGCATCTCGGAGTTGGAATAAGCGCTTTGATGAGGTGATCAAAGCGTTTGAGTTTATACAAGTTTACGGACAAGCTTGTATTTACAAGAAAGTGAGTGGGATCTCTATAGTATTTCTAGTATTATATGTGGATGACATATTGCTGATTGGAAACAATATAGAAATGTTGGAAAGCGTGAAGGAATATTTGAACAAGAGTTTTTCAATGAAGGACCTAGGAGAAGCTGCTTTCATATTAGGCATTAAAATCTATAGAGATAGATCGAGACGCTTAATAGCACTTTCACAGAGCACATACCTTGATAAAGTTTTGAAGACGTTCAAAATGGAATAGTCCAAGAAGGGGTTCTTGCATGTGTTACAAGGTGTGAAGTTGAGTAAAACTCAATGCCCAGTAATTGTAGAAGATAGAGAAAAGATGAGTGTCATCCACTATGCTTCAGCCATATGCTCTATCATGTATGCAATGCTGTGCACAAGATGTTGGAAATATGCCCTAGAGGCAATAATAAATTAGTTATTATCATATTTCCTTGTTCATGATAATCGTTTATTATCCGTGCTATAATTGTATTGATCGGAGACTTAGATGCATGTGTGGATACATAGACAAAACGATGTCCCTAGTATGCCTCTAATGGACTAGCTCGTTGATCAAAGATGGTTAAGGTTTCCTAGCCATGGACATGAGATGTCATTTGATAACGGGATCACATCATTAGGAGAATGGTGTGATGGACAATACCCAAACTACAAACGTAGCATATGATCGTGTCAGTTTATTGCTACTGTTTTCTCCATGTAAAGTATATGTTCCTATGACCATGAGATCATGCAACTCACTGACATCGGAGGAGTGCCTTGTCTATATCAAACGTCGCAACGTAACTGGGTGACTATAAAGGTACTCTACAGGTACCTCTGAGGGTGTGTGTTGAGTTGGCATGGATCAAGACTGGGATTTGTTACTCCATGTGACGGAGAGGTATCTCAGGGCCCACTCGGTAATACAACGTCACAACAAGCCTTGCAAGCAATGTAACTAAGTGTTAGTTACGGGATCTTGTATTACGGAACGAGTAAAGAGACTTGCCGGTATCGAGGTTGAACTAGGTATGGAGATACCGACGATCGAATCTCGGGCAAGTAACATACCGAAGAACAAAGGGAACGTTATACGGGATTGACTGAATCCTTGACATAGAGGTTCGACCGATAAAGATCTTCATAGAATATGTAGGAACCAATACGGTCTGCCAGGGCCCGCTATTGGTTATTCACCGTAGAGGTGTCTCGGTCATGTCTACATAGTTCTCGAACCCGCAAGGTCTGCACACCTAAGGTTTGGTGACGTTTCGGTAGTATAGAGTTATGCATGGTGGTGACTGAAGGTTGTTTGGAGTCCCAGATGAGATCCCGGACATCACGAGGAGCTCCGGAATGGTCCGGAGGTAAAGATTCATATATAGGAAGTCCTGTTTTGGTCGCCGGAATTGTTTCGGGCTCATCGGTAGTGTACCGGGAGTGCCGGTAGTGTACCGGGAGACCTCCTGGAGGGGTATTTCGACCCAAGAGGCTTCATGGGCTGTGGGAGAGTGAATATCAGCCCTTAGTGGGCTGGTGGAAACTCCCACACAAGGCCCATGTGGCTGGAGAAGAAAACCCAAAAGGAAAAAGGTGGAAAAAGGCAAAAAGGCAAATTAGGGAACGAGTCCTAATCCTACTAGGAGTGGAGGAGGTGGACTCCTCCCTAGTTGGTTCGGCCGACTCCTATAGGAGCCTTGGCCCTTGCGCCATCCTCCTCTCCTCTTCTCCTATATATACCGGTGGATTTTAGGGTTTTGCACTAGATTTTACGGCCACGTGCTACCCGTTCCACCGGTGCTCCTCTAGATCGGATTTCCGCAGTGCTTAGGTGAAGCCCTGCCGGAATTGCTCCACCACCATCGCCGGAGCGCCGTCATGTGGCCGGTGAACTCTTCTTCCTCTCCACTTCCACTTGCTAGATCAAGATGGTGGAGATCGTCATCAAGCTGCACGTGTGCTGAACGCGGAGGTGCCGTCCGTTCGGCGTTAGATCGGAAGGATCGTGATCAAGATCGCGAGGCGGATCGTGATGAGATCGCGGGACGGATCATGATGAGTTCGGGAGACGGATCGTGATGAGTTCACGGGACGGATCGTGATGAGTTCGCGGGACAGATCATGATTGGATCGCGGGACGGATCGTGATGGGATCGCGGGACGCTCGGCGATTTGGATCGCGAAGATGTTCGATTACACCCACCGCGTTTCTTAACGCTTCCCGCTTAGCAATCTACAAGGGTACGTAGATCCACTCTCCCTCTCGTAGATGCTCATCACCATGGATAGATCTGCGTGTGCGTAGGAATTTTTTTGTTTCCCATGCGACGTTCCCCAACAGTGGCATCATGAGCTGGGTCTATGTTTAGATGAGATCTCGAGTAGAACACAAAAGGTTTGTGGGCGTTGATGCTTAGATTGCTTCCTCCCTTGGTCGGATTTTGGTTCAGCGGTATTGTTAGATGAAGCGTCCCGGACCAACTTTACTCGTACGCTTACGAGAGACCGGTTCCCTAACCGCAACTTGTTGCATAGATGGCTTGCGGGTGTCAGTTTCTCTTACTTTAGTTGGATCGGATTCGACAAAGGCGGTCCTTGAGAAGGTTGAAAAGCAACTAGTGTATTACCGTTGTGGTTTTTGCGTAGATGAGAATTGTTCTTGCTAGATACCCGTAGTAGCCACGTAAAACATGCATCAACAATTAGAGGACGTCTAACTTGTTTTTGCAGGGTATGTTGTGATGTGATATGGCCAATTACATGATGTGATATATGTGATGTATGAGATGATCATGTGATGTATAGATTGTCACGACTTGCATATCGATGAGTACGGCAACCGGTAGGAGCCATAGGGTTGTCATTAATTATCGTGTGACCTGCGTGTCAATCATTAAGCGCTATGTAATGATTTACTTTATCGCTAAACGGTAGCAATAGTAGTAGAAGTATGGTGGGCGCGACAACCCCGATGGCGACACGTTGATGGAGATCAAGATGATGGAGATCATGGTGTCATGCGGGCGACGATGGAGATCATGCAGGTGCTTTCATGACGGAGATCAAAAGCACAAGTTCATGGCCATATCATGTCACTTATGATTTGCATATTATGTTAATCCTCTTATGCACCTTGTTTTGCTTAGGACGACGGTAGCATTATAAGGTTATCCCTCACTTAAAATTCAAGATGAATTGTGTTCTCCCCGAGTGTGCACCGTTGCGAAAGCTCGTCGTGTTGAGACACCACGTGATGATCGGGTGTGATAGACTCTACGTTCACATACAACGGGTGCAAGCCAGTGTTGCACATGAAGAACACTCGAGTTAAACTTGACGAGCCTAGCATGTACAGACATGGCCTCGGAACACAAGAGACCGAAAGGTCGAACGTGAGTCATATAGTAGATATGATCAACATGATGATGTTCACCATTGTAACCACCTCAACTCACGTGATGATCGGACTTGAGTTGGTGAATTTGGATCATGTATCACTCGAATGACTGGAGGGATGTCAATTTGAGTGGGAGTTCTTAAGTAATATGATTAATTGAATTCATTATCATGAACATAGTTAGTAGTGTCTTTGCAAACTGTGTTGTAGATTACTAGCTCACGCTGTAGCTCCCTTGTATTTTTATATGTTCCTAGAGAAATAGAGTTGAAAGATGATTGTAGCAATATTGCGGACTGGCTCCGTGATCTGAGGATTATCCTTGTTGCTGCACAGAAGGCTTATATCCTTAATGCACCGCTCGGTGCGCCAACCCCTCTAGCGTCGTCTGTAGATGTTGTGAACATCTGACAGGCACGTTCTGATGACTACTTGATAGTTTAGTGCGTCATGCATTACGACTTAGAATTGAGGCTCCGAAACATTTTGAACGTCACAGAACATATGAGATGTTCTAAGAGCTGAAATTAGGATCTCAGGCTCATGCCCTTGTTGTGAGATATGAGATCTCCAACAAGATTCTTTGCCTGTAATATGAAAGAGAATAGCTCAATCGTTGAACATGTGCTCAGATTGTCTGGGTGCTACAATCGCTTGAATTGAGTGCGAGTTGATCTACCAGATAAGATAGTGATTGATATAGTTCTCCAAGTCACTGTCACTAAAGCTACTAGAACTTGGTGATGAACTATAAAATGCCAGGGATAGTAATGATCCCTGAGCTATTCGCGATGTTTGACACCGCAAAGGTAGAAATCAAGAAGGAGCGTCAAAGTGTTGATGGTTAGTCAAAACCACTAGTTTCGAGAAGGGCAAGAGCAAGGAGGGAAACTTCATGGATAGCAAGTCAGTTGCAGCTCCAGTGAAGCAACCCAAAGTCTAACCCAAACCCGAGACTAAGTGCTTCGATTATGAGGAGAACGGTCGCTGAAGCGGAACAACCCTAGATACTTGGTAGATAAGAAGGCTGGCAAAGTCGATAGAAGTATATTTGAGATACGTGTTATTGATGTGTACCTTGCTAGTACTCCTAGTAGCACCTGGGTATTGGATACCGGTTCATTGCTAAATGTTAGTAACTCGAATTAAATGCTACGGAATAAACGGATGCTAGCTAAAGTGTGAGGTGACGATGTGTGTTGGAAATGTTTCCAAGGTTGATGTGATCAACATCGCACGCTCTCTCTACCTTCGAGAATAGTGACGAACCTAAATAAATGTTATTTGGTGTTTTTGCGTTGAGCATGAACATGATTAGATCATGTTCATTGTAACACGGTTATTCATTTAAGTTAGAGAATAATGGTTATTCTATTTACATGAATAATACCTTCAATGGTCATGCACCCAGTAAGAATGGTTTTTTGAAACTTGATCGTAGTAATACACATATTCATAACATTGATGCCAAAAAGATACAAAGTTAATAATGATAGTACCACATACTTGTAGCACTACCGCTAAATGTTTGATTGGCATAAAGGGCATGAAGAAACTCCATGCTGATGGATCTTTTGACTCATTCGATTTTGAATCGGTTGAGACATGCGAACCATGCCTCTTGGTCAAGATGACTAAGGACCCCGTTTTCTGTTTTGATGAAGCGGGCAAGTGATTTATTGGAAATAATACATGTTGATGTATGCAATCCAATGAGTCTTGTAGCGTGCGGTGGATATCGTTATTTTCTTACCTTCACTAATGATTTGAGTAGATATAGTGTATATTTACTTAATGAAACACAAGTCTGAATTGTTTGAAAGGTTCAAGCAAATTCAGAGTGAAGTTTAAGATCATCGTGACAAGAAGATAAAAATGTTTGCGATATGATCGTGGAGGTGAATATCTGAGTTACGAGTTTGGAATACAACTTTGGACAATGTGAAAATTGTTTCACAACTCACGCCACCTGGAACACCATAGTGTGATGGTGTGTCCGAACGTCATAGTCATGCTCTTTTGGATATGGTGCATGCTATAATGTATCTTATCGTTTTTTACTATATTTTTGGGGTTATGCATTAGAGACAACTATATTCACTTTAAATAGGGCACCATCTAAATCCTTTGAGATGACACCGTGTGAATTATGGTTTGATAGAAACCTAAGCTGTCATTTCTTAACGTTTGGGGCTACGACGCTTGGGTGAAAAATGTTTTCACCTAATGAGCTCGAACCCAAAGCGGACAAATGCATCTTCATAGAATACCCTAAGAATAGTTGGGTGAACCTTCTATCTCAGATCCAAGTATAAAATGTTTTTTGCTAAAACTGGGTCCTTTCTCGAGAAAAAGTTTCTCTTGAAAGAATTTAGTGGGAGGAAGATAGAACTTGATGAGGTTATTGAACCTTTGTTTCAACTAGAGAGTAGCGTAGCGCAGGAAGTTGTTTCTGTGAAGCCTACATTAGTTGAAGAGGAAGTTAATGATGATGATCATGAAGCTTCAGATCAAGTTACTATCGAACCTCGTAGGTCGACAAGGATGTGTACTGCTCCTGAGCAGTATGACAACCCTATCTTGGAGGTCATGTTGTTGGATAACGATGAAACCTATGAGCTGTGGAGAAGCGATGATAGGCCCGGATTCCGACAAATGGTTAGAGGCCATGAAATCAAAGAAAGGATCCATGTATGAAAACCAAGTATAGACTTTGGTAGACTTGCTCGTTGGACGGCAGGTCGTTGAGTACAAATGGATGTTTAAAATGAAGACAGACGCTCATGGTGAATGTCACCATTAGTAAAGCTCGACTTGTTGCAAAGAAGTTTACGGCAAGTTCAAGGGGTTGACTACGATGAGACTTTCTCACTTGTAGTGATGCTAAAGTCTGTTGGAATTATGTTAGCAGTTGCAGCATTTTTCAATTATGAAATCTGACAGATGGATGTCAAAACATCGTTTCCTTAAACGGTCTACTTGAGGAAAAGTTGTATGTGATACAACCAGAAGGTTTTGTCAGTCCTAAGGATGCTAAAAGGTGTGCAAGCTTCAGTGATCCTTCTATGAACTGAAGCAAGCGTCTTGGAGTTGGAATATACACTTTGATGAGGTGATCAAAGTTTTTGAGTCTATACAAAGTTTATGAGAAACTTGTATTTGCAATAAAGTGAGTGGGAGCACTATAGAGTTTCTGATAAGTATATGTGGATGACATATTGTTGATCGGAAATGATGTAGAATTTCTGGAAAGCATAAACGGTTGTTTGAAAAGAGTTTTTCAAAGGAAGATCTGTATAAAGCTACCTAATTGTTGAGCATCAAGATCTATAGAGATAGATCAAGATGCTTGATGAGACTTTCAATGAGTGCATACCTTGACAAGATTTTGAAAGAGTTCAAAATGGATTAAGTCAGAGAAGTGTTCTCGCCTGCTTTGTAAGGTGTGAAGATGAGTGAGACTCAAAGCTTGACCACAACAGAAGAAAGAGAAAGGATGAATGTCGACCCCTATGACTTAGCCATAGGCTCTGTATAGTATGCCATGTTGTGTACCGCACTTGTGTGTGCCTTGCCATGAGTCCGTCAAGGGGTACAAGAGTGATCTAGGAGTGGATCACTGGATAGCGGTCAAGATTATCCTTAGTAACTAAAAGACTAAGGAGATGTTTCTCGATTATGGAGGTGATAAAGAGTTCGTCGTAAAGAGTTACGTCGATGCAAGCTTTAACACCAATCCGGATGACCCGTAGTAGCAATCTGGATACATATAGTGGAGCGGCCATTTGGAATTGTACCAAGTGGAGTGTGGTATCAGTGTATACGGTTTGACATAGAGATTTGCAAAGTACACGCGGATCTGAATGTTGCAGACCCGTTGACTATAAGACCTCTCTCACATGCAAAGCATGATTGAGCCCCAGAACTCATTGGGTGTTAGATTCATAACAATGCATATCACATGGTGATGTGAACTAGATTATTGACTCTAGTGCAAGTGGGAGACTGTTGGAAATATGCCCTAGAGGCAATAATAAATTAGTTATTATCATATTTCCTTGTTCATGATAATCATTTATTATCCATGCTATAATTGTATTGATCGGAGACTTAGATGCATGTGTGGATACATAGACAAAACCATGTCCCTAGTTTGCCTCTAATGGACTAGCTCGTTGATCAAAGATGGTTAAGGTTTCCTAGCCATGGACATGAGATGTCATTTAATAACAGGATCACATCATTAGGAGAATGGTGTGATGGACAAGACCCAAACTACAAACGTAGCATATGATCGTGTCAGTTTATTGCTACTGTTTTCTGCATGTCAAGTATATGTTCCTATGACCATGAGATCATGCAACTCACTGACACCAGAGGAGTGCCTTGTGTGTATCAAACGTCGCAACGTAACTGGGTGACTATAAAGGTACTCTACAGGTATCTCCGAGGGTGTCTGTTGAGTTGGCATGGATCAAGACTGGGATTTGTTACTCCGTGTGACGGAGAGGTATCTCAGGGCCCACTCGGTAATACAACGCAACAACAAGCCTTGCAAGCAATGTGACTAAGTGTTAGTCACGGGATCTTGTATTACGGAACGAGTAAAGAGACTTGCCGGTAACGAGGTTCAACTAGGTATGGAGATACCGACGATCGAATCTCGGGCAAGTAACATACCGAAGAACAAAGCGAACGTTATACGGGATTGACTGAATCCTTGACATAGAGGTTCGACCGATAAAGATCTTCGTAGAATATGTAGGAACCAACATGGTCATCCAGAGCCCGCTATTGGTTATTGACAGTAGAGGTGTCTTGGTCATGTCTACATAGTTCTCGAACCTGCAGGGTCTGCACACTTAAGGTTTGGTGACGTTTCGGTAGTATAGAGTTATGCATGTTGGTGACTGAAGGTTGTTCGGAGTCCTAGATGAGATCCCGGACGTCACGAGGAGCTCCGGAATGGTCCGGAGGTAAATATTCATATATAGGAAGTCCTGTTTTGGTCGCCGGAAAAGTTTCGGGCTCATCGGTAGTGTACCAGGAGTGCTGGGAGTGTATCGGCAGACCTCCGGAAGGGGTATTTCGACCCAAGAGGCTTCATGGGCTGTGGGAGAGTTAATATCAGCCCTTAGTGGGCTGGTGGAAACTCCCACACAAGGCCCATGTGGCTGGAGAAGAAAACTCCAAAGGAAAAAGGTGGAAAAAGGCAAAAAGGCAAATTAGGGAAGGAGTCCTAATCCTACTAGGAGTGGAGGAGGTGGACTCCTCCCTAGTTGGTTCGGCCTACTCCTATAGGAGGCTTGGCCCTTGCGCCAGCCTCCTCTCCTCTTCTCCTATATATACCAGTGGATTTTAGGGTTTTGCACTAGATTTTACGGCCACGTGCTACCTGTTCCACCGGTGCTCCTCTAGATCGGATTTCCGCAGTGCTTAGGCGAAGCCCTGCCGGAATTGCTCCACCAGCATCGCCGGAGCACCGTCATGCTGCCGGTGAACTCTTCTTCCTCTCCGCTTCCTCTTGCAGGATCAAGACGGTGGAGATCGTCATCAAGCTGCACGTGTGCTGAACGCGGAGGTGTCGTCCGTTCGGCACTAGATCGGAAGGATCGTGATCAAGATCGCGAGACGGATCATGATGAGATCATGGGACAGATCATGATGAGTTCGCGAGACGGATCGTGATGAGTTCGTGGGACGGATCGTGATGAGTTCACGGGACGGATCGTGATTAGATCGCGGGACAGATCGTGATGTGATCGCGGGACGCTCGGCGATTTGGATCGCGAAGATGTTCGACTACACCAACCGCGTTTCTTAATGCTTCCCGCTTGGAAATCTACAAGGGTACGTAGATCCACTCTCCCTCTCATAGATGCTTATCACCATGGATAGATCTGCGTGTGCGTAGGAATTTTTTAGTTTCCCATGCGACGTTCCCCAACACAAGACCCGATGTCAGCCTTGCCATAAGTATGGCCGGAAGGTTTCAAAGTGATCCTGGACTGGAGCACTGGCAAGCGGTCAAGAATATCCTTAAGTACCTGAAAAGGACTAAGGAAATGTTTCTTGTTTATGGAGGTGATGAAGATCTCGTCGTAAAGGGTTACGTCGATGCAAGCTTTGACACTGATCTGGACGACTCTAAGTCGCAAACCTGATGCGTATTTATTCTTAACGGGGGAGTTCCAAGCAAAGCGTGGTAGCTGATTCTACATGCGAAGCGGAATACATCGCAGCCTCGGAGGCGGCAAAAGAAAGTGTCTGGATGAAGAAGTTCATGACAGATCTTGGAGTAGTTCCCAGTGCCCTGAATCCAATGAACCTGTTCTGTGACAACACTGGTGCCATTGCTCTGGCCAAGGAACCAAGGTTTCACAAGAGGACCAGACACATAAAGCAACGCTTCAACTCCATCCGTGATTACATCATGGAGAAAGACATAAATATTTGCAAAGTGCACACGGATCTGAATGTTGCAGACTCGTTGACTAAACCTCTTCCAAGGGCTAAACATGATCAACACCAAAACTGCATGGGTGTTCGATTCATTACAATGTAAATCACATAGTGATGTGAACTAGATTATTGACTCTAGTGCAAGTGGGAGAATGTTGGAAATATTCCCTAGAGGCAATAAATAAAGTGTTTATTATTGTATTTCCTTGTTCATGATAATCGTTTATTATCCATGCTATAATTGTATTAATTGGAAACATGGATACATGTGTGGATACATAGACAAACACAATGTCCCTAGTATGCCTCTAGTGAACTAGCTCGTTAATCGAAAGATGGTTAAGGTTTCCTAACCATGGACATGGGATGCCATTTGATAACGGGATCACATCATTAGGAGAATGATGTGATGGACAAGACCCAAACTACAAACGTAGCTTATGATCGTGTCAGTTTATTGCTACTGTTTTTCTGCATGTCAAGTATATGTTCCTATGACCATGAGATCATGCAACTCACAGATATCGGAGGAGTGCCTTGTGTGTATCAAACGTGACAACGTAACTGGGTGACTATAAAGGTGCTCTACAGGTGTCTCCGAGGGTGTCTGTTGAGTTGGCATGGATCAATACTGGGATTTGTTACTCCGTGTGACGGAGAGGTATCTCAAGGCCCACTTGATAATACAAATTCACAATAAGCCTTGCAAGCAATATGACTAAGTGTTAGTTACGGGATCTTGTATTACGGAACAAGTAAAGAGACTTGCCAGTAATGAGGTTGAACAAGGTATGGAGATACCGACGATCGAATCTCGGGCAAGTAACATACCGAAGAACAAAGGGAACATCACACGGGATTAACTAAATCCTTGACATAGAGGTTCGACCGATAAAGATCATAATAGAATATGTAGGAACCAATGTGGACATCCAGGTCCCGCCATTGGTTATTGACCATAGAGGTGTCTCGGTCATGTCTACATAGTTCTCGAACCCGCAGCGTCTGCACACTTAGGGTTTGGTGACGTTTCAGTAGTATAGATTTATGTATGGTGGTGACCGAAGGTTTTTCGGAGTCCCGGATGAGATCCCGGACGTCATGAGGAGGTCCGGAATGGTCCAGAGGTAAAGATTCATATATAGGAAGTCCTGTTTTGGTCACCGGAAAAGTTTCGGGCTCATCGGTAGTGTACCGGGAGTGCCGGTAGTGTACCGGGAGACCTTCGGGAGGGGTATTTCGACCCAAGAGGCTTCATGGGCTGTGGTAGAGTTAATATCAGCCCTTAGTGGCCTGGTGGAAACTCCCACACAAGGCCCATGTGGCTGGAAGAAAAAAACCAATAGGAAAAGGTGGAAAAAGGAAAAAAAAGGACGAATCCTAGTCCTACTAGGATTGGAGGAGAGTCCTCCAATCCTAGTTTTTTCGGCCAAAGCCCTTGGCTTGGGAAGCCAAGGATGCCTCCTCTCCTCCTCTCCTCTTATATATACTAGAAGTTTTAGGGGTTTTGCACTAGAATTTCAGCCACGTGCTACCCGTTCCTCCAATGCATAGTTTCTCCTCTAGATCGGATTTCTGCAGGGCTTAGGCGAAGCCCTGCCGGAATTGCTCCACCAGCATCACCAGAGCACCGTCAGGTTGCCGAAGAAATATTATTCCTCTCCACTCCTTCTTGCTGGATCAAGATAGTGGAGATCGTCATCAAGTTGTACGTGTGCTGAACGCGGAGGTGTCGTCCGTTCGGTGCTAGATCGGAAGGATCGTGATCAAGCTCGTGGGACGGATCGTGATCAAGTTCGTGGGACGGATCATGATCGGATTGCGGGACGGATCGTGATTGGATTGCGGGACGGATTGTGATTTGATCGCGGGACGCACGACGATTTGGATCGCGAAGACGCTCGACTACACCAACCGCGTTTCTTAACGCTTCCCGCTTAGTGATCTACAAGGGTATGTAGATCCACTCTCCCTCTCGTAGATGCTCATCACCATGGATAGATCTATGTGTGCGTAGGAAAATTTTTGTTTCCCATGCAACGTTCCCCAACAACCAACTTGGAGGATGATGATAATAATTGCTATACTATTGGTGCTATTCATACCATTAATGATTAGAGTGATTATGTTTATGATATACAAAGCCACCAGCTTGGGGATGATATGTTTGATGAAAATGACATGCTCGAGAATTTATTTATTGCAATTAATGTTTCTCCCAAGCTTGGGGATGCTATGCTTAATGAACATGATCTTTTTATTCCCCCTACTTTGAATGATCAAATTTGTTATAATGATTGCATGCCTCCTACTTATGATGATTATTGTGATGATAGTTATGCAATGAAAAAGAGTGATGATTACTATTATGATACTTGTCATAATTATGAATATCCTTTTACTAAATATTACTCTTTTAGTGTGGAACCAATTTGTAGTATTCAAGTCTTTTATGATACTCCCAGTATTAGTCATGAGAAGAAATTTGCTTATGTGGAGAGTAGTAAAATTTCTATGTTTGTAGATCATGAAAATAATGCATTATGTGCTGGTTATATTGTGGAATTCCTTCATGATGCTACTGAAAATTATTATGAGGGAGGAACGTATGCTTATAGGAATTGCAATAATATCAAGTTTCCTCTCTATGTGTTCAAATTCTTAAAACATGCTTGTTTTCCCTTCCTATGCTAGATGATTATTTTTCCCATAAATTGTTTGATCACAAAATCCTTATGCATAGTAAGTGGGTTAGACTTAGATGTGCTTGTCATGAGATTCATGATGTTGTTTTGCATGTTTCAATTACTATTCCTATGTGAGCATCATTGAAATCATCATGCCTAGCTAAAGGGCATTAAAGAAAAGCGCTTGTTGGGAGACAACCCAACACTTTTAATTTTTTTGTGTCTTTTCACATGATTAAGCTACTGTATTAATCATGTTTTGTGTCTTTTATTCCAATAAAGTGCCAAGTAAAGCCTTTGGGATAGTATGGAAACTTGTTTGTTTAATTCTGTGCAATAGCAAAATGTTTTGCGTCTAGTATATGAATTATCTGATTTTACTGGAGCGTCAAAAATTTCTGAAATTTTTACACAAGATTTGTATACAAATTCCGTGATTTTTCCTAGTTTTTCAGAATTTTTAGGGTGATGAAAGTATGCTGATAATTCAGATCTTTACAGACTGTTCTGTTTTTGACAGATTCTGTTTTTCATGCATAGTTTGCTTGTTTCAAGTGTTCCTATAGCTTATATTGAGTAATATAAATTGTGGGAATGATGTAATACAGTAGGTATTATGTGATAAAAATTACGAATCTTGTATTTACAGTACCTAAGTGAATGATTTATCTTTACTACACTAACCTTTCTCACGAAGTTCCGTTAAGTTTTGTGTGATTGAAATTTCAAGTTTTGGGTGAGACACCGATATGAGGAGAACAAGGAGTGAAAAGAACCTAATCTTGGGGATTCCCAAGGCACCCACAATGTAATATTCAAGGAAGACTCAAGCGTCTAAGCTTGGGGATGCCCCGGAAGGCATCCCCTCTTTCCTCTTCAATACAATCGATATATCTTACTTGGAGCTATATTTTTCTTCGTCACATAATATGAGTTTTGCTTGGAGCTTCATTTTATTTTTTTCTTATCTGTTAGGTATTATTTATAATCTTGTTTTTCAATAAAAAGTTCCAAGAATTGCCTTTAGGATGCTTGCATTGCATGTTTTGATGGGTGCTGTGTAAAAACAGAAACTTTGGCTGTAGTGTTTGAATTTTCATATTTTACTGGAGCGTGGAAAGTTTCTGAAATTTTTACAAAGTATGGTCATATAAATTTTATAGAATGTACTAAAATTTAATAATTTGTTGAGTTACAAAAGTACACTGGTTTCATAAATTGCTACAGACTGTTCTGTTTAGATAGATTGTTGTCATAGTTTCATTATCTACTTATCCTGTAGTTTCCATAGCCTATATTGGTAGATATAAATTGTGGAAAGATAGTATACAGTACCTAATGTTTGAAAATGATTATGCAACTTGTCTTGGCAGTACATAAAGAGTTGATTTATTATTATGTGTACTAACCTATCTCACGAGTTCTTTTTGAGTTTTGTGTGGATGAAGTTTTTGAGAATAGGTGAAACCGTGGTATGAGAGGATTGAACGAGATACAAAAGCTCAAGATTGGGGATGCCCAAGGAACACCAAGTAAATATTTCAAGAACTCTCAAGCACCTAATCTTGGGGATGCTACGCATCCCACCTCTCTTCATCAACAATTATCGGTTAGACTATGTTGAGCCTAAATTTTTATTCGTTCACATGATGCGTGCTATTCTTGGAGTGCTATTTTTATTTTTCTTGATGTTTGAATAAACTATTTAATATCTGAAAATATTTATTTAGGGAAAGAGAGTCCTCACATAGCTCCTTAATTGTTTGACTACTCATATCCTTTGAGAGTAGCTTGTCATTTGCTCATGTGCTTTACTTAAAATTGTTTGAGCTTGTCGAAAAAACAATGGCAATACACGAAACTAGTTACAAAGTGATAAATATCCAAGGAGGATATAATAAAAACTTTCATGAAGATCATGGCACAAATTAAACTTAATTCTTTGTAATAGTTTTGAAACATGATGATAGTAATATGTCAGTCATGTTAGTGAGTAATTATGCTTAGTAAGAATATTGGTGTTAAGGCTTGTGATTCCCTATGCATGCACGAAAGTCAATAGTTATGCAATGAAGTTACATCCTACTTGTGGTGCATTATTCGGTGTTAGTTATGACTCAATGCTCACTTATGTGATTTTTCGTTCCTCGGTTTGGTTGCTTCCTAATCTATTTGCTAGCCTTCATTTGTACTAGGTAGAAATACTACTTGTGCATCCAAAATCCTTAAACCAAGTTTTGTCTTATGAGTCCACCATACCTACCTATATGCGGTATTTCCATCCCGTTCTAGGCAATTTTTTATGTGCCATCTCTAAATCTTCAAAATAAATTTTCTCTTTTGTGTGCCCGTACCGCTCATGAAACGATGGGGAGTATCCAATATTTTTCCATGCTAGGTGTGTTATTCACACGATATGTATTGATTCACTATCATTCACGAGAAAGTGGCTGGTATTTGGGATCCCAGTCCCATGCTCAAAAAAAAAGGGCAGCCCGGTGCATGTAGCTCCCGCTTGCGCAGGGTCCGGGGAAGGGTCCGACCACTTTGGGTCTATAGTACGCAGCCTTTCCCTGCATTTCTGCAAGAGGCTGTTTCCAGGACTTGAACCCGTGACCTCATGGTCACAAGGCAGCAGCTTTACCACTGCGCCAAGGCTCCCCTTCAAAATTCTTGCAATCTATTGCGTTCGAACTTGGGACCTTAACTCATGTAGGGAAGGCATAAGCCACCGGAGCTAGCACTCGATTATATAATGAAATCAAAATATAATGAAACAAAACTCCCCCCAGGAATGTTGTTCGTATGGACGATACCCATGGATTTGGCTCGTCGTGGAGTGTGATTGATTGGTGGAGGGAGAGTAAAAACTTTACTATTCTGTTTAGGAACCGCCTATAATGTATCTAGCATGGAAAGTATTTTGAGCTACTTCGTCGTTTTCGTTGACAGGAAAAGCATGCCACGCAAAATATTTTTCTCTCTCAATATAAACCTTGAGCTCTGGCACCTCTACAAATCCCTACTTCCCTCTGCGAAGGGCCTATCTATTTACTTTATGCAATTTATATTTATGCTTTGAGTCTCCATCTTCTCTTATAAGCACCAACTAGGGGGCACTATGATCGTACTTGAGCATTGGGCATAGCTAATATTTGAGTGTGTTTCATGAATGGATCAATGATTGAGCATGATGGGCTAGGGATAAATTTCTTTAGTATTGATATTTTTAAAGACATGTTTGCTTGTTGACGTGCTTGAGTATTGAAGTCATTATGTTAAAACTAGACTATTATTTTGAATCATTTACAAGTCCAAATGTCCATGCTATACAAGAAGAAAAGAACATGATGAACATGTTAGGCATCATTCCATGTCAAATTTTTTGTTTTTATCATTTACCTACTCGAGGACAAGCAGGAATTAAGCTTGGGGATGTTGATATGTCTCCAAGGTATCTATAATTTTTGCTTGTTCCATGTTATATTATCATTCTTGGATGTTTTGCAATCATTTTACTACAACTTTATATTATTTTTGGGACTAACCTATTAACCTAGAGCCCAGTGCCAGTTCCTATTTTTTTCCGTGTTTTTGGGTTTTACAGAAAAGGAATATCAAACGGACCCCAAATGGAATAAAATCCTATGTTGAATTTTTATGGACCAAAAGAAGCCCAGGGAGATTTGGAGTTGGGCCAATAGACCCACGAGGCAGCACAAGCCTCAGGGACGCGCCCAACCCCCTAGGGTGCGCCCCCAGGCTTTTGACTCCCTCGTGGGCCATCCTGACTCGTTTCCACCGCCATAAATTCCTATAAATTACAAAAAAAACAACGCAGAACCTAGATCGGGGGTTCCGCCGCCGCAAGTCTCCAGAGCCATGAAAAACCAATCGGGAGCCCGTTCTGGCACCCTGCCGGAGGGGGAACCAATCACCAAAGGCCATCTTCATCATCCCGTCGGTCTCCATGACGAGGAGGGAGTATTTCACCCTCGGGGCTGAGGGTATGTACTAGTAACTATGTGTTTTATCTCTCTCTCTCTCTCTCGTGTTCTTGAGATGGCACGATCTTGATGTACCGCGAGCTTTATTAATAGATATGAATCATATGGAGTGTTTCCCCTCTCTATCTAGTTGTGATGAATTGAGTTTTCCAATTGAAGGTTACTTATCTGATTGAGTCTTTAAGGATTTGAGAACACTTGATGTATGTCTTGCGATGGGATATCTGTGGTGACAATGGGATGTTCTATTGATCCACTTGATGTATGTTTTGCTGATCAACTTGGGGGTTTCGTGACCTTGGGAATCTATGCATAGGGGTTGGCAGATGTTTTCGTCTTGACTCTCCGGTAGAAACTTTGGGGCTCTCTTTGAAGTTCTTTGTGTTGGATTGGATATAATGAATCTGAAATTGTGTGATGCATATTGTATAATCAAGACCATGGGTACTTGTGGTGACATTGGAGTATCTAGGTGACATTAGGGATTTGGTTGATGTGTATCTTAAGGTGTTATCTTAGTACGAACTCTAGGGCTGTTTTTGACACTTATAGGGATAGCTCATAAGACTGATCAGAAAAGATAACTTTGAGGTGATTTCGTACCCTACACTAGTTTCTATGTTTGTTCTCCACTATTTGTGACTTAGGAGTGAACTCTTTGTTGCACGTGAGGGATTTACTTATGATTCAACTATGTTAGTATTGTTGAGAGAACTTGTACTAGTGAAAGTATGAACCCTAGGCCTTTTTTCTAAGCATTGCAATAGCATTTGTGATCACTTTTGTTACTTGCTACCTTGCTGTTTTTATATTTTCAGATTACAAAAACCTATATCTACCATCCATATTGCACTTGTATCACCATCTCTTCGTTGAACTAGTGCACATATACAATTTACCCTTGTATTGGGTGTGTTGGGGACACAAGAGACTCTTTGTTATTTGATTGCAGGGTTGCTTGAGAGAGACCATCTTCATCCTACACCTCTCATGGATTGATAAACCTTATGTCATCCTTTTGAGGGAAAATTTCTATTGTCCTACAAAACTCTGCGCTTGGAGGCCCAACACGAGTCTACAAGAATAAGGTTGTGTGATAGACCTCAGTCCTCCTCATCGTGTGTAGTGCTGTCTCATGGTGGTGGATGACCCGCCGTTGAATCACGCTCGGTATGCTATTGTCTCTGTTAATCCCTAAGTTACCGATCATCAGAAGAGGTTCTGGCTCAATGAGGTATGTCGCATCCTCACGGAGGACTTACAATATCAATTACCAGAGGATTTTGTTTATCTGATTGGCATTGGGATGATTGCTTTTGCGGATGTTGAGAGCAGAGATGAAGCAATTAGGGAAAGCCCCCATGCCCTTGATGAGGACTCCTCTTTTTCGTTAGTTTAGCATGATGAGGGCATTAATATGCGGATGCCAGATTTTGAATATCAAGTTTGGATCATGATGCTGGCTTTTCCCATGGACTACCAAACACATCACTATGTCAATAAGGCAGTATCCAATTTTGGGAAGTTGTTGTCCTGGCCTAACAGAGGGGGCAATAAAGCTAGAATCCTAGTGAAGTGCCACATCAAGGATGTGGTAGAGGTGCCACACAGCTTGCTGATTACTAGAGTGGGTATGCTCCCAGGTTTAGGTCGCTCTTGGTCTGTTCTTGTTTACGTCCTCAATGGCAGGAATACTGTCCCATGCCTTATGGGTAATGAGATGAACCGCCAATGCTCAATGTTTCCCCTCATCCATATCAGTTACCATACTATACTGCTCTCCAGCAAGCTAGGATTGATGAGCTAGCGCAACAATAGGCAGATAATGAGGCTGCTTGGAATGTTTAGCCAGCAGAGTTGGACTAGAAACAGGAAAATGGTTGGAGTGTGTGGCCTGTAGTCCCTGCCCCATATGCTGGATTCAGCTTCAGGATTTTATTCCCAATATTATGGACCTTCTTTGATGGATTTTGTGCCTCCAGAGCACAACGTGATTGAAAATTTGTCTGATGTTTGGTCTGAAGCTTCTTATGTGGAGGCCTTGGCTGATGATTTCATTTCTGGAGTGCCTGCAGCGAGGAATGCTTTCAGTCGAGCACAGGGAGGTTTTGCACCAATTGTCCTGGAGGTGGACACAGAGTACCTATGTTGGATAGGGGGGATTCTCAAAAGAATTTACACACCTACTTTGATGCCCCCCAGGCTTCTGTTGTGCTCTTTCCTCTGAACCCATTTCGAGCTATCCAACAGTTCAGTGATGGCATCTGCCAGCAGATTCTTACTTCTATTTTGCCGGAGTTTGATGGGATTGGAAGTACCCTCAGATTGATCTCTGATGGTCTTCCACTCTTTTGTCCAAAAAATCCTTGGGAGATGAGTAACCCATCTCTGAATCTTATTTCTTCTCATGATCTGACGAACTACAGTCATCAGGAGCTAGTCTATTCACGCCCTCTTTCTACTGGGTCTGTGGCTGATTGCATTGACCAGATGATCGCCCATGAGGAAGCCCATGTTGACACTATGATGCTACGCAGGAGTACCCGCTCTACAAGATATGATGGTTTCTGTGCTCCTCCGCCATCGGATATCCGTTGTTGAGCTTCCAATGTTAGACCGTGTCAAGCCTGTAGTTAAAATTACTGCACCTAATACTGCACCGCTGGCTCCTGACGGTGCTGGCAACTCACATGATATTCCTCCATTCACTCCGATTTGGATGATGCAGAGCATTGGTACCAATCTCTGTGGGGTTCCTCCTGCATAGTTGACTCCTGCGATCTTGTTGGCAGAGTTACCTCAAGTGACCGACCATCCTGAAGCCCACGAGTAACCGAAAACAATGGTCTATTCTCTGTTGGAATGTGCATGGCATTAATTCAGAGAAAAACATCTAGCTATCCATAATGCTATAGACCTTAGTGGTTGTTCGGTTGTCTATTTACGAGAAACTAAACGTGCAACTTTTGATATGTCTTATGTCAGACTATTTTTCTCTAAGAAGTTTGATCAATTTGCGTATATCCCTTCTAATGGTAACTCTGATGGTATTATTACGGTTTGGAATAGTTCGGTCTTCTCAGGTGTGATTGATTTTATGTAGCCCTTTGCTCTTAATATTAGATTCTCTTCCCTTCATACAGTTAACGTCTGGTCTTGTGTGAATATTTACGACCCTTGTGAGGGGCAAGCGAGGGATGATTTTGTTCAATGGTTATTCAATCTTCAAATCCCTGCGACCGAGGATTGGCTCATGATTGGAGACTATAATTTCATTCGTGCTCCTGATAATAGGAACAAACTGGGAGGAAATGCTAATGATATGCTCATCTTTAATGATTTTATTAGAAGCCAATATCTAGTGTAACTACCCATCAAGGGTAGGTCTTTTACTTGGAGTAATATGCAGGATCATCCTTTGCTTGAACAACTTGATTGGCATTTTTCTTCCTTGCACTGGACAACCTCCTTCCCAAACGCAGTGGTGCTGCCTTTAGGTAAACCTATTTATGATCACACACCATGCTCCGTTACCATTTAAACATTGATCACTAAGGCAAAACTCTTTCGCTTTGAGAATTTCTGGATTGGTCATCCGGGCTTCTTTGACGTTGTTCAAGCTTCATGGTTTAAACAGTGTTATGCATCAAACTCTGCGGCTTTGGTTTGTAAGAAAATGAAAACTCTCCAGTATGACGTGAAAAGATGGAGTAAAGGCATCTCAAAACTTTCCTTTCTTATCGAAAATACTAACAAAACTTTTCTTGAAATTGATAGTATTGAGGACAGGAGAGGCCTGTTAGTGCCTGAAGCTAATTTCAGGAAGATTTTGTAAAATCACCTGCTCAGCTTGTTGGATTATAAGAGAATCCACTGGAAGAAAAGATGCACTATCGGGTATTTCAAATATGGGGATGGGAACACCAATTTTTTTCACTCCATCGCTACTAAGAGGTACATGAGGAACTCCATCACTTCTCTGCGCCTGTCTAACGGCACAATAGTTTGTGATCATGTGGGGAAGGAATCAGTGTTATATAATTCTTATAAAGATCGCCTTGGCAAGTCTGATCCAATGAACATGAAATTTGATCTCTTAGCAATCATTAAAAATATTGAGGGTCTTGAGATTCTTACAGTTCCATTCACAGAGGTAGAGATCGATCAAGAGGTGAAAGAAATGTCGTCCGATAGGGCTCCGGGGCCAGATGGCTTCAATGGGTGTTTTCTTAAAAGTTGTTGGCATATCATTAAGAAGGATTTTTTACAAACCGTGTACCGACTTTTATAATGGAACTCTTGATTTGGGGAGCATCAACTCAAGGTTTATCATGTTCATCCCTAAGATCCAGTCGCCGAAGTGTGCGAATGATTATCGCCCAATCACTCTCCTCAATTGTTGTCTGAAATTGCTGGCCAACAGGCTGCAAAAAAGTGATTCTCAAAATCATACACCGCAATCAGTATGACTTTCTTAAGGGGATGTCCATTCAGGATTGCCTTGCATGGGCGTTTGAGTTTATTCATCAGTGTAAATCTTCGGGCAGGGAGATCCTTCTATTCAAACTCGACTTCGCGAAAGCTTTTGACACGATTGAGCATGCTCCCATGTTGGATACCATGAAACACATGGGATTCGATAATAAGTGGATGGGTTGGATTAACACCTTTTTCTCTTCCGGGATATCCTCTGTCCTGCTTAATGGTGTCCCTCGTAGACAATTCTATTGCCTCCGAGGGGTTCGACAAGGGGATCCCCTGTCGCCCCTCATTTTTTCCTTGCTGTTGTTCTTCTTTAGGCTGCTGTCAATGATGCTTTCAGAAATGGCCTCGTATCCAAACCCATCCCTTCTAGCGAAGAGGATTACCCCGTCATTCAATACGCCGATGATACCATTGTTTTGATGCCTGCGAAGGTAGCTCAGGTTGCTAAGATGAAAGAAATCCTTCAAGATTATGCTCTGTCAGTTGGCCTTAGAATTAATTTTCAGAAGTCCACCATGATCCCTTTGAATGTACCTGAGGATATAGTTCAAACAGTCACAAATATCTTGCAATGCTCGGTGGGTTCACTGCCATTCACATACCTAGGTTTACCGTTGGGCACTGCGCGACCGACTGTCGCAAACACGATGCCGCTTGTGGCGTCCGTGGAGAGGAAACTCTCTACGGCAACATCACTGCTGGATTATGGGTCCAAACTAACCCTGGTCAACTCTGTGGTGACTTCGCTTGCAATTTACGACATGTGCTCCATCCGCATCCCGCCCAAGATTCTTGAGAACTTGGACAAGTTGTGTATACACAACCTTTGGGCCAAGAAATCTGAAAATGGGATCAAGAACTATTATCTGGAGGCTTGGGATGTGGTTTGTAGACCAAAACAGAAGGGAGGACTTGGCATCATTGATCTCAGAATTTAGAACCAAGGGCTTCTCCTCAAGGAACTTCACAAATTCTATAACCAGTTGGATGTGCCGTGGGTCAGTCTCATCTGGAAGACCTACTATCAGGCACAAAATGTGGTGTCGCATGGGGCTGGTCCTTGTGGATCCTTCTGGTGGAGAGACCTGCTTCAACTCAAACCTATCTACAGAGGAGTCACGAAACTGGATGTTGGTGCCGGAACCACAACCCTCTTTTGGAAAGATCTGTGGACTCCAGGACTCCAGAATTACTATCAGAATGATACCCAAGAGCTTTCTCTTTTGCCAGGATTGAGGACGTTTCCATCGGAAATCTCCTCTCTGTAGATACCATTGGAGAGAACTTTCGTCTCCCGCTGTCAGTGCAGGCCATGTAGGAAATCCGGGACATGCAGTCGGACCTACAAGTTGTGGCCCTTCATCAAGATCAGGTGGACAAATGGTTGTGCGTGTGGGGAGATGCGGGTTTCAAATCTAGCAGATACTATCGATTCTGTTTCTAGGACATGGTCCCTGATGATGCTTTCTCGTGGGTCTGGAAGTCTAAGTGCACCATGAAATGGAAATTCTTTGCATGGCTCCTGCTGGCTGACAAATTGAACACTCGGGTCATGTTGTGTAGGAGAGGGATGACGTTGCCAGGCAATGATTATTCCTGTCTGTTGTGTGCTCACTGCCTGGAAGAGACGCTGGAACATATATTCTTTGGTTGTACATTCAGCTTGGAATGTTGGGCTTCCATTGGTGTTCATTGCCAACCGCATGATAATAGACTCCGTACGGTTCATGCTGCAAAGCTGGCCTAGAATTCCCCCATGTTCTTTGAAGTTTTCACTGCTGCTTCTTAGGGCATTTGGAAAGAGAGGAACAACAAGCTCTTCAAAGGGATTGCTCCCACCCATGCCTTCTGGGTAGCTAGGTTTAAGTCTGATCTTGGACTCATGAAGCATGGGATTAAAAGTGGCCTATGGCCCTTTGTTGATCAACTGATAGCTAGACTCCCCTGAATTACACTTCCTCTTGTGCTTGGGTGGTCTGATGACACCCTCTCCCCCCACCTCTCTCTCTCTCTCTCTCCTCCCCTATGTAATTGCATATAAGTTTGTTTCTCCATTAATATAAAATTAGTGGGGGTGCCCCACTGTCCAAAGTTCCTAAAAAACACTACGGACCCCAGGTGTATTCACTTATATATTTACAAAATCTTTCGTTACCTTGCTGCCATTTATTTACTTTTATTTTATTTTGCAATTTACTTTATTCAACTTTCATCTACATACTTCACTAGCTTGCAAATAACGAGTACAAGGGGATTGACAACCCTCTTGCCTACGTTGGGTGCAAGTGTTTGCTTCTTTGTGTGCAGTCGTTGAAGACGAGGGTTGCGTGCTTCTCCTATTGGTTCGATAAACCTTGGTTCTCAACTTAGGCAAATACTTATCTATAATGTCCTGCATCACCCGTTCCTCTTCACGAAAAACCCAACACATATCACAAGTATCACATGCTCGCGGCGAAGCCGTACTACAAGTGCGGCCACGACCACAACAAGGACAATAAGGACGGTCGTCCTTTTTGCACCTACCACAATGTGAACTCCCATGGCATTGAAGACTGCCACGAACTAGAGCTGCTTCGCGAGGGCCGCACCGAGCGCCGCGGAAGCCGCAAGGAGCGCAACAAGGGCCACGGTGGCAACGATGGAGGTGGCCATTGGAGCGACAAAAAAAACAATGGCGCTGGCGAAAACAACCGTTAGAGTTGGCAGAACGAACCATAGCAGGATCACCCTCAAGCCAACATCGCCTGCCACACGCCAATGACCTTCCTGCCGATGGGAACGCCGGGGGCTACCAAGAGCCCCATAGAGTGGCCTCCATCCTCGACGGGGCCCTGGGACCTCCATCAAACCGCCACTTGAAGAAGTTCTCTCATGAGGTCAATGCGGCCCTCGCGGCGCTCGAGTCCGCTCGCCGTCTCAAGTGGTCCGATTTCCCCATCGCCTTCGACACCAACGACCACCCCAAGTCCACGAAGGCCATGGGTATCGCCCCCCTGTTGTGCATCTCTACTATCAGCAATGTGTCTGTCATCAAGACGCTCATTGGCAGCGGTGCAGGCGTCAACGTACTCTCTGTGGAGACCTTAGAGATGCTTCAAGTGCCTTACGAGTGCCTGATGCCCACCAGGACCTTCTCGGGCATCCCGACGGCTCCACTCCCCCGTGGGGTAGGTGCGCCTTCCGTCACCTTTGGCACCCACAAGAACTATCATACAAAGTTCACAGTCTTCGATGTGGCTCACATCGGTCTGCTCTACAATGCCATCTTGGGCTACCAAACACTCTCCAAGTCCATGGTTGTGACCTACCATGCCTACGGCCTCTTCAAGATGTTCGACTGTAGTTGTACCATCACCATCGCTGCGACAAGAAGGACATGATGCACACCCTTCAACATGCCTACAAGGCTTCCTCCACCGCATACCCGACCGATGAAGACACCCCTCGGCTTACCGAGGAGGCGTCCATGAAGAAGAAGCACCTACTCTCTTAGGAGAGGGCTGAGTCCAAGAAAGCATCGCTGGATGGGGGCAATATAGGTCCCTCCCTTGTCGTCGGCGGCGGCCCCACCCTCATATAGGAAGGCACACTCATCACCTTCCTCTGGGCTAGCTCGGATGCGTCGGCTTGGACAACATTAAGCATGACCGTCCTACCAAGGGAGGTGATCGAACACCACTCAGTTCCGTGCCAGAGCATGCGGCCCGTCAAGCACATGGAACGACATCAGGTTCCAAAGAAGCAGGAAGCTGTCACCCAGGAAGTCAACAAGCTCCAAGATGCAGGAATCGCCCGTGAAACTCCCCACCCCAAGTGGATCGCCAACCCCACCTCAGTTGCCAAGCCGTGGAGCAGTGGTTGCATGTACAACGACTTCGTCACCCTCAACCAGGGTCGCCCCGAGAGCCCCTTCCCTCCTCTGCGGGTCAACCAGATCGCGGGCTCACCCTGGATCAGGCGTATGCCTTTCAGCCTAGAGGTTTCCAGAGCCACCTTCGCAGGGCTGATGCGCGTGAGCCCGGAGTCCCGCATCGCAAGAAATGTGGACGTGGTTAACACCCACCCCTTGACCCATCGTGGCCCCACTCGTGATGGCGGAGGGTGTTCTGGTACAAAACACATGGAACACCCGACATCACCATAAGTTCTATCCGTGCCCCACAGATACGAGTGACATAGAGTTGTACATGCTCTGGGGCTCTCCCTGACTATGCTGCCTCCGGCACGTGAGAGCTCCTTCCCACTCTTGTGGAAGCCCCATGCTCAGCGTTGGCGGATGCCCGATGCTCAGTGCTAGCGGCCTACTTACCTAAGGGGCCCACGGCCGTCATATCCTCAAGCTGACCCGTGTCGAACACAACATCATGTATCTGTCTGTTATGTAATGAACCCGCTTCATGTATCAGTAAGGCTTATTTGCTTCATGGTTCTGTGTGCTTGCAGCTGAGAATGCCTCAGGAGGGGCACGCGCTCGTGATCTTCCCCGTGTCTGTCTTGTGAGCGGGGGCTGGGCACAGTGCTTATGCTCAGGTTAGTCCCAGCAGCACTGCAAAATCCAAGCGAGTGAGCTCTGGATTGCGGGCCTGCTCCCGTGTACGTTGACTCACTAGGTCCTTGGTGCTCTTGCCTTCTCGTGTAACACCAACAGGTGGCCCCACAAGCACGCCCTGGTGCATTACTTGCGAAAACTTGGCAATTTCTTGGGTGCAGGATATCGAGGATATTGGTGGCGCCCCCCGCCCCCTCGGGAGGCCTCATGAGCGGCGTCCCACGGGAAGAAGGCTTCGTGAGGGATCGGGCCTCATGAGCCGCTCCCTGCGAAGGACTCGCTCCAAATCGCACAGCTCAAAGGAGCTAAGTCTAAAGAACCCCTCGAGTTTTTTCCCTCTCGTTTCCCTCTAGAGGCATCTTGATTTCCTTGGCACAAGCCGCATGTGCGTCAAGGGGGTACCTAAGCATCACGCCTGAGGGACTCCTACCATCCCTAAGAGCCCTTCACCATATGGCCTTGCTGAGCGCACGCTCCAGGCATACCAGCAATGGTTGTAGCCTGCATCGGGGGCTGGGCCCTAGCGACATAGGGCACAAAGACAACGTAAAAGGGAAAGAAAGGCGTCGGGAGGAAAACAAAAAGCGCATAAAAAATAAGTGCTTAAAAAAGTGTCGTGCAAATATTTTCGCCCCCATGGGGTCGCATCCACCCTATTACATGAGTGAGGCAAGGAGAGTCTAGGCGCGTGAGGCGCCACCATCGTTGCTCTCACCATCATCGCGAGGGGCTCTCTACCGTCACTGGTGACCTCAGCCTCGAAGGTGTATCGCCTTACGAAGCCAACCACATGCACCCTCGCGGCCTCCTCGAGTCCTTTGTGGAGCTCCACTGGGACAAGGGTCACCACCTGCCTGGAATCGAAGGGATTGTCGAGACAGATGTCGGTGTCAAAACCGACAGATCTCGGGTAGGGGTTCCCGAGATGTGGACCTTGGATCGATGGGTAACAAGGGATGAAGGAGACATTGTTTACGCAGGTTTGGGCCCTCGTGAAGACATAAAACCCTATGTCCTACTTGATTATATTGATGAGGACGAGAATTACAAAGATGATCTACCTCGAGATTGTATGAGTTAAAACCCTAGATGAGTTGACCTGCCCTCTACGAATGGAACCCTCTGGTTTATATAGACACCAGGGATACCTAGGGTTACACATAACCGACCTCCAAGTGGGATAGATACACAGATCCTATCTTCAAGACATGGAGTCCACGCTAATCTTTAGAGCTTTCCTTCCTGAAAACAGGGTCGCCTCATTTTTCGGCCCTCCACAAAGTAGCCCAACAAGTTGGCCCATGAGGGATGAGCCGACGGGCCGAGGACCCCTTAGTCCCGGACTCCCTCAGTAGCCGTCGAACTAGCCTCCAACATGGAGGTATGTAGTCTTCAGCAGCTTCACGTATCCAATGTATTCGGCTTGTGAGGTGAGTTCCCTTTATGTTCAGCTGGTTCCAACTTGGTCCTTAACGGCGCCCTGTCTCCAAAACTCACATTGTTTAACCCTGAAGGCCAAACGCCCGAGTGTGAATAGTACCCTTATATGACAACCTTTGTGACGAAAGGCCACAACAACCATTTATGAAAACTCGATTTGCGGTTCGAGACCACTTTTCTATCAGCATGCCTTATCAATGGGAAGAAAAATGAGGCGAATAATGATCTGGGTAATCACCCGCACGTATAGCGGTACGATCGTATTGGGAAGTGCCAAAGCATGTGACAGTAAAAGGGGGCCCTTGGTATTACAACTTCTCATAAAAGGGAGAAAACCCTCGAGGCCTTCATACGCATCATAGATTTGATTTCTTCTCCCATCCATGCCTCGATCTCCCAGATCCATTTCTCCTTCCTCCCTTTCCAAGACGCCCTCCCCAAGCTCATCCATGGCCGACTCAGGTTCGCAAGCCAAGTGGAAAGCCTCCTGCATCACCAACGACGACATCACCCACCGCCCTCCAGAAGATGGCCAAGTGGTGCCTGATACGTCTCCAACGTATCCACTTTTCCAAACTCTTTTGCCCTTGTTTTAGACTCTAATTTGCATGATTTGAATGGAACTAACCCGGACTGATGCTATTTTCAGCAAAATTGCCTTGGTGTTATTTTTCTGTAGAAATAAAAGTTCTGGGATTGACCTGAAAATTTACGGAGATTATTTATGGAATTAATGAAAAATATTGGCGAAAGAATCAATTGCAGGGGGCACCACCTGGCCACAAGCCTGGTGGGCGTGCGGGGAGGCTTGTGGGCCCCCTGCTGCTCCTCTGACCTTGTTTCCACTCCTATATATTCCTATTCGGGGAGAAAAAAATCAGAGAGAAGATTTCATCACGTTTCACGATACGGTGCCGCCGCCACCTCCTGTTCTTCCTCAGGAGACCAAATCCGGAGTCTGTTTTGGGCTCCGGAGAGGAGAAATCAACGCCTTCGTCATCACCAACCATCCTTCATCACTAATTCCATGATGTTCTTCACCGTTCGTGAGTAATCTCATCGTAGGCTTGCTGGACGGTGATGGGTTGGATGAGATTTATCATGTAATCGAGTTATTTTTGTTAGGGTTTGATCCCTAGTATCCACTATGTTCTGAGATTGATGTTGTTATGACTTTGCTATGCTTAATGCTTGTCACTAGGGCCTGAGTGCCATGATTTCAGATCTGAACCTATTACGTTTTCATGAATATATGTGTGTTCTTGATCCTATATTGCAAGTTGTAGACACCTATTACGAGTTATGATCTGCATCCCCCAGGGTGACAATAACTGGGATTCTTTCCGGTGATTACCGTAGTTGGAGGAGTTCATGTATTCACTAAGTGTTAATGCTTTGCTCCGGTTCTCTATTAAAAGGAGGCCTTAATATCCCTTAGTTTCCAATAGGACCCCACTGCCATAGGAGGGTAGGACAAAAGATGTCATGCAAGTTCTTTTCCATAAGCACGTATGACTATATATGGAATACATGCCTACATTACATTGATGAATTGGAGCTAGTTCTGTGTCACCCTATGTTATAACTGTTGCATGATGAATGCCATCCGACATAATTATCCATCACTGATCCATTGCCTACAATCTTTCCATATATTGATCTTTGCTAAGTTACTTTTCCGTTGCTACTGTCACAAACACTACAAAACTTCTACTATCACTTTTGCCACTGTTACCGTTACTTTCATACCACTTTGCTACTGAATACTTTGCTGCAGATATTAAGTCTTTCAGGTGCGGTTGAATTGACAACTCAGCTGCTAATACTCGAGAATATTCTTTTTCTCCCCTTGTGTCGAATCAATAAATTTGGGTTGAATACTCTATCCTCGAAAATTGTTGCGATCCCCTATGCTTGTGGGTTATCAAGACCTTTTTCTAGCGTCGTTGTTGGGGAGCATAGCGTTATTCTCTGAGTCACTTGGGATATATATCTGTTGATCACTATGAGGAGTCTTAAAGATCCAAAAACCAAGATCTACCCCTCAACTACGAGGATAGGTAAGGAACCGCCATCTAGCTCTGCACTTGATTCACCTTATGTTATGAGTAAATTTGCGACACCACCACGTGCTAGTAATTCTGATATGTCGCAAGTAATTGATGATGCTACTTCTGTTATGCATGATGCTTATGATGATACTTTGCTTGATGATACTGTGCCACTGGGTGAATTTCTTGATGAACAAATTGCTAGAGCCAATGCTGAAACTGATAATGTTTCTGAATCTGATGAAATTATTGAAACTGAACACTATGATACACCTACTAGACCTAGATCTCCTAGATATGAATTTCCTGATATACCTGAGGGTTATGTCATGGAAGGAGAGGTAACTAGGGAATTTCTTGCTTGTAAGGATAGATATGATCTTAAGAAATTGCTTCGCAAGTGTCAGAAAAAAATCTTTGAATGCTAGAATGCAATGTGATCCTAAGTTTGCTACTTCACCTATCTTTGTTACTGATAAGGATTATGAATTCTCTGTCGATCCTGAGTTAATTACTTTGGTTGAATCTGATCCTTTCCATGGTTATGAATCTGGAACTGTTGTGGCACATCTTACTAAATTGAATGATATAGCCACCCTATTTACTCATGAGGAAAAAATTCACTATTACTATATTCTTAAGTTGTTTCTTTTCTCATTAAAGGGTGATGCTAAGATATGGTTTAATTCTCTTGCTCCTGGTTGTGTGTGTAGTCCCTAGGACATGATTCATTACTTATCTGAAAAATATTTTCCTGCCCATAAGAAACAAGCTGCCTTACAGGAAATATTTAACTTTGTGCAAATTGAAGAAGAGAGTCTCCCACAAGCTTGGGGGAGGCTTCTCCAATCACTTAATGCTTTGCCTGATCATCCTCTCAAGAAAAATGAAATACTTGATATCTTTTGTAATGGACTAACCGATGCTTCTAGGGACCACCTAGATAGTTTGTGCTAGTTGTGTTTTCAGGGAACGAACTATTGAACAGGTTGAACTACTATTGAATAATATATTGATCAATGATAATGATTGGACTATTCCCGAACCACCTTCAAAGCCAACTCCAAAGAAAAGAGGTATTCTATTCCTTGGTCCTGAAGATATGCAAGAGGCAAAGAAATCTATGAAAGAAAATGGTATAAAAGCTGAAGATGTTAAGAATCTACCACCTATTGAAGAAATACATGGTCTTGATAACCCAACACAAGTAGTAGAGGTAAATTCTCTCAGTAGATTTGATGAAGGAGACATTCCTTATAATAAGTCTGCTAGCCAATGCTTGGATGAATTTGATAATTTTATTGTGAAGGAAGAAAATTTCAATGCTTATGTTAGTAGACAATTGAAACATAATGCTTATTAGTAATTATTTGAGTAGAACTGTCAATGATCTTAAGCTTATTAGTAAACATGCTTCCATGGTAACCACTCAAGTAGAACAAGTACTTAAGGCTCAAAATGATTTGCTTAATGAGATGAATAGTAAAGACAATGATCATTCTGTTAAATTTGTGACTAGAGGTGGTAGAATGACTCATGAACCTTTGTATACCGAGGGCCATCCTAAGAGAATTGAGCAAGATTCTGAGAGAGTTAATACTGATACACCTATTTGTTCCAATAAGAGTGGGAAAAAGAATGATGATAGTACTTTGCATGCTGCTAGTGAACCTATTATAGATAGATCTAAGAATCCAAATGATATTTCTATTTCTGATGCCGAGACACAATCCAGTGATGAACATGAGCCTAGTGATAAAATTAATAATGATGTTCATGCCGATGCTCAACCTAGTAATGATAATGATGTGGAGATTGAACCTGCCGATGATCTTGATAACCCACAACCTAAGAATAAAAGATACGGTAAAAGAGACTTATTTGCTAGGAAACATGGTAGAGAAATAGAACCATGGGTTCAGAAACCCATGCCCTTTCCTCCCAAACCATCCAAGAAAATGGATGATGAGGATTTTGAGCGCTTTGCTGAAATGCTTTGACCGGTGTTTTTACGTATGCGCTTGACTGATATTTTTAAAATGTGTCCTTATGCTAAGTATATGAAAGATATTGTGACAAATAAAAGAAAAATACCGGAAGCTCAGATTTCCACCATGCTTGCTAATTATACTTTTAAAGGTGGAATCCCTAAGAAAGTAGGAGATCCCGGAGTACTGACTATACCATGCTCTATTAAAGGAAATTATGTCAAAACTGCTTTATGTGATCTCAGAGCTGGTGTTAGTGTTATGACTTTCTCTTTATACCATTGACTTGATTTGAATAAGTTGTCACCTACTGAAATCTCTTTGCAAATGGCTAATAAAGCAACTGCTCTACCTATCGGCATTTGTGAGGATGTACCTGTCGTAGTTGCAAATGCTACTATCTTGACAGACTTTGTTATTCTTGATATTCCCAAGGACGACAGTATGTCGATCATCCTTGGTAGACCATTTTTGAATAATGCAAGGGCTCTTATTGATTGCAACAAGGGCAATGTCACTTTTCATATTAATGGTAATGAGCATACAGTACACTTTCCAAAGAAACAACCTCAAGTTCATAGTATCAACTCTATTGAAAAAATTCCAACGATTATTATTGGAGACTTTGAGTTCCCTATTCCTACTGTCAAGAAGAAATATGAGATACTTATTGTTGGGGAAATGCATATCCCCATTGAGGTAACTTAGTGTTATTCGAAAATTCTTTGGTTTCATGTTATTCGAAAGAAGTTTGTTAATAAAACTTGATCAACCTTATTGATGGATTCCTTTTGACGAGCATGAGATGGATGAATTTAGGAGGCACAACTTCCTGTACCTAACTTTTACTTTCTGTTACCTAGATGAAATTAAGTAAAAATGCTATTATTTGCCTGTTTAATGAGTTTCCCGTGCAATAAAAAGTGACCCGAAAACAAAAGTTTTTCAAATGTCCTGAAAATGGAGTATGATTTTTCTGGAATATTTAAGAATTTTTGGCACTGAGTAAGCATCAGGGGGCTGCACCAGTGGGCCACAAGCCTGCAGGGCGCGCCCGCCCCCCTGGGTGCACCCTGGTGGCTTGTGGGTCCCACGTGGCCCTCCTCCACTTATTCCAGCACCCATTCACTTCATCTTCCTCCAGAAAAAATCCCACTATTGCTCAAACCCGTGTTCTAGCTCATCTTGCTGCCATTTTCAATCTCCTTGCTAAAAGCTCCATTCGCAAAACTGTTTTAGGGGATTGCTCATCGGTATGTGACTCCTCCAATGGTCTGATTACTTTTTGTTCTAGTGCTTTATATATTGTAGTATTTTGCTGTTGTGGTGATTGTGTTTTTTAGCTTGCATGTCAAATTTGTATGGTCCCAAGTAGTTTTTATGCATGATATAGTCTCTAGTCACTTGAAGGAGTAGTTGCTATGAGTTTTTTTGAGTTTTGTTGACCTTTATTCTAGTTCACTAAAAATTTCAAAAAAAAATCAGAGAAAGAAAAGATGTTGAGGAGAATGTACCAAGCTGGTTCCTCGAGCAAGAAATCCCCGAGACTCACGTTATGTGAGCCCGATTTTGAACCACCAAGGGAAGCTCGAGTACTGCCTTGTCAATGGCCGTCGGATCAACTCATGGACAACGCCGGATTCAAGGAAGAGTTTCGTGCGTACATAAGGAATGCTGGCCTTGAGGATTTCATTTCAGATCGATGCAAGCAATATTATAAACTCACTAATTCTTTCGTGTGGAGGTTTGAATTTTCATCTAGGGGTAATTCTCATTCTGTTCTATTTAATCTTTATGATAAGACCTATACCATGGACCTAGAAGATTTTAATGATGCATGCAAAATTCCACAGTGGGGTAGTCATAGCGATCCTCATAAAAATGAATATAATGATTTCCTTGCTAGCATCACGGTGGGAGAAACTAGAATCATTACATAAGACACCTTGGGGAGCATTCACTTTCTGGCTATACATTATTTTGCTCTCTTCATAGGTTGATGTATTAATGGTAAACATGAGCATATTCACCTTTGCGTGCCTGATCTGAGAATTCTTAAGAGTGTTGTAATGGTAGATAGACGATATAACTTGGGGACTATTAAGAGTGTTACATCATAATGCTAAGGATGGAGATTTCTATGGTGGAATTTATGCCACCCGTGTAAGTAAGTATCTTGGGGTATCCAGAAGAGAAAATGATGTTGAGTTAACCCTTGCTTTTCTTGATTATGAGGCTTTGGTGCGCTACCAGTTTCTTGAAAGAAACGAACAATCCCTCCAGTACCGACTAATTTTTGACACGCAACGTGTTGTCCATGTTAGCCTTCCAGCTCCTGCGTTCTTTAACTTTCAGGAAAAGCAGAGATATTTTATAACCATAGAGGAGGCAAATGAGTACGAGAGAAATGCAGAAACCGCTTGCCTTATGCTGCAGTAGTTCAGGTAGTAGCCGCCGCAGCCCAATACAAGCCCAACTTTGACTTGGGATATTATCCGGGCCAGCCGTGGCCCTAGACCAACTTAGGCCAAAAGCCTAAGCTTGGGGGAGTACGTATTTCTCACCGACATTACATTCATGATCACACACTTGTTTCACTTGTCGGTGTTCATACTTTTTCATTGTACTATCCATGGTAGTTTATTTCTTGTTTTGCTTTCTTCTTGTGTGTTTAATTAACTTTGAGGATAATACAAAAAAATTAGTTCTAGCTTTATTTCCTAGTTGCTTAGTTGTATAATTGAAGAGAAAACCCAAAATGATTTCTCGTTGTTCTTTTTTCTTGCTGGGAGCTTTCTCGCGTAAATAATTTTCCTTTCTTTTCTTTGGGTCGTAAGGAGAAGACCACGATGACATGTTGAGTGGCTCTCGTATGCATTATTGTTTATCTTACATAGAGCCCATATTGCCTTGTCTTCTCCTTTGATTTATTTTTTGCAGATTCCAACTTAGTCCAATGCACGTGCACTCTTACTATTGTTCACATTGTTCGGTCGTGCAAGTGAAAGGCAATAATGACGATATATGATGAACTGACACTACAAGAAATATGCTAACTTGCGACCATCAATATTGGTCACTGAATGGTCATTGTTTTTCATTTACGACCTTTTTACGACCAAAAACAGTTGGTCAAAAGCTGAGCGTCAAGAATGGAAATTAAGGACCTTTCTTCTGGATTGGTCGTAGACATTTACGACCAAAAAAAGTTCATAGGTTCTATGACCAATTGTTTTGGTCAGTGGCAGTCTGCCCAGGCCACGTCCGATCCGACGTGGCAAGCTTACGTGGCAAAATTGCGACCAAATGAAAATGTCATCGATTAGAATCAGCCTAGTCCAATTCGGTGTTCTACATGGGCCAAGCCCATTAATTCAACCTTTCTATATTTTCTCCTAACAATTTTTAGTCGGCTTCATGGGCCAAGCCCAACATTGCATCCTTTTTATTTTTGGGTCGTGGCCTTTTTGTCTCAACAATTTCATTTTTTGTTTTTTATAAAATGGGTCAACTAGTCAGGTGGGTCCCCGTTGTCAGGTTCTGGTAACTGGGTCCCATTTTCCATGTTCTGGTAAGTGGGTCCCATCTATCAGGCTCTTTTCATATTTCAACTAGTATTTAAATTGGCAGAGATAGAAAACACACATGATACTTCAAATAAAAGAAACCAGATCATGTAATACAATGGCAATCAAAGTACAGTATTTTACAAGCTTTACAAGCTCCTTCCATAACAGTACATTATTTTACAAGCTTTACAAGCTCCCGCCATGAACAATATGCCAAACTCGTTGGACGACCATATCAGATGAACAACATGCCGGACTCGCTGGACAAGCATAGTCAGATGAAAACCATGTCGGACTCGCTGGCCAACCATAGTCAGTGTTGGGAACAAACAAAACGGCAACATGCCTTCCTCGGTCACGCTGTTACATGAATCAGCAGAGAAGAATCAGAAAAAACTATGACAAATGTATTATGAACAAACCATTAAAGAAAAGGACAGTTATTTAGAATGATAACACAAATTAAGCTAGTACAATGCTTTTTGTTCTCCAGCTAGTTAAAATGAGATACTCTCATACAAGAAAACAGAGAAACAATATGAAAGCTAACAGTGGGGATGCCATAGCTGAAATGAGCAAGGTATTTTATATTTAAGAAACAAAGAAAATGCATCAATAATTTTGTTTTTTTGAGATGTGTGGCTAGCAAAGGCCTCCAAGAGTCTTCCCATGTTGGGTTGGTTGTAATCCTATTTCTTCTGACCATTGAAACTAATTCCTTTTGCCGCCAAAAGTAAATAATTTGAGTTGAACATGATGATGCATTAATATTTAGTACTACTAGGTGAGTGATGATTGTACCCTGACCCCGTAGAAATGAAGTAATGAGCAAAATTATCCAATAGAAAAGAAAATTGATGCAATAATTGCTATCCAGGTTTGTTGTTGCATGTTACATACATACCACTCGATGAATGTATAGTATTTGGATGCAACTCTCACCTCTGAGCCATGACTAAGACAATTATATTATTAGACCGGCCAACATGTGTGTGAGTCTGGCAGAGATGAGAATTACAAGTAGCTTGCTGGCATGCATGTGATTGGCTGCTAGAGTTAGCATGTATGTATGCACAAACAACAAGAATACAAATAGGATGTGTACTAGTTAATTGCTTAGACTATCAAATAATTCAACTCTCTTATTCAAACAAAAAAACAAAGAAAGAAAGAAATCAACTTGCTCAACCACCGTGACCGTGGAAGATGGAGCTTGATCAATGCATGGCTGGCTGGCTGGACATGAATAATCCAGGCATGATGCACCAGATATTACTAAGTAGATAGATAGATATGCACACAGATAGAATAGAATATATACATCCCCGGACATGGTGGGTCGTCGTGGACGAGCAGGAGCTCGGCAGGACCTCTTGGATGAGCAGCAGCTTGGGCATGTCCATGAAGAATCCACCGTTGTGAACTAAATCTGCACCATGCTAAGCATCAGGTAAAACACATGACAGTAAACATCAATGAAGGAAGTAATCGGTTCTCTAAAGCAGGCATATGGATCACAAGTAATCGGTTCATATATATGCCAGGCATTGCTATCATACATTGGTCAACAAAACACTAGGCTCCATCGAGTTTGAATTCGAACCAAAAACAAAATGAAATGAGCACACCTAGACTACTGCAACTGCTACTGCATGCAGACATCAACACCCACTGATTCAAACTTAAATAATTATGTCATGGCATCATGGCCCATCAACCAAGTAACAAAAATAAATAATGGGATAGAGCAAAGACTTATCAAGCCAGCAAGATAGAGAAGATAGTGTTGCTGCAGTTGTAACATGGTTACCTTGAGATTGTGAATGTGGTGCCATGGAACGAAGGGGACTTTTATAACTAACCACACAGACTAACGGTAGTAAAGTAGGTAGTTTTGTAACTTGTTAGCTCTGAATGGTGATACAGAGCTACTAAGTTGAAAATATGCTAAACTGGGCCTGAATGCATTTAGGAATCAACCAGAGTAGCTGGGGATTCCTTCGTGGGTAGTAATTCTAGCTTAGTTGGGAGAATGGTATTTCGATACGTTATATATGTCTACCATTGATAAATCAATATGCATACGCCAAACAGGCTAGCTAGAGACTATACAGCAAAAACTTGTGGAGAAGTACTACTACTTACTAGTACCTAGTGAGTATCCTGAGCGTACAAGAATTCAGCCATCTCACTGGAGTGGAACTACAATAGTAATTTGTTTCTTTGGCCCAATTTGGATGTCCTTTGATGAAGCTAGCATTATGGATCTCACAACTCCTTTATCCTGTGAAGGAGAACAAAGCAGATTAGATCACATAACATGTTGAAGTGAACTGCAAGCTTTCCTGGAACCGTTCCTGGAATCGCTACTAATTAGTTGCCACTTGAGTAGAGGACAGTAGTGCCGTAGGGGATGCCTATTAGTAGTAATTGATTTGGCAAATAAGCAGATTCATGAAAAAGATGATAAAATTGCATCTGAGAGTGGAGCAGTTAACAAAGGCAAGTTCACATTCCATTAGTAAATTAGTTTAAGTTGTTAACAAGCAATCAAACAAGCGGGCGACGGGGGGATTAAGCATCTGGCCTACTGCGGGTTGAGCGATACAGCGACCTTGAAGGTCCACGTAATAGAGGAAGAAATAGAGGTGGGTCGAACCTTGGGAGTCGACGACGTCGGCGGCACCGATGCTGGTCATGGAGGAAGGCAAGCACAGATTCGGGGCCTGCGTGCATCCTTGGAGGTCGACGAACCATAGAAGCACCGACGTTGGTTGCCGCCGCGCTCGCCCCGATCGACGTCTGCCGGGTGCATCGTCCAGTTCCCGGACCTGGCGGCCTCCTGGCCTTGTCGCAGGTGCATCCGAGCATGCGGATCTAGTGCGGTACCTCTGGCCTATGGATCTAGAGCCTGTTCGCCATGTGCACGAGCAAGGGTTTCGAGCACGGAGTGAGAGCTGTGGAGGTTGGACTCAGAGCTAGGAGAGGAGAGGGTGGGGGCCGCCGACAGTGGGGTAGAGGTCGGAGACTGGGAGGTCGCCGGTGGGGCTAGGGGAGAGGTTGTCGCCGCTGGTTGGTTGGGTGGATCTGGGATTCGGGGGAGGAGGAAGACAGAGCAAAGGAGTTGGTGGTGGTATGCGAGGAGCGAAGCCTAGGGTTTGGTGGGCCGGTGGGTTGGATGGACGGGCAGATGAATATATGAATGGATAGATGTTTGACACGTCATCGATCCATGCCATAGCAGATTCCACCAATCAGAATTAAGCTTATATAATTTTGTTGTTGTTTCTTTGTTTCTCTTATATTTTAACCTCTTATATAATTAGATTTTTCATTTTCATTGCGCAAAAGAGCCGTTTTCTATATCTCGAGTGCCTGGAATGTTTTTTTTTCTAAAGAACCTAAAAAAAGTGTTCTCAGAAATGAGCTATCATGTGTGAAGATTCATGGCTTTCAAGCCACATGATCAATCTTATGGCCACATTCATGGCATAGTTTGTTCAAATCATCACATATTGTACACAAGGGTGCATGTTGAAATGGCAAACAATGTTACCAAAGGGAGTTTTCATTTTCTTTGCACAAAAAATCATTTTCCTTTTTTCGAGTGCCCAAAATGAGTTTTTTTGTGAAGAACCTACCAAATATTTGTTGCAAAATTGGACAAAATCGTTTTTTATAAAATATTAGCACATATTTAATGCATAATTGATAAAATATTTGGGTGTCAAAAGCTTTCGATCCACCTCTAGTGAAAAAGACAAAACTTTGTCGATTCAGTTGGAAGCGGGTTAAATCTAAACTAGAGGTGCCTCATAGTTTGCTCTTTATTTTTTCAAAAATCATTTCTAGTTAGATAAGTATCTATTTAATCAGAGATCCAACAAAAATATGTCAAGATTCAACCCCTATCTATGAATGGTCATGCCCGCCATTTCGACCGCATTTTGAAACGGGCATAAATAATTCAAACAAAATAAAAATGCAAAAACTTCGTTTTGTGTCATCATATGTGATCACGTTACGAGGAAAAATAATAAACTTGTAATACGGTAATTATTTTAAAAAAGTGTTCTCAGAAACGAGCTATCATGTGTGAAGATTCATGGCTTTCAAGCCAAATGATCAATCTTATGGCCACATTCATGGCATAGTTTGTTCAAATGATCTCATATTGTGCACAAGGGTGCATGTTGAAATGGCAAACAATGTTGCTGAAGGGAGTTTTCATATTCTTTGCACACAAAAATCATGTTCCTTTTTTCGAGTGCCCAAAATGAGTTTTTTTGTGAAGGACCTACGAAATATTCGTTGCAAAATTGGGGAAAATATTTTTTATAAAATATTAGGACATATTTAATGCGCAATTGGAAAATGGTTTGGTGTCAAAAGCTTTTGATCCACCTCTCGTGAAAAAGACAAAACTCTGCCGATTCAGTTGGAAGCGGGTTAAATCTAAACTAGAGGTGCCTCGTAGTTTGCTCTTTATTTTTTCAAAAATCATTTCTAGTTAGATAAGTATCTATTTAATCAGATATCCAACAAAATTATGGCAAGATTTAACCCCTAGCTATGAACGGGCATGCCCGCCGTTTCAATCGCATTTTGAAACAGGCATAAATAATTAAAAAAAATCAACACATTGCAAAATCTTCGCGTTGTGTCATCATATGTGACCAAGTTATCAGGAAAAATAATAAACTTGTAATACGGTAATTATTTTAAAAAAGTGTTCTCAGAAATGACCTATCATGTGTGAAGATTCATGGCTTTCAAGCCAAATGATCAACCTTATGGCCACATTCATGGCATAGTTTGTTCAAATGGTCTCATATTGTGCACAAGGGTGCATGTTCAAATGGCAAACAATGTTGCCGAAGGGGGTTTTCATTTTCTTTGCACACAAAAAATTCATTTTCCTTTTTTCGAGTGCCCAAAATGAGTTTTTTTGTGAAGGACCTACCAAATATTCGTTCCGAAATTGTACAAAATCATTTTTATAAAACATTAGGTCATATTTAATGCGCAATTGGCAAATTGGCAAAATGATCCACCTCTAGTGAAAAAGACAAAACTATGCGATTCAGCTGGAAGCGGGTCAAATTTGAACTGCAGCTGTCTTATAGTTTGCTCTTTATTTTTTTCCAAAAATCATTTCTAGTTACATAAGTATCTATTTAATCAGAAATACATGGTTTGGTGGCGATACGTCGAGGTTTGGATAGTGGCCGAGTGCCCCAACTCCAGAGCGCGTAAACTCGCATGCCCGCCGTGTGGTCATCGTGTGACCGTGGCGTTGCCATGCATTCTGGGCAGCCTAGGCATGTCTAGTGGGTGGGGCACTGCCCAAGTAGGTGCTAGGAAGAAAATTACAACATGAGATTCTCACGAGGAGACCGAACTATGCTCAAACATGAAATAGCAGTCAAGTGTTTGATAAGCTGTACGGGAAATACACATGGACAATGTGCGTGAGTTTTTGCTGAGGATGATCATCTACTAAGAAGACTGTCTTCAAAAATTTGTAGCTCAAATGGAGGAGCCTAGGTGGTACTTGCTTTGCAAAGTACCACAGTGGACAGAAATATGAATGTTGAAGCTGGGCTCAAAATAATGAATGGATTGAGCTGAAATTTGGTGGAGGATGGTTATTTGGGCATAGGAAAGCGTTGTAGAAAACTGATATCATTTGGACAAGCCAAAGTGGTACTTCCTTCACAATGCTCTTCTTTGGACAGAAACTTGGGAAAATAAGTGAGAGAAATTGGATAAATGAAATGATCTCAAATTTGGTGTAGGTAAGTTACATGGGTATGGTCATGCCCTGGTAAAGTTTTAGAAATAATTAAGCAATATATAATATAGTTGCTTCACAAAGCTTCTCTCTGGATAGAAACCTTGGAAATTTTCTGAGGAAGATTTACTAGGAAAATTGAGCCGAATATTATCATGTGGCAATTATTTGTGTATGGAAGAGAACCCCAAAAGTTTAAGGGTAATAGGAGGGGTCTAGATAGCACTTGCTTTGCAATGTGCCAATCTGGCCATAAAACAGAAATTGAACCTGGGCTCACATAGTTGATTTGATTGAGATGCAATTTGGAGGAGGGTGATAATGTGAGCATATGAAGTCATTATGTAAATTTCATGCCATTTGGATATATAAAAATGGTACTTCCTTCACAATGCTCTCAAGTGAACAGAAAATTGGGAAAAATATAGAGGGAAAGTGGTTAAATTAAATGAGCTAAAATTTGGTGGAGGGAGGTTCTATGGGCACGGTCATGTCCTGGTAAATTTGCAGCAATTATAAAGCAATATAAAATATAGTTGCTTCACAAACTGAAAATATTACCAGAAACAAAGATTGGATGGTGAGCTCTCATGGATTGAAGATGGGGCTAATGTTTTTTGGACAGCTATGATATGGGCACATAGAAGATGTGGAAAAAATTCAACTCATTAGGATATGCATAGCTAGTACTTCATTCGCAAAGCTTCTAGCTAAACAAAAACTTTGGAAATTTGTCGAGGAAGATTTACTAGGCAAATGGAGCTGAATTTTGTCATGAGGCAATGATTTGGATAGTAAAGAGTGCCCACACTTTTTGAGGACAATCAAGAATATATAAATATCACTGCCTCCCCAAAGTGCTATTCTGAATAGAATAGGAAAATAAATATTGTTGAATTAATTTTGAATTAGGCAAGGAAGGTTTTTGACATATTTGATGAATATATAATCCAAAGAATTTACGAGAATTTTTTGGGAATTTTGGGAATAACAAAAATATAGGTTGCTTCACAACCTAGGGCAAAAATTGACACATGGACATGACACATAGGCAAAACTAACGAGGTGGCGCCTAGTCATCGCAACCCACCACAATTTACAAGGTTATGACCATGTGTATTGGTCGTGATCAGCTACAAATAAGGCAGCGGGCTAGTGCTGTCTGCTTTACGACCATGTCATGTAAGGAAATTATGACCTTTCTGACCAAAATGGTCGTTATAGTTGAGGGTTTGGAGACCTCCGAACAACGTACGACCAATTGGTCTCAAATGGTCATAGGTTTACGACCATTTCTTCCAGGGTCACTGACAGAAGGTCACAAGTTGACATATTTCTTGTAGTGTGACTGAGATGGAGAAAAGCTGGTATGAACTCGACCTATCTTACTTTTGTAAATATGATTAGCTCATCATTCGAGATTCAATCCATTATGGGTTGAACATGTTTGCAATGACAATTAGAGATTATAGTTATTCATGCCATGCTTAATTGGCTAAGAGTGGATAATGGTTGGTCTTGAGTGTCAACATGCGCATTAAAATGGTTGTGATGTAGTATGATAGAATGGTATCCTCCTCTGAATGATTCAAGTGGCTTGACTTGGCACATGTTCACACATGTAGTTGAAACAAATCAACATAGCCTCCACGATATTTATGTTCATGGCGAATTATATCCTACTCATGCTTGCATTCAATGTTGGTTAATCTCAAAGCATGTTGATGACTGTGCCGCTCTCTAGTTGGTCCCTCCCTAGTCTTTTGCTAGCCTTCACTTGTACTAAGCGGGAATACTGCTTGTGCATCCATCTCAATAAACCAAAAGTTGTTCCCTATGAGTCCACCATATCTACCTATATGCGGTATTTACCTGCCGTTCAGAGTAAATTTGCATGTGCTAAACTTTAAACCTTCAAATAAATATTCTGTTTTGTATGCCCAAATCGCTCATGTGGCGACTAGGGCTGTCAGTATCTTCCATGCTAGGTGGGTTATTCTCATGATATGTGTTGATTCACTATCATTCACGAGAAAGTGGCTGGTAATCAGGATGCCCAGTTCCAGGCTCAAAATAAAAAGCAAATTATAATTAAACAAAACTCCCCTAGGATTGTGTTTGTATGGATGGTACCCGTGGATTCAGCCCGCCGTGGAGTGTGAGTGATTGGTAGAGGGGGAGTAAAAACTTTACCATTCTATTTGGGAACCGCCTATAATGTATCTAGCATGGAAGATATTGAAAACCTCTTGGTCGTTATGTGAGCAATGAAAGCATACCGCTCCAAAATCATTACCTATCTCTATTTTAAAAGCTTGAGCTCTAGCACCTCTGCAAATCAATGCTTCCCTCTATGAACGGCCTATCTATTTACTTTATTGTTGAGTCATCATCCTCTTATAAAAAGCACCAGTTAGAGAGCACCATCATCATTTGTATGCCTTGCTATTAATTGATATTGAGTATGAGCATGACTGGATATCTCTCACCTTGAATTACAATGTTTAGTCAGTCCTTGTTCTCCAAGGTGCTTTGCATTTATGTTTTGCGGTCTCAGAAAGGGCTAGCGAGATACCATTATGTCATATTGTATCATGATTGTTTTGATAATTTTTTTGTCATCCGAGACTTATTATTATTGCTCGCTAGTTGATTATGCCATTGATATGAGTAAATGTGAGACCTAAATGTTATTGTGAATGTGGTTAGTCTATAATTTTTGCTGAAAACCTGAACATAAGTTAGACATATTTACAACAACAAGATCAAATACAGTTTGTAAAATTTTTTCTTTATCACTTTCAGTTTATCAACTACATTGCTTGAGGACAAGCAAAGGTTTAAACTTGGGGGAGTTGATACGTCTCCAACGTATCCACTTTTCTAAACTCTTTTGCCCTTGTTTTGGACTCTAATTTGCATGATTTGAATGGAACTAACCCGGACTGATGTTGTTTTCCGTAGAATTGCATTGGTGTTATTTTTGTGCAGAAATAAAAGTTCTCGGATTGATCTGAAAATATATGGAGACTATTTATGGAATTAATGAAAAATATTGGCGAAATAATCAACTACAGGGGGCCACCACCTGGCCACAAGCCTGGTGGGCGCGCCCACCCCCTAGGGCACGCCGGGCAGGCTTGTGGCCCCCCTGCTGCTCCTCCAACCTTGTTTCCACTCCTATATATTCTTATTCGGGAGAAAAAACCAGAGATAAGATTTCATCGCGTTTCACGATACAGAGCCGCCGCCACCTCCTCTTCTCCCTCAGGAGACCAGATCTGGAGTCCGTTTTGGGCTCCGAGGAGGGGAAATCGACGCCTTCGTCATCACCAACCATCCTTCATCACCAATTGCATGATGCTCTTCACTTTTCGTGAGTAATCTCATCGTAGGCTTGCTGGACGGTGATGGGTTGGATGAGATTTATCATGTAATCGAGTTAGTTTTGTTAGGGTTTGATCCCTAGTATCCACTATGTTCTGAGATTGATGTTGCTATGACTTTGCTATGCTTAATGCTTGTCACTAGGGCCCGAGTGCCATGATTTCAGATCTGAACCTATTATGTTTTAATGAATATATGTGTGTTCTTGATCATATCTTGCAAGTTGTAGACAGTTATTATGAGTTATGATCCGCATCCCCCAGGGGGACAATAACTGGGATTCTTTCCGGTGATTACCGTAGTTGGAGGAGTTCATGTATTCATGAAGTGTTAATGCTTGCTCCGGTTCTCTATTAAAAGGAGGCCTTAATATCCCTTAGTTTCCAATAGGACCCCACTGCCATGGGAGGGTAGGACAAAAGATGTCATGCAAGTTCTTTTCCATAAGCACGTATGACTATATATGGAATACATGCCTACATTACATTGATGAATTGGAGCTAGTTCTGTATCACCATATGTTATAACTGTTGCATGATGAATGCCATACGACATAATTATCCATCACTGATCCATTGCCTACGAGCTTTCCATATATTGATCTTTGCTAAGTTACTTTTCCGTTGCTACTGTTACAAACACTACAAAACTGCTACTATCACTTTTGCCACTATTACTGTTACTTTCATACCACTTTGCTACTGAATACTTTGCTGTAGATATTAAGTATTTCAGGTGTGGTTGAATTGACAACTCAGCTGCTAATACTCGAGAATATTCTTTGGTTCCCCTTGTGTCGAATCAATAAATTTGGGTTGAATACTCTACCCTCAAAAACTGTTGCAATCCCCTATACTTGTGGGTTATCAAGAGTGCCCACTCCAAGACCATGCAAGAGGGTGGTATTCATCCCCCATTTCCTTCGGGGATTGGGCTTCCCGCTCCACCCCTTTATTAGGGGTTTAATGTTCTTCTATGGGTTAGATTTCCACGATCTTCCCCTGAACTTCTTTATGGATATCTCAGCCTTCATCACCGTCTGCGAGGCCTTTTTGTGGGTCCAGCCGCACTTCGGCCTATGCCTCAAGATCTTCAAATGTGAAGGCGAAGACAGATAACGACCAACATGCCTAATGGGGAGGGGTTTTAATCAGCAAACTTCGGTGGGTTGTGTGGCCAGACGATACCTTCATCGACACTAGTAAGGTCTGGCACAAGGAGTGGTTCTATATCACTGAGCCACGAGACGCAGACTGGTCAGCACCGGCCGAGTTCAGATATGGACACCCCCACAAGGTTAACCTCGTGGGTCAAGAAAGGCCTCGACTTGGTATCAGTCACGGAGGTGAAGGCGCTGCAAAAGCGCATCACGCAGATGGTGGAGGCAAAAATCAAGCTGACCAACGTGGTCCAAGTCACGCTCCGCCGCCTCCTCCTACCATGCATGTGTCGGGACACTCCGATATGCTCCTACAAGCTTGATGACCCCACCACCATGCATAGGTTCTATCGCACAACTCATGAGAACTTATGGAAATTGTTGTTTAAGCCCCAAAAGGAATGGTTGGCCCAAGAAGAAGACATTGGCCTAGACGTCGATACCCCACCTATGAAGGTAAGCCAAGGTTTTTATTTTATTCCGAGCTTTAGTCGTCAACAAGGATTTAATTGTCTTACCCATAGTCTTTGCAGGGCTGGCTGGACAAGGCCGTGAGGATCAATGGTCCAGCCCCCCTGCCCGAGGAGCCAGGTCGCCCCAGCTGACGGTGATGCTGGCCGTGGCGCAGTACGCGGAGCCGGAGAAGAAAGAGAAAAAGAAGAATAAGAAGAAGAAGAAGAAGAAGAAGGCCCATGAAGGCCTCTGTTCAAGGGGTCCTTCGGATACTAAGTCCGGAGAGATCCAAGCCTCTTACGCCCATGAGGAAGAGCATGCAGAGGACGGGGGGAGATCGACTCCCCCAAACAAGAAAGAGGGCCGCCCCGGAGGACGCTGAGAAGGATCTTCCTCCTTTCTCCCCAAAGAGGCCCTGCAGGGACAAGCTGGTCCTACCGGATGACAGCCCGCATTCCGATCAGGATTCCGGGGCTTTCGAAAGGGTTCCCTGAAGGAACCCCAGGGTCAAACCCCCTGCTCAAAGGTATCGAATTTGGATGTCATCTAGTATATTTATACGGAGATTTCGTTACTAACCGTGTGAGTGCCCTCCATATCGCAGCCCGACCCGAGATCTCCCGACCGAACAGGTCTCAGAGGTGGATTCTCCGCCCTCCGATCTAGAAGAGAGCGGGACGATGTCCCACACCACACCCCCTTCGGTAGCTGACGAGGCTGTGGAGCTGTTATTCCATCAGACCCCTCTCGACTTGAATATTGGTGGCGAGGTGGTTATGGTCGAGGTGCATACCTCGGCCACTAAAGACCAAGAGGTCCTAGCCGAGGGTCATGCCTTGGAAGCCGAAGCCCAGGAGGTCGAACCCCTCCTGGCAAGCAAACAGGGGGGCCGCGATTGGTCGGAGCTCCCTCCGTAGTCGACTCCGAAGACCTCAGTGCATCCGACGTCATCAACATTGCCTCCCCAAGGAGGGGGGAGGAATAGCCACCGCCAGTGCCACCCGTGATAGAGAGGACCGCGACCGGGTGGCCGACCATGATGGAGGAGGCTGTGTCTACCTCCGCCATCGCCGAAGATCACCGCACCCTTATGGGTGCGGTTTTACAAGGCATCTAGTCTGTTGATAGCAGACTGAAGGAAGCCTTCAGTGGTCCGCTAGTGGGCTTCAAGGTAAGCCATGTAATATTATTTTCACAAGAACTAATCTATTTATAAGGTTATTCATTCCGTATAGGTATAGTAGCCCCCAAGCCAAAGGTGTGTTTGTAAAACTTGCCCAGGGGTCAAAGAACCTAGAAACACGAGTAAATGCAATGGCAGTTTGTGGCCCTGAAACTATAACAGTTTTAGGAGATTGTTTTAACAAAGAGTTCAGAACCAATTAGCTCGGATGTTTCTTTATATATAAGTTGTTTTCTAGGCCTCGTCCTGAGCTAGGGCCTCGAACACCCTTGAACTGGCCGAGCAGAACCGGAATCTCAAGAGCTCTAATGAAGAGCTTGATCATTTGAACAAACTGTTCGACGAGATGCAAGGTATTGAACCGTACTTGCTAAGTTTATTATTTTCCTCATTAGTAGGGGTTTTTAGGCTTTGGTTCTTGAGTTTGCTTCCATTTATACCCGCGGTTGTAAATGTAGAGGTTGAAAACCTCAAGGCCGAGCTGAAGAAGGCCAAGGAGGAGGCCGCCGATCAGAAGGTGGTGGCCGATCGAGCGGCCGCCAAGCTAAGCTCATTAAAGGTTGAGAGCGTCAAGCATGAGGCTCGAGTGGCTGAGGTGCAGAAGGAGGTCCAAGATGCAAGCACTAAGTGCGAGGCCCTAGAGAAAAAGGCCAAGGACCAGGCGACCGAGCTATCCACATTGTCCTTCGAGCTCAAATTGGAGCGTGTCGAGAGGCGGTTCTTCGAGGAAGAACTTCGCCAAGTCCGGTTGACCGCACATGGTAAGCCGTACTTACTGTAATGTGCCTTTGGTGGAAATAGGTTCGCCTTTATTACACGGCTGTGGCATTCCCCAGGCAGTTTTTCAGACCTCCCAAGGAGTGCAGCGGACGCGGCAAAGCACGTTGCGGCCCGGGATGGGGATGTTGACCACATGCTTTTCTGGGCTAAATTTCAAGCCCACGAGACTCATCCCCTTCTCAGCTATCAGATCAAGCAGTTGATGGAGCGAGCTGCACAGGATGGCGGAGCCAGGCTTGAAGGACGTCTGCATCCAGTTATGGCCTACAAAGCCAATGACGAGTAGCTATTTTGTCTTGTTGTAGAAGCTTTGTGATGCCGCGCCCCGGATTGAAGTCCTGAAGCGCTCCGGATCGAGGGAGATCAGATGGCATTTACAAGCACCATGATGCATTGGCCAAAGGTGAAGCCGATCGAGATGGCCACCGCGCCCCCGCCTCCTGGGAAGCCGATCGAGCTCTAATTTCGTGTTGTGTTAGAGGGTGCTCGGTCGATAGAGACCCAATGCCCCAAGGATGTAATATATGAGTGAGGGCATTATCACGTGCCCTTAAGACAATTTTGCTTTATAATGCTTATCCTGAATGTATCGTACTTTGTATTATTTTGACTTCAGTGGGGCCATTTTAATATGAAAGTTCCCAGTTGTCGGCTTCAGCCCCCATGCGGATACTACGAGGGGTGTTTCGACCTCCACACTAGACCCTTAGCCGATATATCGGCGCTCGTAGGCAGGAGTGTGGGGGAAACGAGGGAATCGGACTATGTTCTTTTAGTGCTTTCACTTAGCCTTAGGACCTTGATTGCGGGGGCTGGTGACGAGCCCCCGGTACTTTGTGGTAGTCGGTTTGACCAATGTTTAAGACTATTACCACAAGGTTTGTGAAGGTACAAACCCCTTGTATGACACAGAATAATCTCCATCGATTCTTAGTTTGACACTTAAGCTCGGATCATAGACCAGTTCTCGCTTATTATGACAGTCAGTTTTCGGCTTTCTCCAGTGAGGTATTTTGCCAGGCCAGCTGGGAATACAATCATTGTGGTTCTGCCTTTACCCTTTTAGCCGAACTAGCGGAACATAAAAGGGCAAGCACAGGAGCGAGGCAACCCAACTATTAACCCAAGACATAATTCGGAACCAATTCATATAACATAACATCGAAGACGCCGAACACGTAAAAAATAGTGACGGGGTGATGCTTGGGGCGGGACTTATATCCAAGCGCCCGGTCTATTAGCCGATCACACCTATCATATATCGGACAATTTTGCCTTACAATGTTGGTGAGCGGGGAACAGGTTATGTAACATAAAAATGCTGAAAAGGACACAAGTGATAGTCTTAACTTATAACTCATAATGCCGAGGCGGCCGTTACAGGTAATTCTTGTTTTGAAAAACAATATTTATAGAGTAGCATTTTACTCAGGGCCTTCGATGGGTGGCTTGACGTCCTCATTGTGCCCTGCTACGCTCTTACTCCCTTGCTCTTGAGAGGGGAGGGAATCCTTTAAAGGTGGTTGTTGTTGGCAAATGGACCTTAGAGAGGGGGGTCTTGAGAAGCCACCATAATAGAGTGGGTAAGGTTGACGCTTGGGAGATCCCTTATGGTATCTGGCTTTCGTTCGAAGAAGCATTTGGACTGTAGTTTGGTTAAGCCAGACATCTAGTCCTCGGTAGTGGGTCCTCACAGCCGCCCATGGTATTCTGAGAGCAAAATTGTGCCTTCGGTGGACATACCTTACGGATAGCCGGGTCATGCCATGGGGAGCGTATCCCTATTTGAGTTGAGAGGGAGATGGCTCTAGGAGATTTGGTTGGGCTCGAGCTTGCTTTCCCGCATGTCGTGTCTTGATGGCTGATTGGGACCTCGGTGCTTCACTGTTGTATTGGCATTCGGTTGCCAAGGCTGCGGTGTGTTCTTCGGTCTAGAGAGAGCGCTCTGTATTGTCGTTGACGGTTATGACCCCCTTGGGTTCAGGCATCTTGAGCTTCAGATAGGCATAATGGGGAATATCGTTGAAGCGGGCGAATGTTGTGCAACCGAGCAGTGCGTGATAGCCCCTACGGAAAGGTATGGTGTCGAAGATTAAGTCTTAATTGTGGAAATTGTTGAGTGAGCCGAACACAACCTCCAACGCTACCGTGCTGGAGCACTGGGCTTCGACGCCTGGAATCACTCCTTTAAAGGTAGTGTACTAGGTTTGATCCTTTACGGGTATATGCCCATCTTTTTCACCGTGTCTGAGTAAATTAAATTAAGGCTACTTCCTCCATCCATAAGGACTCTGTTTAGGTGGTACCCATCGATGATGGGGTCAAAGACAAGGGTTGCCGAACCTCCATGACGGATATTGTTCAGATGATCCCTTCGGTCGAAGGTGATCGGGCAAACCAACCTTGGGTTGAATTTTGAGGCTACGGGCTCTACGGTGTAGACCTCCCGAAAGGCTCGTTTCCTCTCCTTCTTTGGTATGTGTGTGACGTATATCATCTTCACAATTTTGACCTATGGAGGGAATTGTTTCTGTCCTCTGTTGTTCAGACCAGGGGCTCTTCGTCATCTTCTTTGCGTGGGCCTTTGCCTTGTTCCTCGTCTACGAGTTTGCCGGTCTATCAAAACACCCAACAATTACGATTGGTGTGAGTGGTGGGATTGTCTTGGGTGCCGTGGATCTGGCAGGGCCTTTCCATGATTTTGTTTAACGCAGTAGGTCCGTCCCTGTTCCCTTTAGAGGGTTTCTTCCGTTGGCCGGGTTTTGAGCCACGGAAGCCGACATTTACGGCCGTATCATCGGCTTTACCGTTGTTGTGGCGGCGTTTATTATTGTTGCGCTATGGCTTTCCATTTCCATCCTGAGCTTCTTAGGTGCCCGGGTCTTCGGGATTATGGCCGCGATGAGCTAGCCAGTTGTGTTCGCCTGCACAAAAGCGGGTCATGAGTGAAGTGAGAGCAGACATTGTTCTCGGCCTATCCTGGCCGAGCTATCGGGCCAGCCATACGTCCCGGATATTATGCCTGAAAGAGGTTATTACCTCGGCGTCTGAACAATCAACGATCTGGTTCTTTTTAGTCAAGAACTGATTCCAAAACTGTCTGGCCAATTCTCCTGCCTTTTAGACGACATTTCTTAGGTCAGAAGAGTTCGGGGGGGGGGGGCGGATATAAGTGCCCTGGAAATTAGACTTAAAGGCATCCTCGAGCTCTTCCCAACTTCGAATGGAGTTTTCAGGGAGACTGTTTAACGAGTGTCAAGATGGCCCTTTAAGCTTTAGCGGTAGGTACTTAATGGCGTGGAGGTCATCTCCCCTGGCCATATGTATGTGGAGAAGGAAATCTTTGATCCACACGACGGGGTATGTTGTCCCGTTGTACTGTTCGATATTTATGGGTTTAAACCCTTTGGGAAACTGGTGTTGCATAACCTCGTCTGTGAAACACAGTGGGTGGGCGGCGCCTCTGACCCGGGCTACGTTGTGCCAAAAATCGGCTGCTGGTGCCCAGTATGGTTCCCAATCTCTATTGTTGTGGTTGAACCAAGGTTGGTCTCCATCCCGTCTAGCGGAGGAGTACCCTCTGGATTCGTAGATGGATCTAGTGTGACCTTCTCTATAGTTCAGGTCTTGCCGTAAGTCATCCCTATCATTATATCACACTGGATCACTTGCTCTTCTACGGGATAACGCGAGTATGTATTCGGCCTCCTCAGCCATTTTGTCCTGTCCTCGAGGGGGGCGGTTCGGCTGGTCGTGCTGAGTGTATCTGGGAGACATGGGCTTGAAGGCCTCGTCATCGAATTGCGGAAGCAGGCGCGGGTAGCTTTTGTTTTGATCCGGCCGCTAGATGTCGTACCCTTCTTTAGCTGCAAGGACCTCTGTCCATCTATCATTGAGGGTATATTGCTCGGCTCGGAGCTGCCGCTACTTTGCCTTTAGGCTCCGGGCGATGGCTATAAGTAGTCGCATGAACCATTTCTGATCCTGCGGGTCCTCGGGGATGGTGAAGTCTTGTCTTTGAGGATACCATCCTCGTTGACTGGGGGAGATATTTGTCACCCTCAGAATCGTTATGATCCTTGGGATCATCAGGCTTCTCGGGGTCCTCCTGTGGTTGCTCTAGAGCTTCGAGGTCGTTGGGGTCTGCTGGGGTATCATTTTTCCCGATGCCCATGATAACTCCCCGTCCCTTATTCATGTTGGATCGCTTGCGGTGCCTCCGACACTTTGACGGCTCCTCGGATCTGTTGCCGTTCTGCTTAGGGGTGTTGTCATCCTTGCAAGGGGGGGTGTCTAGCATATAGACATCATAAGAGGAGGTGGTTGTCCACCATCCCGTATTGATAGGGGTTGGGGTGCCGACCTCTTCATAGATGTCGTCTGCCCCATCGAAGTCGTAATCTAGCATATCGGTTAAGTCTTCAATAGTGGCTACCAAGTGGGTGGTGGGTGGGGTGTGAAATTCCTCATGATCTGACCTCAGACCAATCTAAACATAGGTCGGGTTTAGGTCGTCCACAATCTCCAATGACTGGATCCGGTCAAGCGCCTCGTTTAACATCGAGAGGCTATTTGGGCCAGTCTCCCGAAGGTTTTCGTAGATAATCTCCAGGGCGTCCGCGAGGGACGGGTGTTCGGCAAGGGACGAATTCGGGTGCTCGGGCATTGAGGCTGGGCCCAAACACGAGAGCGGATCTCTAGCAGAGGGGGAGCCGAGAGCGAGACCAAGCAAGAGACCCGAAGTTAAGGCTTCGGGATTTCTGAGCTCACCGGGTGAGACTAAGAGCCCGGTGGGGGTCAGATCGTCGTGGGAGTCGGTGGAGAATTGCAGATTCTCGAACCTGGTCCCTAGACAGGGGGGCGAAGCTTCCGATCTGTCCCAGATGGCCGGTCAGATCAGCAGGCAACGTGATGCTGCTGAAAGTGAAAAGCTGCCCAAGAACGAAGGTGTCACCGTTTCAGACTTGATCGCTGATGATTAGGTGAGCCACCGGCCCTTCTAGCGATCTCACAGCGGAACTCTCAATGAAAGCACCAATGTCAGTGTCAAAACCCGTAGATCTCGGCCAGGGGGTCCCGAGATGTGGACCTTGGATCGATGGGTAACAGGGGATTAAGGAGACAATGTTTACCCAGGTTCGGGCCCTTGTGAGGAGGTAAAACCCTACGTCTTGCTTGATTATATTGATGTGGATGAGAATTACAGAGTTGATCTACCTTGAGATTGTATGAGCTAAAACCCTAGATGAGTCGACCTGCCCTCTACGAATGGAACCCTCTGGTTTATATAGACACCAGGGGTACCTAGGGTTACCCATAACTGAGCTCCAACTAGGGATAGATACGTAGATCCCATATTCAAGACTTGGAGGCCACGCCAATCTTTGGAGCTTTCCTTCCTGAACACGGCGCCGCCTCATAGTTCGGCCCTTCATAGAGCGGCCCAACTAGTCGGCCCATGATGGACGAGACGATGTCCCGAGGACCCCTTAGTCCCGGACTTCCTCAGCGGAGAAGGTTGCTGAAGAGCCGCGACATCGCATGGGTCAACAGGTCACGACACGCCCCCTCGATGGTGGCATCTGCATCCAGTAGCTGCTTCTTGAGGTCGTCGACCTCGGCCTAGAGCTTGCCCCGCTGGGTCATGAGGCCCTTCTTCTCATTGAGAGTGGCCTGGGCAGTCGCCAGCTCATGCTCCTTTGCTAACAGGCGCTCCCGCTTTGCCGCTTACGCAGACGAGGAAGACACAAGCTCGTGCTCCCGAGTCTCGACATTCACCTCGCAGGTGGCGACCACCTTTTGGCGCCTTAGGACCTCCTCCTCGTGTTTTGGGAGCTCGGCTTCACGGGACGTGAGCCAGCTCTCGCGGGCCTCCATGGTCTCCTCCCGCGTTTTGAGCCGGCGCTCGCGTGAAGCAGCCTGCTCCTAGAGCGTCTTCTCGTGGGCATCAGCCTCCTCCCGCTACCGGCTGGCCAACTATGCATCTTTGAGGGCCTTCAAGAGGGAAGCCTGGGCATATTTGGCGAGTTGCTCGCGCTGCGCTTGGACCTCCTCGCCATGCTGGCGGTCAAGCTTTGTCGCCTCCCGAAGCTAGCTTGACCCCTCCGCCACGCACCGCCGCTCCTCTGTGCAAAGCTCTGTCTCCTTCCTGAGCTCGCCCTCAAGGGGGTTGGGTGCCATACTGACACCGCTGAGGGCCCCGCCCTAGGGCGCGGTGCTGCTCTCCCCTAGCGCAAGGATGCAGCTCACCCGGGCCTCCTCGTCGCCGGCTGGCACCATCATGCGAGAGTGCATGATCTCGAGCAATTTCGACAGCACCGCGCTTTTGCCTCGAGCAGGGGTCGTGCTCGCCGTTTGACGTGGAGGGCTCCATGATGACCTCCTCCAGAGACGGCAACGTCACCTCATCCCCTGGGGGCACCTCGGGTGCCTCGATAACTAGGCACCCATGCTCGAAGATGGCTCCCACAGGGGCTGCAAGGACCTCCACTATAGCGGGTGCGACATGCTGAGAAGAGGTTGGCGTCTCGCCTCCTTTTCCTGCCATCTTGACCCCCGTGGTGGGGGCCGCCTCAGGAGACACCGCAGCTGTGGGACTGGGAGGTGTCGTCTTGCTTAGGGGGGTCGCCTTCGCGTGCCCCTGGGGGAGCATCTCCCGCCTGTCGGCAGCCTCACCCTTGCCCTCGAGCCGAAGTTTGCACTCCTCGATGCCTCACACCGGTTTGCTGCCGAAAGCATCAGCACGATGAGCAAGATGGCCTTCCGGGGAGGGGTGGGCCCTTCAACCTTGATCTTCTTCTTCTTGGCCTTCTCCTTCTCCTCGATGGCTAGTTCGGGAATCATGTGTGGGCAGAGACTTCTCATGGCTATAGTAGCTAAGAAGCAAGGTCGAAGGGCGGGGCGGAGAAGCTTACTCGTCCTTGGGATTCCATCGCCTCCTCTTTAGCTCCTTGATGGCGCCACTGCTACCATTGCCTCCTTCGCGAAGCATGCCCGAGTGGTCATACGGGGGCGTGTCGTAGGTCCCGTTGATGTGGTGGGCGTGGTGGTCCCCTTCGTCCACACCCCTAGAGGCTCATCGTCCTTTGTGGATCCTTCTCCTCATCCGCCTCTTGCCCACCTAGGCTTTGCGGGCACAACCCTGAACTTGTCCCCATCATCATCGTCGTTCTCACCCATCCGGAGCCGCCGGCCCGCCGACAACAACGGAGGGGGTGGCGGGGACGACTCCTTGTTGCTCTCCTTCGTAGTGTGAGTGGCACCGCGGACGCCCGAGGCATACTCCGTCTCCGAGGAATCCTCGTGAAGGTCCTCGATCTCCTCGAGATCCATTCGGATCACCCCACACTGGTCGAAGTGGGGCCAGCGGTGCATTGGGCGCACATCATAAGGCATCTCCTCTGCCTCCCCTGGGAATAAGACTTCCCAAGCTTCGACCACCGCTTCGGTGGAGAGGCGCTCCAGCACCAGCCGAATCCGGTCTTCGGCTCTGGTGATCTCCCACACCAGTTGCGAGCACTTCTACAGGGTTCGATGCGGCGGGTGAGGAATTCCTTGGCAACCATACCCGCCGTGAGGCCGGCCTCATGCGGCTCCATCAACCTCATCAGGATCGGCCCCCAGGAAGCTCCATCAAGCTTCTTGTGCTCCCATCCGAAGATCTTTTCGGTCGGCTTGGTCAAGACCACCAGGAGAGGGTTGGTCCGTAGGGCATCAACATAAACCCAACCCGACCTAAAGTTATCCACCTTCTTCAGGATCTTCATGTCAATGAAGATCTTGCGCATCTCGTCGTCGATGCAGAAGGAGGCACCTTCGGAGCGGTGATTTACCGATGAGAAAACCCGCAGGCTATAAAAAGTTTGGAAAAGCGCCATGAATGACATCACCCCCAGGAAGGCCTCGTAGAGGTAGGCGAAGAGAGCAGGGACAAGGATGGAGTTGGGGTGAAGGTGGAGAAGATGAACCTTGTTGTGCTCCAGGATGGCGTGGAGGAAGTCAGAGAAGGGCTGCATTAGCCCAGCGAAGAGCGAGTGGAAGAAGACGGGGACCATCGTGGGCTCGAGGTCGCGTTACAGGTGCGAGCCCAGCTAGATCTAGGTAGCGCCTCCCTCGCAGTGCTCGGAGGCCACCAAAGGGAAAGCCCTGGCTAGCCCGCTCTCGCCGGTGATGGTTGCCGGCAACAAGGCCGGACCAAGCTCCGCCGTCGGGGCCCTCTTGATGGAGGAGCCCTCGGTGATCATAGGCTTCTTGTTGGGTGCAATGCGATGGAGAGGGATGAGAATTTGGAGGAGAAGGAACAGAGGATCTGTTCGCGCCTAGGATGGAGGTCGATATGGGGATGGCAGAGCAATGATGTCGCTGCGCCCTGCGCGGGCAGGCTTTATCGCCAGGACGGCGGTTCCGAGGAAGCATGGGGAGTGGGGGCCCCCTGCCCTATAAAAGCCACCATGCGTCGCCTCTGGGCCCGACATCTCAATGGTCCACATGTCGTTTCGTCCCTAGAATGTGCATGTCGCGTGCCCGGGGGCTACCTTCAGCCCAATGGGAACCAAGGTACCACGGCCCGTCTGCCGCTGGCCTTGAGGACGACACTCGGGCCGACCCCTGATACACGGCCCTCGCTAGGCCCATCACTGCCAAATCAAGCCCCACCCAGGACACCAAGCACCAAATTGCCTCACGAGGCTCCCCTCGCGAGGCCGCCTCACAAAGCAGGTCACACGACGCCAGCCGCGGGGCTCCATGACCATCACGTGGATGGCATCCCGTTGTCAAGATGAGGACGGCGGGGCTTGACCGAGCCCAGTTTCCGTTTTGGTGATAAGGGAGCAGTGGCGTCTGCCTCCCCCAAAGCAAGTCCCAAAGCATTTCCTCTTCAGTGCTAGGAGATCAGGACTGATCGGCGTGCGAGGACGGATCTCATCGCCGATTCCACCAGCGCGTCAGGATGACTACTTTATCAGGTGGAGACCGTCTTTAGTCAGGATTAGCCTGGGCACCTCTCCCCTTAGAATTGCCGCCCTGGGGCCACCCTTTCTCGCTCATATTTTCGAGGAAGAGGACCAAGGCACTACAAGAGGGGCAGGACCGTTTCCATGTAAGGGAATCGAACCATTCCCCCCCCCACACACACACACCTCATGTACCTTGATCCACAAGCTCTCCATTACAGAGCAATCCGGCATAGGCGGAAGTAGGGTATTACACCGCACGGTGGCCCGAACTTGGCTTGCTCACGCGTCCTCGTCGTGTCCGGTGTGAGTGAGTGCGCTCGTCATGGTCTCACCATAGTTGTCGTAGGTCATAGGTTGTCAAGGAACCCCCCCCCCCCCCCCCCGAGTTCGAACCCTAGTTCTTCGAGAAGTTTCTTGGACACAGATCCCCAACTCCGACACACTCTGCATTAGAGCCATTGAAGATTTCTGGGCTTGATCTGACAAGAATAAGGGCTCATTTTATGCATGGTATGCATAGCGTATGCTGGTTAACACTAAGATGATTTGCAAAGGGTGGCACTACCATGAATCTGGTTTCTCAAATACCAACGCAACGATCAAGGAGTGATCTGACCGATGGAGTTTTTGGGTGCCTTCAAAAGTGATAATTTTCCTTTGGTGGTTAACCCAACACTACTTGCGAACTTTGGACGTGTTAGACCATCAAAACATATCGGACTCGCCAAATTTCATTCTCTCTGACCGTCCACATTCCTGGTGACACACGCTGTAAAACTGCCCAGCGTCTCGTTTCGTTTGGTCCTTGGAAAATGAAGAGATACTCAAGCACATGATTATGAACGAGCAAGAAAACCCGAAGTTGTGGATATTTACAATACTTAAATTATTGTGCCATTCGGAGTTCACCCATGTAACAGTCACCCTTTTGGAGATATGGCATGCCCGCGGTAAAGCAATTAACGAACAATTTTTTCAGCCATCATTGTCAACCCATCTCTGCTAAGATTTTTTTTTTTTGGAGTTGAAATCCCTTGAAAATCCAAGAAGCGTGGTAGCTATCAATGTGCAGCAACAAAGGCGTCGTCCATGGATTGGACTTCCGTATGGCAACATGAAATTTAATGTATAGAGGCGGTGTCACGACAAGGTAACAGGGAAACAATAGAATTGATTAGTAGGGATGAGCACGCAAACTACTTGGGTTCATCATCAATTACCTTTGCTCGCATTACTGACACTCCGACTTGATGTGCTTGCTTGCCAAGAAGCAGACAGTCTATTGGCCAGGCGTATCCTGGTTACTTCTGACTGTCAAAATGTGATCAAGGACATCTCTAAGAAAACTGGCATGTGGGAAGTTAATGCCCATGCAGAGGAATTTCAAGTGTGTAATTTTATTTATGAAAGTAGAAACAGAAATTTTGAGGTAGATAGCTTAGCCAAATACTCTCGTTCGCTTGATCTAGTTAGACATATTTGGTTCACCCATCCACTTGACATTATACTGATACCTATGGATATATTCGATTGATAAAGCAATCTATGTTCCCTTGAAAATAAGGTAGCAACATGTTCGCTTAGACCCCTGAAAAAACATGTTCGCTTCGGAAAATATTAGCGCCAAGCTTCGCTTGGAAATAATGCAGCAACATGCACGAACATGCATTTTTTTCACTTTCCTTTTCTTTTAAATTGTTATTTACCATTTTCTCAATTCACTAGTGCAAAATATGCATGTTTTTCGAAAACCATTTATCCAACTAAAAAACCATGTATGAAATGTAAAAGCATATCGCATAATTTTGTAAAAAAGAATTATAACATTCAAAAGATTATTCATGCCATTTATAAAAGAACTCCCTCGTTTAAAATATGTTTACGACATTTTTAAAATATTCATCGACAGTAAAAATGTGTTCACACATATTTGGAAAAATATTTCACACTATTCAATAAAATATCCACACTTAAAAATATCTGCACTTCAGAAAATGTTAATGTAAGTCTTTAAAAATGTTCACATGTGTTTAAAAAATATTTGCAACATACGTTGAAAGTTTACTATGTTTTAACAAATTCTCAACATGCATTCATGTAAATATTCAACATGTTTAAAAAAAATTAAACGTGTAATTGAAAAATGCTCAACCTATGTACAAATAATGTTTAACGTGTATTAGAAAATCAAAATGTATTTAAAAAGAGAAGAAAAGGCAAAAAAATGATAAAGCCAAAAATACAAGAAAACAGGAAAAAATACAGAAAATGAGCTAAGACAAATAAAACCGGAAAGGAAAAGCAAGAAAAAAAAATGGACCAGAACCTTCCAAAACCCGTATTGAGAGCTGCCAATAGCATTAGTTAGAAAACCGTATGCAAACATGTTGTTGTGTCCGCACAGTAGAACACGGTAGAAAAGACGCATAAGGTGACGAAGTGCTCTTGCTCGCCATGAGAAAAACCAATATCTCGCTTTTTGTTAGCAAAATATATCTCCTCTAGTAGGAATGCTCCTTCCCCAGCATGACACTTTGCCCTCGCGTTGTAGCTACTGGGTTGCTGGGTTGGTCATTTTTGTCTGTTTCTTTTTTCGTTCACTAGGTTTCGTTCGAGTCGCCCAGTTTCGTTTGTGTTTTTCTTCACGGGGGTTTCCTGTGTCGATTTCTTCTCTGGTTTTCACTCTTTTTTTATGCAACTGCAATTAAATTAAATAATGGCAGAGGTTATAAATTACATGTTTACAGGGGGGGGGGGGGGAGCACCACTTCGGCTCTAGTTTTCACTATTGGGGTCCGATTTTCTTTGGCTTTTTTTCTTATTTTCCTCAAGTTTTTCATTTCTTCAAAAATTTCCTTGTTTTCTGCTGTTTCGTCCTTGGTTTTTCTTTTTTGCATTATTTTTTTATTTTATTTTTATTTTTTATCTCTCTTCCTTTATTTTTCTTATTTTTCATTATTTGTCTTCAGCTTTTTTATCATTTTGTCTCATGGGTTTTCACGGTTTCCTTCGTGTTTTCTGTTTTTCTTATTTTATGAGGTGTTTATTTCAATGTTTTGGTCCGCTTCTTTGGGTTTCATTGCCTTTTTTTCCTTCAACACATGTCTATAATTTTCATACATATTTGTACAATTTATGTATACATTAGGTATAGTCTTTTAAGCATGTTTAACATTTTATAAATATATGACTAACATTTAAACATATGTTCGATGATTAGTTTTTCATAGACATTGTACAATTTTGATATATATCATAAAAAATTTAAAATACATATTAAAAAATATGATTAACAATTTTGAAATTACTTTTTTATGTTCGAAAATTTTAATACACGTTCTACAATTTTTTTATACACCAGGAAACATCTGTGTACACATTTTAACACTTTTAAATAGCAGATTAACATGTTTTCATATTTTTGTTTAATGACTACTTTTTCACACACATTGTACATTTCGGTATTTATCAGGAATAATTTTTTACACACGGTTAATTTTTTATAAATATATTATTTACATTTTTGTAATACATGTTTTATGCTCAGTTTGTGTTAATACACATCCTTCCTTTTTGTATACATCAGGAACATTTTTATACATGTTTAACACTTATTAAATAGATGATTCGCATTTTTTCAATGTTTGATTCTTATTTTTTAAATAAATGATCATCTTTTTCGTACACATTGCTTTTTGTTTTGTATACATTTTTCTACTATATGAGAAATATGTTTTCTATACACTTTAAAATTTTACAAATGATAGGTTAGCAATTTTTGATGCTTTATGTAGAGTGTTTTTAAATACATATTTAGAATATTTCGAAGGATAAAAAAGTAAAACAAATCAAGAAAAGAAGAAAGAAAAAACATTAAAAAATAAGTTGTGGCCTCCTGTGAGCTTGGCCGGCCCAGTCACATGGACACTCACTCACTGTTTTAAAAATGAGCTTTCTTGGAAAATGTGAATATTTTTAATGCACACATTTTTGATAAAACAATTAGTTGTTCGATTTTTTCTGTTTTGAATTGTTTTTTCATGAAATATTAGAAAATATTAAAAAATCTGAACTTTTTTTAGAAATTGTATGCGCATTATTTACAACTTTTTTTTTGAAAATTTTCAATTTAAGAAACCCGTATAACATTAAAAAAATATTAAAAAAATCCAAATATTCTTGAAGGTTCCCAAAGCTATTAAAAAACAAACACGAACCTTCTGAAAAGTTCGCAAAAACGGAATACGAAAAATGGGTCGGGCCATGATGCTCCTTCGCTTGCTTTCCCATGTGCAAAAAGCACGTCAACTTGACGCGATAAGCGTCAGATGTGATGTGGCTAGTGGTGCGCTTGTCGTTGCCTTCCTGGTAGTCTTACATGGTCACGTTTCGTGTATTGTATTGGCCAGTTGGTCCTCTCTTGTCACCCTCTGAGATATTTCGTCCCTCGGCACCATGGAGATGTCATGTTCGTACTTGAGCTTTTTCAAGGGCACGTGTCAATTTCTCGCCCTTATTTGTTCGTGAGAAATGTGCAATTGTGCATGAACACTCCTATTTATCGAAATGATGATGGTATAGAAGGGCATCCTTCGATTGTCCTTATAATTTTTCAATTATTATTTTTTATCATAATTCATGCATTCAACGATAGCACAAATAATTCAACAAGTCAAGCATGCTTCTCCTGGAATACAAGCGCGTGGAGCCGCATGCAGAGTTGCACCCTCTCGATTTCAGCTCCTGGGGAACAACCGCCTCAGACATTATTCGTCCTCAAGGTTGACGGTGGCTTAAAATTAGTCAGAGCACGGACTCGCTGTCTATTGGTCTGCCAATCTTGATGTTTCTACCGACCCCGGTCGAGTGTAACCAGCTCAACTTCTTCAAAAAATGGGTAGGACGATTAATAGTTTGCCATGCAATCATATTTATAAACAATTAAAAGAATGTTGTTTACTTAACTTGTTTGCTGCGTTTGGCATATAACTTCCTTAACTTCTCTATTGCAATTAGTCCCCTAGAGTCCCTTGTTCCGTCACCTTTAATATAGAACTCCTTTTGGATGTCAATGTGGCACTCCTGTTGAATTACAATGAGAGACTATAGAGGGACCTTTCGATATCTTCTGATGTCCATGGTAGCAAAAGTTATTCCCCTATGCTCCAGAAAAACATCGTGCACTTCACACTGCCCCTTCACGTGCAAAAATAGTAGACGAGTGTGTTTGGGCATTGACAGTTGCAAAATGACAAATGTCCGTTGCTCATGAAGATACAACTAATCCCCGGGTGGTTTTGGTAATTCACAACAACATATAAATCATTGAACTAAACTAATACCTACTAAAAGAATACTTCAGGAAAGTACAATTTTGGTATGGCAATGGGATGTGGATCCCTCAAAATATAAAGGATCGTGTGTTGGCAAAGCTTCGGCACTATATTTTTTGTCAAGTGATCGAATATCACACCGAATCCATAGGAAAGCCAATTCTATGAAAACGGGATAAGGTTTTGACAATGGACCAACTGCTCAAGTGCTTAGAGATATTTCTCCAAAACCCTCTACCACATTCTCACATTCACCTATGTCTAAAACTCCGAAGTCCATCTCGATCCCACCGAAACACATATATCCAGACCCACCGAGAAACACGTGACATGGCCGCTACCTAAACCCTAACAAATTGGTCTCACCAAAATGACTATTCGGTCCCACCGAAGAGCACTTGCCAACCATCTGTTGCCTATTGATTTTATTTTGGAATCACTGAATAGTTTCAATTCGTCTCACCGGAGTGTGAGTGTGGAAAGTGATTAGGTCATCACCCATCGGTCCCACTGATGTGTTTCATCTGGTCTCACCAAAAAGCCTAAAGTAAACCTTTTGTACTAATCGGTCACACCGACTGGTTTCACCCGATCTTACCAAGTAGTGCATAAAGGTGTGTAACGGTTAGATTTTTGTCCACCAACACTCATAGAGAGCAATCAGGACGAAAGAACCACTTCTTATATCCAATCTCCGAGAGAGAACCACCCATCCTTGTGATGACATCAAGAGGGTCCCATTCCAACCTTTGATCCTTGATTTCTAACCTCCCCTAGTTGCTTTCCACTCCAATCCTTGTCCTACCACATATAGCCAAATTTGTGAGTGATTGAGCATTGAGGGGACTATATTTGTGGGTGGAGCCCTCCGTGAACCCGCACAATTGTTAACCTTTGTGGGTTGAAGTCTCCATCAACATGGACGTACAATAGCACCACCTATTGGAACCTTGCCAAAAATCATTGTGTTTGATTTTCTCTGAACCCTCCTTTACATTCATGCGCAAAGCATTTACTCTCTGTTGTCACTATATTAGACTTGCATGTGTAGGGTGTTACTAGACTTGCTAGAATTGCTAAAATTTGTCAAGAAAAGGGCTAGATTTTTTATTGGTCAAGCAGTCTAATCACCCCACTCTAGACCTACTTATGATCCTACATATACACCACATTAGTTATTGGTCGTGTGTTCTTATCGTGTGGTGCCATGGGCAGTGATCTTATTGTGTCATGTGATCTGTTTGCGATCGTCCATGGTAGAAAGAAGAGCCATGGAAAAGCCTCTCTATGTGCTTGCGGAGTCTGGAGGATGAGGAATATGCACACATGGGCATGCATAGCGGTAAGTTGAAATGAATCAAAAGACCCAGAGAGTCTTAATTTAATGCTCCCCCTTTGTGCTCGAAATGCATTCACCACACCAATCGGAGGATCTTTCCTGGCCTAACAAGGATGTGATTCATTAAGATCCATCGCCAATGACCACTGGAAATAGTACCGGTGCTTTGATTTTGGTCTGTACGCAATATAAACAATATGAATGCAACATGGATAATGTGTTTCCCTCCTGCATTTGTACTACTCTACCTTGTTATGCCACTTGTCGATGGGCGAACCCACCGCATGCATGCCAACAACCTCTTCCCGATGGAACAAATACTAGGCGACAATGTGGTCTAGACGAGGTGGCCCCAATGGCTCATGATGTATTACACCGGGGGCAGCTCATTCGCAGGGAGCTCAATAACAAACCTACTTAATGGCCCAGAAGAACCACCACGTAGCTAGCGATAGGAATGAGCCCATAGGAGCATATAGGCCTCAAAGATCATTTTGCCCCCCAGTCTATGCAAGTGGTGGTCTAGGTTGCATCTTCCTCGTTGTAAAACCCTAGTACCCACCGTGTATATAAGGTGGAGGTAGGAGGGTTCCCAACCCCATTTAGTCTGATACATTAGACTTTCGATAGCACTCAATACATCATTTTAATCTGTCGTATGAGGCATATCCACCATGAATAACAATACCAAATAGGATGTAGGGTATTACTTCTCATCAGAGGCCCGAACCTGTTGGGAAATGTAGTAGAAAAAAAATCCTTCCTATGATGAACTAGGAAGTAGGAACACTATGAAGATACAATAATAGTTGGGATCAGACTGTTACCAACTCTGAGTTGCAGTGGAAGATGATGAATTGGTGAAGATATTTGATGAAGTCCCTACCGCTCCTGCGAACAACCCATGAATGATTCCTCGAACTGAAGACCGAAAGCACGACTGCTCTACTTGGTTGCAAGCGTACGATCTTCACAATCTGGTAGCGCTTCACCTTCCAGAGCTAATCACCATCGCAGAATTAGAGGGAATATATTAGAACCACACTCGGCTTCTAATTATGAGGATTAGAGGATCTATGTCTAGCTCTGATTGACCAACTAGGATCAAGTAGAACTAGAAGTAGAGGACTAGAGGAGACTTCAAAAGTTGTGTGTCCAAAGGGGTGGAAATCCTCTAGTATATAGGTGGAGGGGAGAGGAGGGGCTGCGACCAAGGAAGAAAAGCCCGCGAAGGGGGAGAAAGGTCCTAAGACGACACGTCAATCATAGACCCTTCGACCAAACTGTGTGCGGTGCATAAATCATAAACTTTATAGTTCTAGATCCATCGCTAATAACACAAATTGTGTGCGATGTTAGATCCATCAAATACAGAAAAGATATGTGTGTGCGATACGTGACATACAATTGATGCAGACAAACTGTTTGCGATGAGCCAAAATAACACAAACGATTACTCAGATAAAGATGCGTGTGATAGACGACATACATGTGGCTCAAAAGAATTGTTTGCGATCGGTAAAAACAACAGAAATGGTTTCGCTATGTGCGATAGACGACGTACAGGTCACTCGGATGACCCGTTTGTGATCAGCCCAAACAACATAAATGGTTAGCCATATCAAGGTGTGTGCGATAGACGGCATCCATGTCACTTGGATGAACTGTTTGTGATCATCCCTCACAACAGAAACGTTTAGCCAGATCAAGTTGTGTGTGATATATGACATACAGTTCACTCGGATGAACTGTGTGCGGTGAGTAAAAAATAATACAACTATTCGTATTAACAAGATGTGTGTGATACCCAGTAAATATGTGAGTAATAAGAATATTGTTGTAAGGCCGATAATAACACAAATGAATCCTTCTATTAGGTTGTGTGTGTTGTGGGCAAATGGATCCTGGTAAAGAATTGTGAGTTATCGGATTTTCGGCTCCAAAAAACCCTCAAGATTCGAACATAGGGGCGTGTGCGAAGATCCCCCGCGGCCTCGTCCAACCTAGCTCACTACTCGATGAACGCATCAAGGAACTAGCGCGATGACGAGGAAGAAAACGAACGCGACAGTTTACCCAGGTTCAGGCCGCTGCGAAGCGTAATACCATACTCCTGCCTTTGGTGGATTGCCTCTCGAGGAGGTCAGGTGGATGAACAAGTATAGTGTTTTGGGGCCTACTGAGGGCTCTCGGTGGTGTTCGAGGCTCCTTCTAGTTTGATAATCGGTCAGTGGTGGAGTTGGTCGATCTCTCTCTCTACGAAGCAGCCTACCCTCTATATATAGCGGTGGACCGGGTCCTCTTCCCTTATTGCAATGGCGGGAAGGGATCCCACAACGGCTAATTTTGAAGGGGGACAGGGGTTCGTGCTCGCCCTGCCCAAAGGCAGTCTTCGCCTGCAAAGTAGCGGTCGACACCGCAGGGACGGGCCCGACGATGACGTCCGTCCTGCGGAGCTGGTGGTTGCAGTCTTGTTACACCGGAATGGAAACCTATCGGGGGTGCTTTGGGAACCTACGTACGTCCTTGCTCCCTTTGCACCAAAGGGGAAACTGCACTGCCTGGCGCACTGGTGCTCGCCTGTCCTTCCTTGTGTCATCTTTGACTCCTGAGGCTAGGCATTGCATAGAGATCTCCGCCGCTCCGAAGGGTGCCTCGGTAGGCCTGTCCCCTACCGGTATCGATGCCACTCCTCCTTGCGAGGCTTGGTCCCTCGCGAGGGCCTTGTCCTAAGTGGGGCCACGCCTGGATGCGTTTGGTCGTTGGGGTGGGCCATGCTCTGGGCCACAGGTAGGCAAGTCTGGGTACTCCCATTCCCAAAACGCCGATAGTAGCCCTCGGGCCCAAGGCGCGCTCGAGCTGGCTGCCGGGCGAAGCCTTGAGGATGGCCTGAAGCGCCACGTTCCCCAATGCCTACAGGCCAGGCCTAGCACGCGTCGGACGCCCCGGCACCGGCGCCTCCGCTCCCCAAGGGTATCTGAGCCATTCCTGGCCAAATTGGCATGATGCCCGGGCACTGTGCTGGCCATCATTGCTCTGCATTGAATGCTGCTACCGCCTCGGGTCATGCGGGTGTGACCCTTGAGAGGGCCGTGTGCCCCTGGAACACAAGGGGGTGCCAGGCGGTCCTCTGCTGTATATAAGCAGGCAAGGGAGAGAAAACTATCACCCACCTTTGCCTTCTCTTCCTCCGCATCCCCCGAATCGTCTCTTCCCAACAATGGCGTCAGTGAGGAAGTTCTCTGCTGCCGATAAAGGGAAGGCTTCCGGGGGGGATCCCGCCGCTCCGTCGCCTCGGAGGGGTCGCGGTCGCCCTCAGAAGTATGTCGCGACGCCGTCGGCGGCTCCCAGCGAGCACGGCCATTTCCCAGCCCGTCACGGCGGCCACGGTGGAACACTGTCCAGCGCGGACGGCCGCGGTGGCCGAGGTAGCAGCAGCCAAAGTGGGAGGTTGGCGGTGGCCACCCGTCCACCGCTCCCGCGGCTCCGTTTGTCTGACTCGGCTCTGGAGTTTGTGACGTGGTCAGACATGCCGGAAGCCGCCTGGTTCCAGCTTCCGGGCTGCTTCATGATGGCCCTGCCCGCTGGAGTGCCTATAGGCCTATGGTTGCAGGCCGATGGCTACAACAGCGGGGCGTCTTGGGTGTAGGTTGAGGTCACCCCCGAAGGCTATGTGTACCTGAACCGCGGGTGGCAAGCGTTCGCCCGCGCCCACGGCCTAAAGGGGAGGCACAACTTCCACTTCAAGTATGATGATGAGGCGAGGCTCTTCGTCAAGTTCTTCGGGGGAGAGGGTGAGCGCCTGGGGTGCTACCAGGAAGACGTCGGCCGTGGTGATCCTGAAGGTGAGCTTGCCCTTGGCGACGGGCGCTGTGCCTACAGCAGTAGCAACATCCTCTCCGGAGGGAGCCTGAGCGACAACAGCTATGACGCGCGGGCGTGCCCGGGTCTCTAGGGGAGCCAGCCATCGCGGCGCCACTCTCCCGCTCCGGGGATATCCGCCCCGTCGCGCTTCCTCGGGGCCACAAAGGAGGACACCGACTGAATGCCGGTGGTCCTACATTGGGGTCCCCGAGGCGATGGCCCCCGCGGGGCTTTTCACTTTCTTTCTCCTCCTTTCTTCATGTATCCTACAGATTAAGAACTAAGGGAGGCCTTTCGGGAGTGTAATACGCTTGGCGCCTGCCCCTTTCTATCATCGCCTTTCGCATTCTATTGATTGGAGTTGCCTTCCGTCCGCATTTGGGATACTTAGCTTGTCAGACCTACGGTAGGCTTTAGGGTTGTGGAGGCGCGGCTAAGGAACTCGGAGGGCGGGCGCGCCCCGGCGGGCTTCTTCTTCTTGCGGCTGAGATGGGTTGGGGGCTCTGATGGTGCTTTGTGTCTACAGGTTCCAGTCCGTCACATTTCCCTACCGTCGCAAGGTACGACGACCTTACGATGGACGCTCCTCACGAGGCGGGGCCCTGACACCCGTGATGCCGACCGGAAACCAAGGACGACATCAGGGGGGCGAGTGGCTTTATGACCGGTAAAGCTCGTGAGGCATGATGCTTAGGAGCCCCCTTCGACACCCAAGCTGCTCTATGTTGACACGACCCAGTTCCGCGCATGTCCCTACCGTTGCAAGGCACGACCATCTTACCATGGACACTCCTCATGAGGTGGGGCCCCGACACTCCCGATGCCGACCGGAAACCAAGGACGAAAACAGGAGGCCGAGTGGCATTATGACCGGTAAGGCTCCTGAGGTGCGATGCCCAGGAGCCCCCTTAGACGCTCAAGCGCCCCCCGCAGATTCTGCTTCATGCTCCGAGAAGGCTGGGCTTCATGAGGCTTCGAGTTGTAGTTCAAGTAGCCCTGCGACAGCAGGTCCCAGCCCTGCACATTTCCCCACCACCGTTAGGTACGACCAGAAACCAAGGACGCACTTCAAGTGGCGAAGCCCCGAAACTCCTGACACCGACCGAAAACCAAGGACGACATGAGGGGCCTGGGTGGCCTTATGTCCGGTAAGGCTCCTGAGGGACGATGCTCAGGAGCCCCCTTAGACGCTCAAGCTGTCGGAAGAAAAAAAATTGTTTCCTTTCCAAGATGGCGTGTCGGGCCGTGAATGGAGCCCTTGAGTGAGTATGAGACGACATGTGCCTGCTAACTCGTCCGTGAGTACCATGCGAGGATCCGGGTGCCAAGGCCTTGGCGAGGTGTGAGCACCGTGCCCTCCAGCCCCGGCTCACGGGGTACGAGGGGGGGGGGAGCAGGCGAGTGCTTGACTCAGAGAAAGAGAAAGAAACGCAAGAAATGGCAATGGAAACAAATCTTTGACCCTTCCCTTTAAAGCATGATTTAAAAAAAAACTTGAGTCGTAAAGTTTGGCAAATCCAAGCAGGAGAAAGGCAAATAATGGCCGCGTCCGGCATCTAGTCTAGTCTTCGTCTTCCCCCAGCGCAGAGCATAGGGCATCCACGTTGCATGGGCATAGCCATTGATGAGCAGTGTTGACTTCTCCGCCAGCTCTGGGCTGTGGCTGCCACATTGCATGGGAGGGACCCCTCTGCGTCCTCGGGGGGGGGGGGCCTGGGCGTATACAGCCCACTCATTATTACGTGAGAGTGTCACGGGTAGAACTTCCGGCGGTGCTGGATGTTCTAGGCGTTCTGGATGGGGACCCCGTGTTGAGTCTCCAGGCGCACGACGCCAGGCCTGGAGACATGAACGACCTTGAACGGGTCCTCCCACATGGGCAAGAGCTTGTGCAGGCCCTCCCTAGAGAGAATCCGCCTCAGGACGAGGTCACCGACTTCGACTATCCTAGAGTGGATGTTGCGGCAGTGGTAGTGTTGTAAGCCTTGCTGATACCGCGCAGCTCGGAGTGAGGCCCGATGACGCACCTCCTCTCTGAGCACAAGGTCCATTCCCCGTGCAGTCTCCTGACGCTCCTCGTCAAATGCCAAGACTCGCGGGGATCAATGCTTGATCTCATGGGGAAGGACTGCTTCGGCTCCGTAGACGAGGAAGAACGGGGTTTCGCCGATGGGCTTAGTTGCGGTGGTGCGGATGGACCACAACACCGACTGAAGCTCATCCACCCAACCCCTACCGCAAGCTTCAAGCTTCTTCTTGAAGCTCCTTGCCTTGAGGCCTCACAGGACCTCCGTGTTGGCGCGCTCCGCCTGGCCGTTGCTCCGCGGGTGGGCTACCGAAGCATAACACGTTTGCGTTCCAAGGTTAGCACAATACGTCTTGTAGAGGTGGCTTGTGAATTGCGAACAGTTGTCGATGATGATGTGGTTGGGGACGCCAAAGCGGCTCACGAGGCCCTTGATGAACTTGACGGCCGACCCGGCCGGGATGGTGCGCACGGTTCCACCTCCGCCCACTTGGTGAACTTGTCGATGACGACGTAGAGGTAGCGGTACCTGCCCGCTGCTCGCGGGAAGGGCCCCAGTATGTCCAACCCCAGACCGCAAAGGGCCAGGAGAGTGGAATGGTTTGGAGGCCCTGCACGGGTTGATGAATCTGCTGGGCATGAAACTGGCAGGCCTCGCAAGACCGAACCAGCTCGATGGCGTTGTTGAGCGCTGAAGGCCAGTAGAAGCCTGATCGAAACACCTTCCCTGCAAGCGTGTGCGAGGAAGAGTGATTCCCACGGTCTCCTCCATGGATGTCGGCCAGCAGTTCGCATCCTTGCTCCTTGAAAATGCACCACAACGCGACGTCGTTCGGGTGCCTACGGTACAAATCGCCGTCTTGCAAGCAGTAGGCTATGGCTTGTCAGGCTACGCGCTCTGCATCCTTCTCCTTCTCCGGTAGCATGCCATGGAGCAGGTACACCCTGATTTCTTGCATCCAGCTGTCAGCCTAGGGCTCCAAGGTCAGGAGTAGTCGAGCCCCTAAGGCCTGGCCATGGTCTGGAGCCCCCGAGGGCGGTGCTGGGGGAAGCTCCTCACTCCGAGGCACCAGGCCTTCAATAGGCGGTGTCACAGAGGGCTTGAGGAGTCGCTCCTCGAAGACGCCTGGCTCCTGAGGTTCGCGATGTGAAGCTCTCTTGGCGATGCCATCCGCCTCCTTGTTCATGCCCCGTGGGATGTGCTGCAGCTCCAAGCCCTGAAAATGTTTTTCAATCTTACGTACATCTTCCAGATATGCCTCCATGTGCTCGTCCTTGGGCGTATACTCTTTGTTGGAGAAGTTGACGAGGAGATGGGAGTCGCCCATGACGGTGAGGCACCAAACCCCCAAGGCTGCCACTGCCTTGAGGCCTGCGATGAGGCCTTCGTACTGCACGATGTTGTTGGAGACCTTCTCCCCATGCTGGAAGCAGAGCTGTACAGCATAGCTGAGCTTGTCTGCTGCCGAGGAAGTGAGCACGACCCCAGCTCCCGCTCCCTTGCGTGTGAAGGCTCCGTCAAAATGCATGGTCCATCCTTCGGGTGCTTCGTCGTCGGGAGCGAGGGACTAGCTCTTCCAGCCCCTGGTCCGGGGCATCCGTCCATTCCACCATGAAGTCCGCTAGGGCTGCTCCTTTGATGACCCTAGTCATGCTAAACTCTATTTTAAAGGCCTGCAGTTCGATGTTCCATTCGGCAACCCTCCCCGCCGCATTGGGGTTGTGCAGGATCTTCTCCAAGGGGTAAGCAGAGATGACCTTGATTGGATGCCCGCGGAAGTAGTGGTGTAGTTTTCTTGAAGCAACGAGAAGTGCTAAGAGAAGCTTATGTTGCATGGGATAATGTGAACGCGCGTCCCGCAGCACCGTGCTGACGTAGTACACCGGATGTTCGACGAGGGTGAGGCCTCCTGAGGCGTCCTGTCCCGCGGCGGGCTCAGGAGGCTTGGGCGCCTTGCAGTCTGTGGAAGAAGCCAAGGCCTTAGGAGGGTTTGGCGCTTCTTGGCCCATCAGAGCAGCTTGGGCTTCGGATTCCCCATCTTGAGAAGGAGGTGGCTCTTGTTGATTGTGCGAGCCCCTTAGCTCCGCGCGTGGGGGCCCGCCGGAGCCCTTCGATGTGGTACGTGCGCCTGCTTGCTCCCCCTTGACCGCCACCAATGCAGCGCTAGCAGAGTAGGGTGGCATCTAGGTATAGCAACAAGGGTTCCCATGGGCGAGGCGCTACCATCACCGGTGGGCTCGTGAGGTATCGCTTGAGTTCCTCGAAGGCTGCGTCGGCCTCCAGGGTCCATTCAAAAGGGCCCTTCCTTTTCTTGATCTTGAAAAAAAGCAAGGCCCGCTCGCCGAGCTTGGAGATGAAACGCCCCAAGGAGGTCACGCACCCCGCCAACTTTTGCATTTCCTTGAGGGTTTGGGGCGCACTCATCTTGTTTATGGCCTTGATCTTCTCCGGGTTCGCCTCGATTCCTCGGTGTGACAACATGAAACCGAGCAACTTGCCCGAGGGAACCCCGAAGACGCACTTTTCGGGGTTGAGCTTCAAATTTATCTCCCTTAGGCTGGTGAATGTCTCCTCCAAGGCCTCGACCAAGGTCTTGGCCGCCCTGGACTTGACTACAATGTCGTCGACGTAGGCTTCTGCATTCCTCCCAAGCCGCGGCCCCAGGGCGATGTGCATCAGTCGCTGGAAGGTTGCCCCAGCGTCTTGCAGCCCAAAAGGCATGCACGTGTAGCAGAATACCCCACACGTGGTGAGGAAGGCCGTCTTCTCAACGTCCTCCACTGCCATCTTGATCTGGTGGTAACCCGAGAAGGCATCCAGGAAGCACAGGAGATCGCACTCCATGGTGGAGTCCACGATCTGGTCGATGTGTGGCAGTGGGAATGGGTCCTGGGGGCAAGCCTTTTTGAGGCTCGTGAAGTCGACACACATATGCTCCTTCCTGTACTTCTTTGGGACGACCACTGGGTTGGCCACCCACTCCGGGTAACGCACCTCCCGGATGACCCCTGCCTCCTTCAGCTTGCCGACCTCTGGAGCGATGAATGCCTGCTTCTCCGGAGACTGCCTCCTTGCCTTTTGCTTCACCGGGCACGCGTTCGGGCACACCATAAGGTGGTGCTCGATTACGTCCCTCGGGACCCCCACCAAGTCAGAGGCGCTCCATGCAAATGCGTCTTTGTTCGCCCTGAGGAAGGTCACCAATGCCTCTTGGTCTTCAGGAAACTTGGCGCCGATGGTGAAAGTTAGGCCTGGGTTTCCCTCGTCCACCGGTACTTGCTTCGTTTCCGCCCAGTTATGGGAGAACAACTGCTTCTTCTTCATGGGTGCAACATCAGGGACGCCTCCGAGGTCCTTTGCGGCCTGCGCCGTGCCCCCGAAGCTGGTGCGTGCCACAGCCACGGTCTTGTAGGAGAGCTTGAGTATGTGGGATGCTTCTTTGATATCTCCAACGATGGTGAGGACGCCCCCGCTCCCGGGCATCTTGACGATGGTAGCCCGGGTGTGTTTCTGCCATGAACTGAGCGAGGGCGGGTTAGCCGAGTATCGCGTTGTACGGGAGGTGGATGTGAGCGACATCAAAGTCCACCTGCTCAGTGCAGAAGTTGGAGCGGGTGCTGAAGGTGACGGGAAGGCGAACCTACCGCACGGGAACGACGGACCCGGCCACCCCCACCAAGAAGGGCCTTGAAGGTGCGAGCTGCTCATGGGGTAACTGCAGTGTGTCGAAGGCCTCCACAGAGATGACATTGAGGCTGGCGCCACCGTCGATGAGGGTCCTGGAGACGGCCACGCCGCGTATGGTCGGTGTGCACAACATGGGAAGTGCCCCAGCGGCCGACGTGGTCTGGGGGTGGTTGTCGGGGCCGAAGGTGATGTCGATTTCTGGCCATGTGCGGCGCTCTGCGGGCACGGGCCATCGCTGAACCGCTTCGACATGGCATAGGGAGCGCTTGATATGGCAGCTGGAGGGTGGCGCCTATGACCCGTCGAGGATGCAGGCGACCGTAGAGGCAACCCTGCATGCACAAATACCATCTCATGCCGGGGGCCAGCGGTCATCGGGGATCATGCCCGCCATGGAGTTGCTGAGTCGGGGCTTGGCCTTCACCGCAAGTGGAGAAGCTCCGACATGCCCCCTACCTAGTGCACCAAATGTCTGATTTCGGGCTCCGCAGAACCCTCAAGATTCGAACACAGGTGCGTGTGCGAAGATCCCCCGCCACCTCATCCAACCTAGCTCGCTACTCGATGAACACATCAAGGAACTCACGCGATGACGAGGAACAAAATGAACATGAGAGTTTACCCAGGTTCGGGCCGCTATGAAGCATAATACCCGACTCTTGCCTTTGATGGATTTACTCTCAAGGAGGTGAGGTGGATGAACAAGTACAGTGTTTTGGGGCCTCCTGAGGGCTCTCGGTGGTGTTCGAGGCTCCTTGTGGTTTGATAGTCGGTCAGTGGTGGAGTTGGTCAATCTCTCTCTCTATGAAGCAACCTACCCTCTATATATAGCGGTGGCTCGGGTCCTCTTCCCTTATTGCAATGGAGGGAAGGGATCCCACAACGGCTAATTTTGAAGGGGGACAGGGGTTCGGGCTCGCCCTGCCCAAAGGCAGTCTTCGCCTGCAAAGTAGCGGTCGACACCGCAGGGACGGGCCCGACGATGACGTCCGTCGTGCGGAGCGGTTTGATAGTCGACAAGGATGTGTACTGCTCCTAAGCGGTACGACAACCCTGTCTTGGAGGTCATGTTGTTGGACAAACGATGAACCTACGAGCTATGGAGAAGCGATGATGGGCCCGGATTCCGACAAATGGTTGGAGGCCATGAAATCCGAGATAGGATCCATGTATGAAAACCAAGTGTAGACTTTGGTAGACTTGCTCGTTGGACGGCAGGTCGTTGAGTACAAATGGATCTTTAAAATGAAGGCAGACACTGATGGTGAATGTCACTATTTGTAAAGCTCGACTTGTTGCAAAGATGTTTGTGACAAGTTCAAGGAGTTGACTACGATGAGACTTTCTCACTCGTAGTGGTGCTAAAGTCTGTTGGAATTATGTTAGCAGTTGCTGTGTTTTCAATTATGAAATCTGGCAGATGGATGTCAAAACATCGTTTCCTTAACGGTTTACTTGAGGACAGGTTGTATGTGATACAACCAGAAGGTTTTGTCAGGCCTAAGGATGCTAAAAGGTGTGCAAGCTTCGGTGATCCTTCCATGGACTGAAGCAAGCATCTCAGAGTTGGAATATACGCTTTGATGAGGTGATCAAAGTTTTGATGTTTATACAAAGTTTACGAGAAACTTGTATTTGCAATAAAGTGAGTGGGAGCACTATAGAATTTCTGATAAGTATATGTGGATGACATATTGTTGATCAGAAATAATGTAGAGTTTCTGGAAAGCATAAAACGGTCATTTGGAAAGTGATTTTCAAAGGAAGACCTGGATGAAGCTACCTAATTGTTGAGCATCAAAATCTATGGAGATAGATCAAGATGCTCGATGAGACTTTCAATGAGTGCATACCTTGACAAGATTTTGAAAGAGTTCAAAATGGATCAGTCAGAGAAAGAGTTCTCGCCTGATTTGTAAGGTCTGAAAGTTGAGTGAGACTCAAAGCTCGACAACGGCAGAAGAAAGAGAAAGGGCGAACGTCGTCCCCTATGCCTTAGCCATAGGCTCTATATTATGCCATGCTATGTACCGCACCTGTGTGTGCCTTGCCATGAGTCCGTCAGGGGGTACAAGAGTGAACCAGGAGTGGATCACTGGACAGCGGTCAAGATTATCCTCAGTAACTAAGAGATTGAGGAGATGTTTCTAGATTATGGAGGTGATAAAGAGTTCGTCGTAAGGAGTTACGTCGATACAAGCTTTAACACTAATCCAGATGACTCGTAGTAGCAATCTGGATACGTATAGTGGAGCAGCCATTTGGAATAGTACCGAGCAGAGTGTGGTAGCAGTGTTTACAGTTTGACATAGGTATTTGCAAAGTGCACACGGATCTGAATGTTACAGACCCGTTGACTATAAGACCTCTCTCACATGCAAAGCATGATCGAGCCCCAGAACTCGTTGGGTGTTAGATTCATAACAATGCGAATCACATGGTGATGTGAACTAGATTATTGACTCTAGTGCAAGTGGGAGACTGTTGGAAATATGACCTAGAGGCAATAATAAATTAGTTATTATCATATTTCCTTGTTCATGATAATCTTTTATTATCCATGCTATAATTGTATTGATCGGAGACTTAGATGCATGTGTGGATACATAGACAAAACCATGTCCCTAGTATGCCTCTAATAGACTAGCTCGTTGATCAAAAGATGGTTAAGGTTTCCTAGCCATGGACATGAGATGTCATTTGATAACGGGGTCACATCATTAGGAGAATGATGTGATGGACAAGACCCAAACTACAAACATAGCATATGATCGTGTCAGTTTATTGCTACTGTTTTCCGCATGTCAAGTATGTGTTCCTATGACCATGAGATCATGCAACTCACAAATATCGGAGGAGTGCCTTTTGTGTATCAAACGTCGCAACGTAACTGGGTGACTATAAAGGTGCTCTACAGGTATCTCCGATGGTGTTTGTTGAGTTGGCATGGATCAAGACTGGGATTTGTTACTCCGTGTGACGGAGAGGTATCTCGGGGCCCACTCGGTAATGCAACATCACAATAAGCCTTGCAAGCAATGTGACTAATTGTTAGTTGCGGGATCTTGTATTACGGAATGAGTAAAGAGACTTGCCGGTAACGAGGTTGAACTAGGTATGGAGATACCGACGATCGAATCTCGGGCAAGTAACATACCGAAGAACAAAGGGAACGTTATACGGGATTAACTGAATCCTTGACATATAGGATCGACCGATAAAGATCTTCGTAGAATATGTAGGAACCAATGTGGACGTCCAGGTCCCGCCATTGGTTATTGACCGTAGAGGTGTCCCGGTCATGTCTACATAGTTCTCGAACCTGCAGGGTCTGCACACTTAAGGTTCGGTGACGTTTCGGTAGTGTAGAGTTATGTATGGTGGTGACCGAAGTTTGTTTGGAGTCCCGGATGAGATCCCGGACGTCATGAGGAGCTCCGTAATGGTCTGGAGGTAAAGATTTATATATAGGAAGTCCCAGTTTGGTTTCCGGAAAAGTTTCGGGCTCATCGGTAGTGTACCGGGAGTGCCGGTAGTGTACCGGGAGGCCTCCGGGAGGGGTATTTCGACCCCAAGAGGTCCATGGGATGTGGGAGAATAATAACCAGCCCTTAGTGGTCTGGGAAAACAGCCACAAAGGCCCATGGCACAGGAGAGAAAGTCCTAAAGCAAAAAGTGGAAAATCAGCCAATAGGAGGCAATCCTACTCCAACTAGGATTGGAGGTGAAGTAGGATTGCTTCCCACCTCCTATTTCGGCCGACCCAAAGGCCTTGGCTGCCTCTCCTCTCCTCTCCTCCTATATATACTAGTGGATTGGGTGGTTTTTGGACAGAATTTACGGCCACGTGCTACCCGTTAAACCGGTGCATAGTTTCTCCTCTAGATCGGTTTTCTGCAGCGCTTAGGCGAAGCCCTGCCGGAATTGCTCCACCACCATCACCGGAGCGCCGTCACGCTGCCTGTGAACTCTCTCTCCTCTTCACCTCCTCTCGCTGGATCGAGACGGTGGAGATCGTCATCAAGCTGCACGTGTGCTGAACACGGAGGTGTTATCCGTTCGGCGCTAGATCGGAAGGACCGTGATCGAGATCGCGAGATGGTTCGTGATGTGATCACGGAACGGATCGTGATGAGTTCGCGGGACAGATCATGATCAAGATCGTGAGACGGATCGTGATGAGTTCGCAGGACGGATCATGATGTGTTCGCGGGACGGTTCGTGATTGGATCGCGGGACGCTCGGCGATTTGGATCGCGAAGAAGTTCGACTACACCAACCGCGTTTCTTAATGCTTCCCGCTTAGCGATCTACAAGGGTACGTACATCCACTCTCCCTCTCGTAGATGCTCATCACCATGGATAGGTTTGTGTGTGCGTAGGAAAATTTTTGTTTCCCATGCGACGTTCCCCAACAGTGGCATCATGAGCCAGGTTGATGGTTCGATGAGATCTTGAGTAGAACACAAAAGGTTTGTGGGCGTTGATGCTTAGATTGCTTCCTCCCTTGGTCGGATTTTGGTTCATCGGGATTGTGAGATGAAGCGGCCCGGACCAACATTACTCGTACGCTTACGAGGGACCGGTTTCCTCGACGCAACTTGTTGCTTAGATGGCTTGCGGGTGACAGTTTCTCTCACTTTAGTTGGATCGGATCCGACAAAGGCGGTCCTTGAGAAGGTTGAAAATAAATCCATGTATCACCGTTGTGGTTTATGCGTAGGTGAGAATCGTTCTTGCTAGATACCCGTAGCAGCCACGTAAAACATGCAACAACAATTAGAGGACGTCTAACTTGTTTTTGCAGGGTATGTTGTGATGTGATATGGCCAATTACATGATGAGATATATGTGATGTATGAGATGATCATGTGATGTATAGAATTTCACGACTTGCATGTCGTTGAGTACGGCAACCGGCAGGAGCCATAGGGTTGTCTTTAATTATTGTATGACCTGCGTGTCAATCATTAAGCGCTATGTAATGCTTTACTTTATCGCTAAGCGGTAGCAATAGAAGTAGAAGCAGGGCTGGCGCCACAACCCCAATGGCAACACATTGATGGAGATCAAGATGATGGAGATCATGGTGTTGTGCCGGTGACGATGGAGATCATGCCAGTGTTTCGAAGATGAAGATCTTAAACACAAGTTCATGGCCATATCATGTCACTTATGAATTGCATGAGATGTTAATCCTTTTATGCACCTTGTTTTGCTTAGTACGACGGTAGCATTATAAGGTGATCCCTCACTTGAATTTCAAGATGAACTGTGTTCTCCCCGAGTGTGCACCGTTGCGAAAGTTCGTCGTGTTGAGACACCACGTGATGATCGGGTGTGATAGACTCTACGTTCACATACAACGGGTGCAAGCCAGATTTGCACGCGCAGAACACTCGGGTTAAACTTGACGAGCCTAGCATGTACAGACATGGCCTTGGAACACAAGAGACCGAAAGGTCGAGCATGAGTCATATAGTGGATATGATCAACATAATGATGTTCACCATTGAAGCCACCTTAACTCACGTGATGATCGGACTTGAGTTGGTGAATTTGGATCATGTATCACTCAAATGACTCAAGGGATGTCAATTTGAGTGGGAGTTCTTGAGTAATATGATTAATTGAACTCATTATCATGAACATAGTTCATAGTGTCTTTGCAAATTATGTTGTCGATTACTAGCTCGCGCTGTAGCTCCCTTAAATTTTTATATGTTCCTAGAGAAATAGAGTTGAAAGATGTTGGTAGCAATATTGCGGACTGGGTCCGTGATCTGAGGATTGTCCTCATTGCTGCACAAAAGGCTTATGTCCTTAATGCACCGCTCGGTGCGCCACCCCCTCTAGCGTCGTCTATAGATGTTGTGAACATCTCACAGGCACGTTTCGATGACTACTTGATAGTTCAGTGCGTCATGCATTACGACTTAGAATTGAGGCTCCGAAACGTTTTGAACGTCACGGAACATATGAGATGTTCTAGGAGCAGAGATTGTGATCTCAGGCTCGTGCCTGTGTTGCGAGATATGAGATCTCCAACAAGATTCTTTTCCTATGAGATGAAGGAGAATAGCTCAATCGTTGAGCATGTACTCAGATTGTCTGGGTACTACAATCGCTTGAATCAAGTGGGAGTTGATCTTCCAGATAAGATAGTGATTGATATAGTTCTCCAAGTCAATGTCACTAAAGCTACTAGAACTTAGTGATGAACTATAATACACCAGGGATACAAGTATTGATCCCTGAGCTGTTCGCGATGTTTGACACCGCGAAGGTAGAAATCAAGAAGGAGCGTCAAGTGTTGATGGTTAATCAAACCACTAGTTTCGAAAAGGGCAGGAGCAAGGAGGGAAACTTCATGGATAGCAAGTCAGTTGCTGCTCCAGTGAAGCAACCCAAAGTTGAACTCAAACCCGAGACTAAGTGCTTCTATTATGAGGTGAGAGGTCGCCGAAGCGGAACAACCCTAGATACTTGGTAGATAAGAAGGCTGGCAACATCGACAGAAGTATATTTGATATACGAGTTATTGATGTGTACCTTGCTAGTACTCCTAGTAGCACCTGGCTATTGGATACCGGTTTGGTTGCTAAATGTTAGTAACTCGAAATAAAAGCTACGGAATAAACGGAGAACTAGCTAAGGGTGCGGTGACGATGTGTGTTGGAAATGTTTCCAAGGTTGATGTGATCAACATCGCACGCTCTCTCTACCTTCAGGATTAGTGACGAACCTAAATAAATGTTATTTGGTGTTTTGCTTTGAGCATGAACATGATTAGATCATATTTGTTGCAATACGGTTATTCATTTAAGTCAGAGAATAATAGTTATTCTGTTTACATGAATAATACCTTCAATGGTCATGCACCCAGTGAGAATGGTTTGTTGAAATCTTGATCATAGTAATACACATGTTCATAACATTGATGTCAAAAGATACAAAGTTAAATAATGATAGTACCACATACTTGTGGCACTGCCGCAAAATGTCATATTGGTATAAAGCGCATGAAGAAACTCCATGGTGATGGATATTTGGACTCATTCGATTTCGAATCGGTTGAGACATGCGAACCATGCCTCTTGGGCAAGATGACTAAAGGACCCCGTTGGATGGAGCGGGCAAGTGATTCATTGGAAATGATACATGTTGATGTATGCAATCTAGTGAGTCTTGTAGCATGGAGTGTATATTGTTATTTTCTTACCTTCACTGATGATTTGAGTAGATATAGTGTATATTTACTTAATGAAACACAAGTCTGAATCGTTTGAAAGGTTCAAGCAAATTCAGAGTGAAGTTTAAAGATCATCGTGACAAGAAGATAAAAATGACTGCGATATGATCGTGGAGGTGAATATCTGAGTCACGAGTTTGGCATACAACTTAAGACAATGTGAAAGTTGTTTCACAACTAAACGCCACCTGGAACACCATAGTGTGATGGTGTGTCCGAACATCATAGTCATGCTCTATCTGATATGGTGCATACTGTGATGTCTCTTATCGTCTTACTACTGTAATTTTGGGGTTATGCATTAGAGACAACTACATTCACTTTAAATAGGGCATCATCTAAATCCGTTGAGATGACACCGTGTGAATTATGGTTTGATAGAAACCTAAGATGTCATTTCTTAATATTTGGGGCTGCGACACTTGTGTGGAAAATGTTTTCGCCTAACGAGGTCGAACCCAAGGCGGACAAATGCATCTTCATAGAATACCCTAAGATCAGTTGGGTGAACCTTCAATCTCAGATCCTAGTGCAAAGTGTTTGTTGCTTAAACGGATCCTCTCTCGAGGAAATGTTTCTCTCGAAAGAATTGAGTGGGAGGAAGATAGAACTTGATGAGGTCGTTAAACCTTTGTTCAACCAGAGAGTGGCGCAGCGCAGAAAGATGTTTCTGTGAAGCCTACGTTAGTTGAAGAGGAAGTTAATGATGATGATCATGAAGCTTCAGGATCAAGTTACTATCGAACTTCGTAGGTCGACAAGGATGTGTACTGCTCCTAAGCGGTACGACAACCCTGTCTTGGAGGTCATGTTGTTGGACAAACGATGAACCTACGAGCTATGGAGAAGCGATGATGGGCCCGAATTCCGACAAATGGTTGGAGGCCATGAAATCCGAGATAGGATCCATGTATGAAAACCAAGTGTAGACTTTGGTAGACTTGCTCGTTGGACGGCAGGTCGTTGAGTACAAATGGATCTTTAAAATGAAGGCAGACACTGATGGTGAATGTCACTATTTGTAAAGCTCGACTTGTTGCAAAGATGTTTGTGACAAGTTCAAGGAGTTGACTACGATGAGACTTTCTCACTCGTAGTGGTGCTAAAGTCTGTTGGAATTATGTTAGCAGTTGCTGCGTTTTCAATTATGAAATCTGGCAGATGGATGTCAAAACATCGTTTCCTTAACGGTTTACTTGAGGAAAGGTTGTATGTGATACAACCAAAAGGTTTTGTCAGGCCTAAGGATGCTAAAAGGTGTGCAAGCTTCGGTGATCCTTCCATGGACTGAAGCACGCATCTCGGAGTTGGAATATACGCTTTGATGAGGTGATCAAAGTTTTGATGTTTATACATAGTTTACGAGAAACTTGTATTTGCAATAAAGTGAGTGGGAGCACTATAGAATTTCTGATAAGTATATGTGGATGAAATATTGTTGATCAGAAATAATGTAGAGTTTTTGGAACGCATAAAATGGTAATTTGGAAAGTGATTTTCAAAGGAAGACCTGGATGAAGCTACCTAATTGTTGAGCATCAAAATCTATGGAGATAGATCAAGATGCTCGATGAGACTTTCAGTGAGTGCATACCTTGAGATGATTTTGAAAGAGTTCAAAATGGATCAGTCAGAGAAAGATTTCTCGCCTGATTTGTAAGGTGTGAAAGTTGAGTGAGACTCAAAGCTCGACAACGGCAGAAGAATGAGAAAGGGCGAACGTCGTCCCCTATGCCTTAGCCATAGGCTCTATATTATGCCATGCTATGTACCGCACCTGTGTGTGCCTTGCCATGAGTCCGTCAGGGGGTACAAGAGTGAACCAGGAGTGGATCACTGGACAGCGGTCAAGATTATCCTCAGTAACTAAGAGATTGAGGAGATGTTTCTCGATTATGGAGGTGATAAAGAGTTCGTCGTAAGGAGTTACGTCGATACAAGCTTTAACACTAATCCGGATGACTCGTAGTAGCAATCTGGATACGTATAGTGGAGCAGCCATTTGGAATAGTACCGAGCAGAGTGTGGTAGCAGTGTTTACAGTTTGACATAGGTATTTGCAAAGTGCACACGGATCTGAATGTTACAGACCCATTGACTATAAGACCTCTCTCACATGAAAAGCATGATCGAGCCCCAGAACTCGTTGGGTGTTAGATTCATAACAATGCGAATCACATGGTGATGTGAACTAGATTATTGACTCTAGTGCAAGTGGGAGACTGTTGGAAATATGCCCTAGAGGCAATAATAAATTAGTTATTATCATATTTCCTTGTTCATGATAATAATTTATTATCCATGCTATAATTGTATTGATCGGAGACTTAGATGCATGTGTGGATACATAGACAAAACCATGTCCCTAGTATGCCTCTAATAGACTAGCTCGTTGATCAAAAGATGGTTAAGGTTTCATAGCCATGGACATGAGATGTCATTTGATAACGGGGTCACATCATTAGGAGAATGATGTGATGGACAAGACCCAAACTACAAACGTAGCATATGATCGTGTCAGTTTATTGCTACTGTTTTCCGCATGTCAAGTATGTGTTCCTATGACCATGAGATCATGCAACTCACAGATATCGGAGGAGTGCCTTGTGTGTATCAAACGTCGCAACGTAAATGGGTGACTATAAAGGTGCTCTACAGGTATCTCCGATGGTGTTTGTTGAGTTGGCATGGATCAAGACTGGGATTTGTTACTCCGTGTGACGGAGAGGTATCTCGGGGCCCACTCGGTAATGCAACATCACAATAAGCCTTGCAAGCAATGTGACTAATTGTTAGTTGCGGGATCTTGTATTACGGAACGAGTAAAGAGACTTGCCGGTAACGAGTTTGAACTAGGTATGGAGATACCGACAATCGAATCTCGGGCAAGTAACATACCGAAGAACAAAGGGAACGTTATACGGGATTAACTAAATCCTTGACATAGAGGTTCGACCGATAAAGATCTTCGTAGAATATGTAGGAACCAACGTGGACATCCAGGTCCCACCATTGGTTATTGACCGTAGAGGTGTCTCGGTCATGTCTACATAGTTCTCGAACCCGCAGGGTCTGCACACTTAAGGTTCGGTGACGTTTCGGTAGTGTAGAGTTATGTATGGTGGTGACCTAAGTTTGTTCGGAGTCCCGGATGAGATCCCGGACGTCACGAGGAGCTCCATAATGGTCTGGAGGTAAAGATTCATATATAGGAAGTCCCAGTTTGGTTTCCGGAAAAGTTTCGGGCTCATCGGTAGTGTACCGGGAGTGCCGGTAGTGTACCGGGAGGCCTCCGGGAGGGGTATTTCGACCCCAAGAGGTCCATGGGCTGTGGGAGAATAATGACCAGCCCTTAGTGGGCTGGGAAAACAGCCACAAAGGCCCATGGCGCAGGAGAGAAAGTCCTAAAGCAAAAAGTGGAAAATCAGCCAATAGGAGGCAATCCTGCTCCAACTAGGATTGGAGGTGAAGTAGGATTGCTTCCCACCTCCTATTTGGGCCGACCCAAAGGCCTTGGCTGCCTCTCCTCTCCTCTCCTCTTATATATACTAGTGGATTGGGTGGTATTTGGACAGAATTTCCGGCCACGTGCTACCCGTTACACCGGTGCATAGTTTCTCCTCTAGATCGGTTTTCTACAGCGCTTAGGCGAAGCCCTGCCGGAATTGCTCCACCACCATCACCGGAGCGCCGTCATGCTGCCGATGAACTCTCTCTCCTCTTCACCTCCTCTCGCTGGATCGAGACAGTGGAGATCGTCATCAAGCTGCACGTGTGCTAAACGCGGAGGTGTCGTCCGTTCGGCGCTAGATCGGAAGGACCGTGATCGAGATCGCGAGACGGTTCGTGATGTGATCACGGAACGGATCGTGATGAGTTCGCGGGACAGATCGTGATCAAGATCGTGAGACGGATCGTGATGAGTTCGCGGGACGGATCATGATGTGTTCGCGGGACGGTTCGTGATTGGATCGTGGGACGCTCGGCGATTTGGATCGCGAAGAAGTTCGACTACACCAACCGCGTTTCTTATCGCTTCCCGCTTAGCGATCTACAAGGGTACGTACATCCACTCTCCCTCTCGTAGATGCTCATCACCATGGATAGGTTTGTGTGTGCGTAGGAAAATTTTTGTTTCCCATGCGACGTTCCCCAACAGTGGCATCATGAGCCAGGTTGATGGTTTGATGAGATCTCGAGTAGAACACAAAAGGTTTGTGGGCGTTGATGCTTAGATTGCTTCCTCCCTTGGTCAGATTTTGGTTCATCGGGATTGTGAGATGAAGCGGCCCGGACCAACATTACTCGTACGCTTACGAGAGACCGGTTCCCTCGACGCAACTTGTTGCTTAGATGGCTTGCGGGTGACAGTTTCTCTCACTTTAGTTGTATCACCGTTGTGGTTTATGCGTAGGTGAGAATCGTTCTTGCTAGATACCCGTAGCAGCCACGTAAAACATGCAACAACAAGTAGAGGACGTCTAACTTGTTTTTGTAGGGTATGTTGTGATGTGATATGGCCAATTACATGATGAGATATATGTGATGTATGAGATGATCATGTGATGTATAGAATTTCACGACTTGCATGTCGTTGAGTACGGCAACCGGCAGGAGCCATAGGGTTGTCTTTAATTATTGTATGACCTGCGTGTCAATCATTAAGCGCTATGTAATGCTTTACTTTATCGCTAAGCGGTAGCAATAGAAGTAGAAGCAGGGCTGGCGCCACAACCCCAATGGCAACACATTGATGGAGATCAAGATGATCGAGATCATGGTGTTGTGCCGGTGACGATGGAGATCATGCCAGTGTTTCGAAGATGAAGATCTTAAACACAAGTTCATGGCCATATCATGTCACTTATGAATTGCATGAGATGTTAATCCTTTTATGCACCTTGTTTTGCTTAGTACAACGGTAGCATTATAAGGTGATCCCTCACTTGAATTTCAAGAAGAACTGTGTTCTCCCCAAGTGTGCACCGTTGCGAAAGTTCGTCGTGTTGAGACACCACGTGATGATCGGGTGTGATAGACTCTACGTTCACATACAATGGGTGCAAGCCAGATTTGCACGCGCAGAACACTCGGGTTAAACTTTACGAGCCTAGCATGTACAGACATGGCCTCGGAACACAAGAGACCGAAAGGTCGAGCATGAGTCATATAGTGGATATGATCAACATAATGATGTTCACCATTGAAGCCACCTTAACTCACGTGATGATCGGACTTGAGTTGGTGAATTTGGATCATGTATCACTCGAATGACCCGAGGGATGTCAATTTGAGTGGGAGTTCTTAAGTAATATGATTAATTGAACTCATTATCATGAACATAGTCAATAGTGTCTTTGCAAATTATGTTGTAGATTACTAGCTCGCGCTGTAGCTCCCTTAAATTTTTATATGTTCCTAGAGAAATAGAGTTGAAAGATGTTGGTAGCAATATTGCGGACTGGGTCCATGATCTGAGGATTGTCCTCATTGCTGCACAAAAGGCTTATGTCCTTAATGCACCGCTCGGTGCGCCACCCCCTCTAGCGTCGTCTATAGATGTTGTGAACATCTGACAGGCACGTTTCGATGACTACTTGATAGTTTAGTGCGTCATGCATTACGGCTTAGAATTGAGGCTCCAAACGTTTTGAACGTCATGGAACATATGAGATGTTCTAGGAGCAGAGATTGTGATCTCAGGCTCGTGCCTGTGTTGCGAGATATGAGATCTCCAACAAGATTCTTTGCCTGTGAGATGAAGGAGAATAGCTCAATCGTTGAGCATGTACTCATATTGTATGGGTACTACAATCGCTTGAATCAAGTGGGAGTTGATCTTCCAGATAAGATAGTGATTGATATAGTTCTCCAAGTCACTGTCACTAAAGCTACTAGAACTTAGTGATGAACTATAATACACCAGGGATACAAGTATTGATCCCTGAGCTGTTCGCGATGTTTGACACCGCGAAGGTAGAAATCAAGAAGGAGCGTCAAGTGTTGATGGTTAATCAAACCACTAGTTTCGAAAAGGGAAGGAGCAAGGAGGGAAACTTCATGGATAGCAAGTCAGTTGCTGCTCCAGTGAAGCAACCCAAAGTTGAACTCAAACCCGAGACTAAGTGCTTCTATTATGAGGTGAGAGGTCGCTGAAGCGGAACAACCCTAGATACTTAGTAGATAAGAAGGCTGGCAACATCGACAGAAGTATATTTGATATACGAGTTATTGATGTGTACCTTGCTAGTACTCCTAGTAGCACCTAGCTATTGGATACTGGTTCGGTTGCTAAATGTTAGTAACTCGAAATAAAAGCTACGGAATAAATGGAGAACTAGCTAAGGGTGAGGTGACGATGTGTGTTGGAAATGTTTCCAAGGTTGATGTCATCAACATCGCACGCTCTCTCTACCTTCAGGATTAGTGACGAACCTAAATAAATGTTATTTGGTGTTTTGCGTTGAGCATGAACATGATTAGATCATATTTGTTGCAATACGGTTATTCATTTAAGTCAGAGAATAATAGTTATTATGTTTACATGAATAATACCTTCAATGGTCATGCACCCAGTGAGAATGGTTTGTTGAAATCTTGATCATAGTAATACACATGTTCATAACATTGATGTCAAAAGATACAAAGTTAAATAATGATAGTACCACATACTTGTGGCACTGCCGCAAAATGTCATATTGGTATAAAGCGCATGAAGAAACTCCATGGTGATGGATATTTGGACTCATTCGATTTCGAATCGGTTGAGACATGCGAACCATGCCTCTTGGGCAAGATGACTAAAGGACCCCGTTGGATAGAGCGGGCAAGTGATTCATTGGAAATTATACATGTTGATGTATGCAATCTAGTGAGTCTTGTAGCGTGCAGTGGATATTGTTATTTTCTTACCTTCACTGATGATTTGAGTAGATATAGTGTATATTTACTTAATGAAACACAAGTCTGAATCGTTTGAAAGGTTCAAGCAAATTCAGAGTGAAGTTTAAAGATCATCGTGACAAGAAGATAAAAATGACTGCGATATGATCGTGGAGGTGAATATCTGAGTCACGAGTTTGGCATACAACTTAAGACAATGTGAAAGTTGTTTCACAACTAAACGCCACCTGGAACACCATAGTGTGATGGTGTGTCCGAACATCATAGTCATGCTCTATCTGATATGGTGCATACTGTGATGTCTCTTATCGTCTTACTACTGTAATTTTGGGGTTATGCATTAGAGACAACTACATTCACTTTAAATAGGGCATCATCTAAATCCGTTGAGATGACACCGTGTGAATTATGGTTTGATAGAAACCTAAGATGTCATTTCTTAATATTTGGGGCTGCGACACTTGTGTGGAAAATGTTTTCGCCTAACGAGGTCGAACCCAAGGCGGACAAATGCATCTTCATAGAATACCCTAAGATCAGTTAGGTGAACCTTCAATCTCTGATCCTAGTGCAAAGTGTTTGTTGCTTAAATGGATCCTCTCTCGAGGAAATGTTTCTCTCGAAAGAATTGAGTGGGAGGAAGATAGAACTTGATGAGGTTGTTAAACCTTTGTTCAACCAGAGAGTGGCGCAGCGTAGAAATATGTTTCTGTGAAGCCTACGTTAGTTGAAGAGGAAGTTAATGATGATGATCATGAAGCTTCAGGATCAAGTTACTATCGAACTTCGTAGGTCGACAAGGATGTGTACTGCTCCTAAGCGGTACGACAACCCTGTCTTGGAGGTCATGTTGTTGGACAAACGATGAACCTACGAGCTATGGAGAAGCGATGATGGGCCCGGATTCCGACAAATGGTCGGAGGCCATGAAATCCGAGATAGGATCCATGTATGAAAACCAAGTGTAGACTTCGGTAGACTTGCTCGTTGGACGGCAGGTCGTTGAGTACAAATGGATCTTTAAAATGAAGGCAGACACTGATGGTGAATGTCACTATTTGTAAAGCTCGACTTGTTGCAAAGATGTTTGTGACAAGTTCAAGGAGTTGACTACGATGAGACTTTCTCACTCGTAGTGGTGCTAAAGTCTGTTGGAATTATGTTAGCAGTTGCTGTGTTTTCAATTATGAAATCTGGCAGATGGATGTCAAAACATCGTTTCCTTAACGGTTTACTTGAGGAAAGGTTGTATGTGATACAACCAGAAGGTTTTGTCAGGCCTAAGGATGCTAAAAGGTGTGCAAGCTTCGGTGATCCTTCCATGGACTGAAGCAAGCATCTCGGAGTTGGAATATACGCTTTGATGAGGTGATCAAAGTTTTGATGTTTATACAAAGTTTACGAGAAACTAGTATTTGCAATAAAGTGAGTGGGAGCACTATAGAATTTCTGATAAGTATATGTGGATGACATATTGTTGATCAGAAATAATGTAGAGTTTCTGGAAAACATAAAACGGTCATTTGGAAAGTGATTTTCAAAGGAAGACCTGGATGAAGCTACCTAATTGTTGAGCATCAAAATCTATGGAGATAGATCAAGATGCTCGACGAGACTTTCAATGAGTGCATACCTTGACAAGATTTTGAAAGAGTTCAAAATGGATCAGTCAGAGAAAGAGTTCTCGCCTGATTTGTAAGGTGTGAAAGTTGAGTGAGACTCAAAGCTCGACAACGGCAGAAGAAAGAGAAAGGGCGAACGTCGTCCCCTATGCCTTAGCCATAGGCTCTATATTATGCCATGCTATGTACCGCACCTGTGTGTGCCTTGCCATGAGTCCGTCAGGGGGTACAAGAGTGAACCAGGAGTGGATCACTAGACAGCGGTCAAGATTATCCTCAGTAACTAAGAGATTGAGGAGATGTTTCTAGATTATGGAGGTGATAAAGAGTTCGTCGTAAGGAGTTATGTCGATACAAGCTTTAACACTAATCCGGATGACTCGTAGTAGCAATCTGGATACGTATAGTGGAGCAGCCATTTGGAATAGTACCGAGCAGAGTGTGGTAGCAGTGTTTACAGTTTGACATAGGTATTTGCAAAGTGCACACGGATCTGAATGTTACAGACCCGTTGACTATAAGACCTCTCTCACATGCAAAGCATGATCGAGCCCCAGAACTCGTTGGGTGTTAGATTCATAACAATGCGAATCACATGGTGATGTGAACAAGATTATTGACTCTAGTGCAAGTGGGAGACTGTTGGAAATATGACCTAGAGGCAATAATAAATTAGTTATTATCATATTTCCTTGTTCATGATAATCTTTTATTATCCATGCTATAATTGTATTGATCGGAGACTTAGATGCATGTGTGGATACATAGACAAAACCATGTCCCTAGTATGCCTCTAATAGACTAGCTCGTTGATCAAAAGATGGTTAAGGTTTCCTAGCCATGGACATGAGATGTCATTTGATAACGGGGTCACATCATTAGGAGAATGATGTGATGGACAAGACCCAAACTGCAAACGTAGCATATGATCGTGTCAGTTTATTGCTACTGTTTTCCGCATGTCAAGTATGTGTTCCTATGACCATGAGATCATGCAACTCACAGATATCGGAGGAGCGCCTTGTGTGTATCAAACATCGCAACGTAACTGGGTGACTATAAAGGTGCTCTACAGGTATCTCCGATGGTGTTTGTTGAGTTGGCATGGATCAAGACTGGGATTTGTTACTCCGTGTGACGGAGAGGTATCTCGGGGCCCACTCGGTAATGCAACATCACAATAAGCCTTGCAAGCAATGTGACTAATTGCTAGTTGCGGGATCTTGTGTTACGGAACGAGTAAAGAGACTTGCCGGTAACGAGGTTGAACTAGGTATGGAGATACCGACGATCGAATCTCGGGCAAGTAACATACCGAAGAACAAAGGGAACGTTATACGGGATTAACTGAATCCTTGACATAGAGGTTCGACCGATAAAGATCTTCATAGAATATGTAGGAACCAATGTGGACATCCAGGTCCCGCCATTGGTTATTGACCGTAGAGGTGTCTCGGTCATGTCTACATAGTTCTCGAACCCGCAGGGTCTGCACACTTAAGGTTCGGTGACGTTTCGGTAGTGTAGAGTTATGTATGGTGGTGACCGAAGTTTTTTCGGAGTCCCGGATGAGATCCTGGACGTCACGAGGAGCTCCGTAATGGTCCGGAGGTAAAGATTCATATATAGGAAGTCCCAGTTTGGTTTCCGGAAAAGTTTTGGGCTCATCGGTAGTGTACCGGGAGTGCCGGTAGTGTACCGGGAGTGCCGGTAGTGTACTGGGAGGCCTCCGGGAGGGGTATTTCGACCCCAAGAGGTCCATGGGCTGTGGGAGAATAATAACCAGCCCTTAGTGGGCTGGGAAAACATCCACAAAGACCCATGACACAGGAGAGAAAGTCCTAAAGCAAAAAGTGGAAAATCAGCCAATAGGAGGCAATCCTACTCCAACTAGGATTGGAGGTGAAGTAGGATTGCTTCCCACCTCCTATTTAGGCCGACCCAAAGGCCTTGGATGCCTCTCCTCTCCTCTCCTCCTATATATACTAGTGGATTGGGTGGTTTTTGGACAGAATTTCCGGCCACGTGCTACCCGTTACACCGGTGCATAGTTTCTCCTCTAGATCGGTTTTCTGCAGCGCTTAGGCGAAGCCCTGCCGGAATTGCTCCACCACCATCACCGGAGCGCCGTCACGCTGCCGGTGAACTCTCTCTCCTCTTCACCTCCTCTCGCTGGATCGAGACGGTGGAGATCGTCATCAAGCTGCACGTGTGCTGAACGCGGAGGTGTCATCCGTTCGGCGCTAGATCGGAAGGACCGTGATCGAGATCGCGAGACGGTTTGTGATGTGATCACGGAACGGATCGTGATGAGTTCGCGGGACAAATCGTGATCAAGATCGTGAGACGGATCATGATGAGTTCGCGGGACGGATCATGATGTGTTCGCGGGACGGTTCGTGATTGGATCGCGAAGAAGTTCGACTACAGCAACCGCGTTTCTTAACGCTTCCCGCTTAGCGATCTACAAGGGTACGTAGATCCACTCTCCCTCTCGTAGATGCTCATCACCATGGATAGGTTTGCGTGTGCGTAGGAAATTTTTTGTTTCCCATGCGACGTTCCCCAACATCAACCCACCCACCACCCACTTTTTAGCCACCATCAAAGACTTAACCGACATACTGGACTATGCCTCCGAGGAGGCATAATACATGGATGAAGAGGACCATACTCCCACCCCCGTTAACACCGGGAGTTGGTACGCCACTTCTACATACGACGTCTACATGGTGGATACTCCTGCAACCAATGACGACAACACGCCTCACAATGACGGTGACAAATCAAGCGATGCGCCATCAAGGCGCTAAAAATCGCATAAGCAGTCAAAAAGCAAAAAAGGGAAAAAGAGCTATTATCAGCAATGGGGACGGTAATGCCCCCACTGATCATGACAATCCCAATATCCCCGAGCACGCGTGTGAGGGTCCAGAGGGACCCGAGGACCAAAACAAACCCGATAACTTCAACGACCTTAAAGGCGATGAGTACCTTCCCCCCGTAGAGGAGGAAGGTATATCGGAAGCCGATGACATGTACATCCCTGATAACCTCGAACATAAGGAGGAAATCAGGCAGCCGCTCATAGCAACGGCTTGCAGCCTAATGGCTAAGGAACGGCAATTCAAAGCCGAACAGGCCGACCTCAATGATCGATGGATGAAAGTCCTCTCAGCCGAGGAAGTATATGACACTGGTCTGTCAAACCAGCCTAGAAGCTACCCTCAAAGAAGGCTGCTGCCTCAATTCAATGATGAATTTACTGATACTCCATCTCTAGACCATACTCCGTACGACAAGCCGACCGGCCCCCCTCATGGTCGGGACATGACGGCCGACGACGTTGGTTATATACCAGCAGTGCCCCGAAGACGAGGTAAGGATCCATCAGAGCCCAATGATAGGTTTGACCTGCGAGATGACTTGGATTATAGAGCAGGCCGCACTAGATCCATCTATGGATCCAGAGAATACTCACCGGATAGACGTGGCGGATACAAACCATGGTTCGACCAAAACAACAGAGTCCGGGAACACAAATGACCCCATACAGACGCCGAATATAGGCGGGACATAGCTCGTGTCAGAGGCGCCGCTCAGCCACTGTGCTTCACAGATAAGGTAATGCAGCATCAATTCCCTAAAGGGTTTAAACCCGTGAATATAGAACAGTATGACGTGACCTATTGGGGATATAACCCCGTGGTAAGATCCTCCCAGGAGGGGCCGGGTCATACCTGGCGGCTCATAATCAAGACCTGTAAGGTGGGACGAAAGACGTAGGCCTAGCTATACGGCGGTTTACCAAGATGGTCCAAGATGAAGGCCCAGACAGAAGATGGTATGAAGACCCAGGCGGTTAAGCCGTCCGGAGACGGGTTGCCCAAGATGGCAAGGCGTCTTAGAGACAGGATTGACTATGTTGTAAGAGTCGGTGTAGGACTCGTGTAACCCAGGGCCTCGACCTCCTATATAAAGGCGAGACCCCGAGGCGTCTTGGACAGAAACCAATCAATCGAGAACTAGGTCAAGCGAATCCGCTCCCTTGTAATCGACACTCCAATCAATACAACATAAGCAACATAGGCTTTTACCTCTTCTTGAGGGGCCGAACCTGGGTAAACTCGTGTCCCTCATCTCGACCAACCCCTTTGAGTCCACCACTTTAGCGATGGCCTCGAACCTAAGTCTTCGGACATATGCCGTGACAAAACCATGACAGTTGGCGCCCACCGTGGGGCTTGCGCTCGGTGGTGTTGAGTTCTCAAGGGGCTCTCTCCCAGGGATCAAGGGGTACGCTATTGGCAGGATGAACAAGAGTCGCCGTGGCCGGCTCTACATTGACGACGCCGGCTGGGGCCCCAAGGCCGACTCAATTAAGTACGGTTTACGGGTTCCTTTCGACGGAAACCACGTGTTTATCGGCAAGATCGGCGGATCTAAACCCGGGCCGGACATCTGCACTGACATCGTCGAGCCGGCCCGGGGTGCGCAACCCGCCCAACATGTGCAATCCGCACGTGCTAACTCGGGAGGAAGCATGTATTCGTCGGCTTTACTCAGGGCATGGATCTTGAAGATTCTATGTCACAAGGAACTCTCATCTCCTCGGAGGTTGGATCTTCGAGCGGAGAGACGGAGTCAATTTACCAGCTTCACAATGGCTGGATCGGGGGCTACGTCGAGCCTTACCCCGAGTCAGAATATCACAAGCTGAAGGATTATGAGCCACCGAACCGTGTTGCCGTCTTCTTGGCGGGTTCAGCGCCGGCCCCAAGCAGCACAGCCGCTGGCGCAACCGGATTAGGGGCTGGTAGGCCGCCGACTTAGGTTCTTCTGGATCTGATGAACGAGCTTACCACCCTGATGGAAACTGAGGTCATGGCTGAAAATCAAGTGGCTCGGAGCACGGCGATCGCGAGCCTGAAGGACCAAATGACCGAGGTCCAACATGAGATCAGTGCGCTGAAGGCTCAGATGGATGCGGAGGTGGAGCGCCTTAGGGCGGATGCTTTCCGCCTTGAGCTGGAGCACCAGTCTGCAGCGGCGGTTCAGCAGATGAGGCATCAGTCCCGTTTGGATCAGTATGAGGCCAGAAACCTTTTCAACACACCAGGAACGGGACGGAACGTACCTTTATCCTTAACCCGGATAGCAGAAGTACCTGGAAGCCGACCGACCGTTCAGCGTTAGCACCTTAACCCACCCCGACGGAACCAGACCCCACCAGTGTCTTTCCCAATGCCAGCGGGTCACTATTCCAACCCGGTGGAGAACATGGTGGTGGTAGCAACCCAGCTTGCTACAATCCCTATCCCAGACGAGGCGCCTTTCGCAGAGGAGGTGCGGAACACTATTGGATACCTGTAGACGGTGGTGGCCCAACAGGAGAAGTATACTTACAGCCGGAGTCGCGTGCATTCAAACCCCATCCCCAGCCGTAGCTACAGCCGGTGTTATGAGTCGCCGATGGTTTCTAGTAGTGATCAACATCAAAACCCACTGTGAGTTGACCGGGCGGCTCTGGATGCTCAGGTGCTGGTGGATCGGGCAAGAGCACAGCAAGAGGCGGTGGCTCTAGCGGCGGCGGCGGCTCATCAAGAACCCGAAAATGCACCTTCCATCTCGATAGGAGCAGGAATAACTTCCAGGGCTGTGGGAGTGTCGTGCTTAGCACCAGCTTTGCGGAATGAGCATCTGCCGAAGGATTTCAAGGGCCCTTGCAAGGTCTCAAATTATACTGCTGACCTACCTCCGGAGGCTTGGATTGAAAGCTCTAAGTTGTCCATGGATGTCAGATGTCAATGATGCAGTATGTGCCAAATATTTCATCCTGATGCTGGAAGGACCGGCTCGCACGTGGTTGAAGGGCTTGCCACCCAACACCATTAATTCCTGGGCCGATCTAAGGGCGAAGTTCATAAAAAAATTCCAAGGAACATGCAAGCAGCCCATGACGATTGTGGATTTGGATCATTGTGTGCAACAGGAGGACGAATCAGCTCATCGTTGGGTCCAGCGGGTCTCAACTATCATCCACTCGTCTGAGCAGATTATGGCGGCTCAAGAGGTTTTGATTTTGGAAAAGAATTGTCACTTTACGCCTCTGAAGCAGAAGCTTGGCCGGCTCAAGCGCTCGTGTCAAGACATGGGGGAACTCATGGCGGCTCTCACCAAGTATGCCGACTCTGACAACACGAAATACCCATGCTCTGATGAGGAGAAATCAGGTCAGAGTAAGAAAAGTAACAATGGCAAGGGCGCGGCTGGAAACGACAACCATGGCAAGCGGAAGAATCCGGATGGCGGGTCAGAATTGGTGGCAAACACCAGCGCTGGGAACAATCGTGCTAAGGGCAACGGGAACTTCAGGCGGCCCTTTAATAAGGATAAAACTCCTTTAAACCTGAAAGAGATGCTCAATAAACCTTGTCCAGAGCATAGCCGGTCTGATAAGCCGGCGGGCCATACATGGAGGAATTGCAGCATTATGCGGCAGTTTCGGGATTACAACTTGCGGCAGCATCATAATAACAATGGTGGCCCGTCAGGCGGCTCAGGGCCAGGCGGGTCAGGAGCCGGTTTTGTTGCTGGTGGCTTATGATCCGTCTATCAAGGTCAGGGCAATCAAGGAGGTCATCATCAACAATCTGGTGGCGGTAATCAGCAGCAGAATAAATAGTCTGGGTATCAGAGTAAGTCGAAGCAGCTCAGCACGGGTCAGTACCATGTTTTTACAACCTTCCTTGACAAGCGAGACTAGAAGGTGCGCAAGCGAGCGGTTAATGCAGTCATGCCGGCTCTCCCGCAATATTTGAAGTGGTCTGAGTAAGACATAACTTGGAGTAGAGAGGATCACCCGCCGCGTGTTCATAACCCGAGGCAGCTGGCTTTGGTAGTTGCCCCCCAAGTGGGAGGATACGTGTTTACTAAGGTACTTATGGATGGCAGCATCAACATTAATATCCTGTACTATGACACTTTCCGCTGGATGAATATGCTTGATAAGGATCTTAGGCCTTCTTCGATAGTCTTTCATGGCATGGTACCCGGTAAGTCGGCTTATCTAGCGAGTAAGATCTCTTTGGAGGTTTCTTTTGGTGATGAATACAACTACAGGGTGGAATCCTTGTGGTTTGAGGTGGTCAAAATCAAAAGTCCATATCATGCTCTATTTGGACGATCGGCTTACGCCAAGTTCATGGCTAGGCCTTGCTATGTCTACTTACAGCTGAAGATGCCCGGGTTGAACAGGACGATTACCGTACATGGTGATCGGAAGACGGCCATTGAGTGTGAGGAAGGAGATGCAGCTTACGCAGAATCAAGCTGTGCTGAAGCAGAGGTCAAGTTCTATAAGGAAAATGTTGACCCGGAGGACATGACTCCACTAAAAAAGCCTAACATGGAATCTGAGCCGCCCCTCAAGTTTGCGGCGGATGATACCAAGCTGGTGGATTTCACTCGGGGCGACTCATCACAACATTTCACTATTGGGGCCAATATGGATCCCAAATAGGAAAGCGCGCTCATCGAATTCATCCGTGAGATTCGGAACATCTTCGAATGGAAACCTTCTGACATGCCGGGTGTACCGAGGGAGTTTGCTGAGCACCATCTTAATGTGGATCCTAAGTTTAAGCCGGTTAAATAGTTCCTCCGGCAATTCAATGAAGAAAGGCGCAAGGCTATTGGGGAAGAGGCGGCCCGACTTCTGGCAGCAGGGTTCATCGTTGAAGTGTTTCACCTGGAGTGGCTTGCTAACCCGGTGCTAGTGCTTAAGAAGAATGACACGTGGAGTATGTGTGTGGATTACACGGATCTTAACAAAGCCTGTCGAGTTGACCCGTTTGCTCTCCCCCGTATCGACAAAATTATTGATGCAATGGCGGGTTGTGAGAACTTATGCTTCCTGGACGCTTATTCCGGTTATTACCAGATCAAGATGGCAGTCAAGGACCAAGAGAAGACGGCTTTCATCATGCCTTTTGGTGCTTTCTGCTATGTGTCTATGCCTTTCAGGCTCAAGAGTGCCCAGGCGACTTACCAGCGTTGCGTGCAGAACTGTCTTCACAGTCAAATTGGACGCAATGTTCATGCATATGTGGATGATATTGTGGTCAAGTCAAGGAAGAAGGGGACTCTACTTGATGACCTGAAGGAAACTTTCGATAAGTTACGGGTCTATAAGATGATGCTTAACCTGGCTAAGTGTGTTTTTGGAGTTCCTGTGGGCAAGCTCTTGGGTTTTCTAGTCTCCGAGCATGGCATTGAGGCTAATCCGGACAAAATAAAGGCCATTACTTCCCTGTCTGAGCCGGCATGCATCAATGATGTTCAGAGCCTAGCGGGTCGAATCGCTGCGTTAAGCCGGTTCATAAGCTACCTGGGTGAGAAGGCTATTCCTTTATACGAGATGATGAAGAAAACAGACAACTTTGTAAGGAGTAAGGCGGTGGGTGAGGCGTTTGAGGCACTCAAGAGGCAACTCACTGAGCCGCCGGCTTTGGCCACTCCGGCTGAGAAGGAACCCTTGCTCCTATATGTGGCGGCTAATAATAGGGCAGTCATCGTCGCGATTGTTGTTGAGCGTAAGGAGGCAGGGAAAGAATATCCGGTTCAAAGGCCGGTTTACTACATCAGTGAAGTCATGATAGAGTCCAAGCAGAGGTACCCACATTGGCAGAAGCTGGTATATGGGGTGTTCATGGCAAATCGTAAACTGAAGCATTACTTCCTGGGACACCAGGTCGCAGTGGTTAGCTCTGCCCCCTTGGGAGACATAATTCAAAACAGAGAAGCCACCGGTAGGATTGCTAAGTGGGCATTGGAGCTTGGACCTCTTAATCTGAAATACGTGCCTCGCATGGTGGTCAAGTCTCAAGCGTTGGTGGATTTTATAAATGACTGGACAAAGTGTCAGGCGCCCAAGGAGAAGCCGAACAACACGTACTGGATGATTCACTTTGACAGATCTAGACAACTGGAAGGATCAGGGGCTGGGGTTGTCTTAACTTCCCCTAAAGGTGACAAGTTCTGTTATGTGCTAAGGTTGATGTTTCCTTGTACTAACAATGTAGCTAAGTGTGAAGCTTAAATTCATGGCCTCCGGGTGGCTAAGGAGATGAATCTGAGCCGGGTTTGATGTCTCAGCGACTCAGATCTCGTGGCCCAACAAGTTTCAAGCACGTGGGATTCCAAGGACCCGCGGATGGCGGCTTATCGTTAGGCGGTAGATATCATTGCTGGTCACTTCAAGGGGTATCAGGCGGATCATATTGATCATCACAGAAACGAGGCGGCTGACGCATTGTCAAGCCTGGGCTCCCTGCGTAAGCCGGTGCCACCTAACATTTTCTTTGACGTGCTACATCACCCGTCAGTTAAGCTACCTTCAGAGGAAGACCTGGCTATACCTGACTCAGAGGGACAGCTGGTGGCAGCTCTACATGTTATCCCTGACTGGACGTTGCCTTACCTAGTGTACCTGACTCGCGGCGAGTTACCTGAGGATGAGACCTTGGCAAGGCAAATCATCAGGCGATCTAAGTCTATGACGATCATCAATGGTGAGTTACATAAGTGAAGTGTTACTGGCATTTTTCAACGTTGTGTTTCACCTGAAGAAGGTAAAGCAAGCTTGAATAAGATTAATGCTGGCGATTGTGGTCATCACGCCGGCTTAGAGTCTCTGGTGGCCAAGGCTTTTCGGCATGGTTTCTTCTGGCTGACGGCTCGTAAGGATGCAGAAGACTTGGTTCTCAAGTGCGATGGATGTCAGAAGTTCGGGTGGCGTGCTCACGTGTCGGCTTAAGAATTGCAAATGATTCCAGTTACCTAGCCGTTTGCAGTCTGGGGGCTTGATATGGTCGGGCCCTTTAAGAGATCCAAGGACAAGAATACCCACCTCTTGGTGGCGGTGGACAACTTTACCAAGTGGGTGAAGGCTGAGCCGATCAGCAAGTGTGACGCGGCTACGGCAATTCAGTTTGTCAGAAAATTGATCTACCGCTTTGGCTACCCTCCTAGTATCATCACAGATAACGGGACAAACCTATTCAAGGGGGCTATGCAAGCATTCTGTGAAAGCGAGCACATCCGGCTTGACGTTTCTGCGGTTGCTCATCCACAATCCAATGGTCAGGCAGAGCGTGCTAACCAGGAGATCTTGAGAGGCATCAAGCCCCGGCTTATGGTTCCTCTAGAGCGAACGCCGGGTTGTTGGGTAGAGGAGTTGCCATCAGTTTTATGGAGCATCAGAACTACTCCCAACAGATCAACAGGCTTTATGCCTTTTTCATGGTTTATGGCACAGAGGCCGTGTTACCAAGTGATATACGTCATGACTTGCCACGGGTGGCGGCTTACGTTGAGGCGGATAATGAGATAGCGCGTCAAGACGTGTTGGATGCTTTGGATGAAGAGCATGATCTTGCGGCGGCTCGGTCGGCGATTTATCAACAAGACTTGCGTCGCTATCATGGCCGCAGAGTTAAGACCCGGACGTTTCAAGAAGGCGACTTGGTGTTGCATTTGATTCAAGATCAGACGGATGCGCATAAGCTATCTCCTCCATGGGAAGGACCTTTCATGGTCAGTAGAAATTTCAACAACGGGTCGTATTATCTCATTGATATATGAGATGAGTCAAGCACTTCTGGGCAGGAGACCCGCCGGTCGTGGAATATATCCCACTACCCGAGATCCGCCGGTTTTGACACCGACACACATAACATTGGAACAACTTAATAAACTATTACATGCGTAATAAACTATGAGCAACGATTATTAACACATCTACTCCCTTTGACATTTGTTGTCACTGCTTTGCTTGTGGCTCGAGCCCTCGCCATCTTCTGGTGAGGCACTTCCTCATGTCAATGATCCACCTGAACGTCTCATAGCATGTGTACGCGTCCTTGGATGCGGGCTTGAGGTGATCATCATCCAGTCTCCTCACCCAAGCCTTGTGCCAGTGAACCTTGTTCTTCTCGGACTTAGCCCTCATGTCTTTGTAATAGGGGTCGATGATGAAAATGGTGAGGTCAACGAAGGAGTCCTTGCCCTTGTTGCTACACTAAACTCTATAGTGGCCCTGGATGTTGACAAGCTTTTGGCAATCCAAGCCCAAAGTCTCGAGCACCTTTAGATCGTTGATGGTGTCCACCATAGCGAACCTATAGTTGGTTCTGTTGACAAACCTGGTGAAACGATAGCAAGGCATTGTGGCCAGGCAGTAGAGGTTGAGTAGGACGTGATGGCACATGCACACCTGGGTGACCACAACCTTCTGATCATGCCCAACACGACCGCCAGTGTACGCGAGGTCAAAACCGACCACTTTGTACTTGTCATCCTTAGCAAGCAACTCCTCCATAGTGTTGAGGGAGTCCTCCACCATGGTCTGGTCATTGGTGTACACCACTGTGAGGTCCGTCTTCCAAGTGTGGGTGTCCACATGATTCACGCCAAACTCCATTGGAGCGTCGCTGGATATCCTCTCTATATGTGTCGTTGTGGGCGGGACATGGTGGCTCTGGGGAGCATATGCTCCCTAATGAATAGTAAAATCAAAATAAATAGTAAACAAATTTTAAAAATTATGATATTTTGTAGATGTTTTAATTAGTGTGGCAAGTGTGCTTAACAATTTTCATGCCATATGGGATAGTAATGCTTCGTCGGTGAAAAAAATAAGTGTATCATTTGGAGGTAACAGTTGGTCTTCGACTTGTTTTTTTGCACATGTCAAAATGCTTAAGTTTTGCACGGTTGGATGTGACGCTAAACACATTTATTTTTTTCCAGTTTTTTGACATTTGTAAAATTCATTTTTAGCACGCAGGAGCATGTCTCCCTAGAGCCAAATTGAATATTTGGTTGTTGGTGTGATTATTGTGTTGTGGGCGTGAACGATAGGTTGAAGAGACTATCATTAATAGCCGCGGTATAAATGGGGACTAGAGGTCCTAGAAAACCGGCACGTTCGAGATGGCGGTGATTCCATCGTGGCAATGCGCGTAGCGCAAACGCATGCATATGGCACCCCAAACATGATCGTCGACCAGCCCCAACCGCTGGCAGACCACGCACGGAGGGGCGCCAAAGCAGATCATGCGGAGGGGCATGAGAGCAGAGTGCCCAAAGGAACATGAGACCAGAGCGCCCAAAGGAACTAGAGGTCGAACTCAACCACTTTGTACTAGTTCGCATGAAGCAACATCTCTATAATGTGGATGGAGTTCTCCACACAGATCGAATGGTTGGTGTACACCATCGAGAGCTGTGTGAACCTTTTGTGCGAGTCCACAACGACATGCATGGTGAACTGGCGCTCGTCATCAGCATGCCACCGGGAGCCCCATTGGAATTGCGTGGGATACCATCTCTATATTTGTGCTCATGGTTGTAATTCTTAAGGTCCATATATTAATTGTCCATTGCATATTAAGGGGAAAATAGTACTACCAACATACGAGTCTCATACGATGCCATTTGAATGACTGTATCAAAAATGACAGAAATATTACAAAGTTTCAAATTCCAGCATTACGACTCTCAAATTCGAAGATTACAAGGTTCAAACTTATATTACAAATGCAATTCAGCTTATGCGGAAACTTTGTCATGCAACTCTAGAAGTGTGCACTGATTCAAAACATAAACATATGAGAGGTTGAAACTGATATTACGAGAAGTTCTGCAACTTCATTTTTTCTGCAAAGGGGTCCACCACTGACATATCATGTATGGGCTTGCAATAAGGACATCTGATTAGCGTGTCAACTGATTAAATTGAAACTGAACTCTTGCGGAGCCTTTTCCATTCTGATGTAGTCATCGGTGCTGATCAGCAAATTATTCATTTTTGCATCATGAGTGTATGGCAAATCTCATTACCTTTAGCATAGTTGATATCACAACAAATAACCTGACGAATATAATCTCCATTAAGGTCCCTTGGTAGGAGTTTAAATACATTTCTAAGAGATGGAGATCAAGACACTCGATGGGATTGTTATACTACATCACATTATCCACTACCGGGCCTGGTCGTACCTGCAAAAGAAGAGAATGTCTTAGTGCTTGAACACACAAGTACCTGTTTGATTTGCTGGGTTTCTAAAATACACGAATGGGGTGACATGCCATCTTTGATCCTGCAAGATTAACATGGGTGTTTGATTACAGTCTAGGAAAACATAGGATTCTTCACAAGAGTCGGAGTGGATGCAAATTTTCCTTTGAAAACTAGTACAGATGAATCCAAGTGAGAAATACTTATGGATTGTAACCACATGAATCAATCAACCACTATAGGAAAAAGACATCTATTTATTGAAATCCTATAAAATTCCTACATAAATTGTAGTACATTCGTCATTGTAAACTTGGGAAAAAGGACCAAAAATTGAACTCCCTTGTGGTTAGCATTTAACAAGAAAGGAGCATCACCTCGACATATAGTTTCTCCAAACACTAAAATCAGCTCAAGATTCTTGCAACTTGGTCCAAGTCGGGTTCAACAGATTCTAGTGCCAAGACCTTCACTGTGCGCAGATATGGGTTCGAGCTGGTCAGAATCATTTTCTGGATGATAGACGAACATACATCTCAAAAATAGAAAAAATGTTAATTTCAAGAAGGATAAGAAGGTGACTATTATACCTAGACGGTTATGGATGCAATAACAAGTTCAGAAAATTTGAAAGGCGATTAGCCAAACACTGTCAAATTCGGTGCATAAATGACACTTATTCTTCTTGGCCCTTGTTGATCAACTACAAGTAATCTTTCAAGTAAAGGCATGTCCTCAATGACAATTTGGTAATTCACCTTTTGTGATTTATTGCAACACCAGCAATATACACAAATTGTTCGGAGACTCGTGGAGGCTATGTGGAGGCTACTCAACCCATTAATCGCCTGATGATGAAGGGACTCGAGTGTAGTACAATTAGGGAGTAGGCATTCCATGTCGTCCTTGGGGATGCAGACGGCTGCGATCTCGAGGAGCTTCAGTCGAGAGCAAAAGATCAGGCAGGCTTAGTGTTAATTTGGGGGAAATGGCAATTCATGAACCTGGCAATGCGCAACATTGGCACGAGGCACAACGCAGAGGGTGGGAGCGAGCGCATATGTCCATCATTAAAATTGAGCTCCTCGACTTGATTTAGGGTGGTCTATAAGAACCACTCGTAAAGCTTGTCTCAGTCCTTGCTGTTGGAATGGAACTTGACTATGGTAAGGCCTGATTGGGCCACAGTGCATGCCGAGTATCTGGGACAATGCATCCAAGCATTTGCGATAGTCATTGCAGAGCTTGTGATCGTCGACGAGGCCGAGAAGGGTGCAACGCCATAGTGGGTACCATATCACTGAGAGAGGGCGGTTGTTCGCACACCATCTTCGATTGGGAGGAAGGAGATGATGACTGTCAACATATCATCAGCGAGGGCGTTGATCAAGCCTTGTCCTACGGGAGGCGCTTACGGTTCTGGCTCGACCCCTCTCCGCTTGATGGCAGCCTCGTCCTCCACCTGTAGAGTCTCATCGGCGGCGACGCTTCCTGACATGAGTAGAGCAATGGGAGGTTAGTGATTATGTAGTTAGAACAAGGCATAAGTTACTAGGTAGGAACAGACTTAACAAATTCAGAAAAATGAAACCCCATATGTTTCCTTAAATACTACACAATAACTCCGATATTGCGATGTAAGACAACATGTAGATACTTTAAAGAACAGTTACTTCTAACAAAGTATGGAGGGATGATGTTGCCAGGGAAGTTACCATTTATCATATGACCCAAGTTACCATTTATCATATTGCCTCTTTTAGGTGCATTCTAATTTTAGTGCCAACTTTCATTACATAAAACTTAGAAATTTCTGTCCAAAGGCCGACGCCAAAATAGGAGTGACAATCTTCATCAAGTTTTATAGAAACAACAATTGTAAATCCATGGTTTGTGTTCAATATGACATCCCTAGAGTCTTTAGTTATGTAAAATCCAAGAGTTTGTACTACTGTTGAGTTGCAAATCAAGGGATGTACTGCAGAAAATGACAAGGTTGTTAAAGAACAAGGTAACCTGCTAATATGGGAGTAATTAAAAGAACAGTACATCAGTTGAAATCAAAGGAAAACAAATATAAATAAACATATATCGTAACCATGATGTCATGCAAATATGAGAGTAATCGAAAACAACAACACATCATTAATTTCCCTAATATAGAAGAAGAAGAAGAAATCCCATTTGACGTGTATGCTGCATGTGGCACCTTTTATCCAAATGTATCAATATTTATTTTAAGTTCAAAAAAGTAGGCCGTGCCAACCGAGGTAGGGTGAGATTGAACATATCGCGCACTTCATGAAGTCATCTGGTACGGTGAGATGGAACTCCTCTACTGTCTCACTAAGGCTGCATACCCTTGATGTGTTCTTGCACCGTACGCTCTACGAATGAAAACCCTCGAATATGGTAGATGAAAAATCAATCCATGGTGATTTTGGTTGGGTGATTAAAAGGGGTAGACGAACTGGGATAAGAGATGAGCGGATGTTTCGATAAATTAGTTAAATGGTTCTCCATGGGCCAAAAAATCAAGTACTGAAGATTCCTCAATTGGGTGGAGTTGGGTTGACGGTGAGCAGCGTCGAGAAAGTGAGTGCCAATATCCCGCGACAATTTTCAGTGGCAAACAGTGGTGGCGAAATGCGGTGGCGTTAGGTGGCCGTCGGTGGCAGCAACATGTGTCGAGCTAAGTGGTTACCGCAGCGATAGTGGGACATGTGGAGTCGTGGAGGAGTATTGTAGTGTAGGATCTACTGGGGATGGGGAGGGAGCAAGCGGGGGTGAGGGTTTTGTGATGTGGTGGTGGTGAGGATTTTCTGTCTCAGAATAATGTGCTTCTATCACAACGGTTTGATAGACCCAACTTTGTGTGATAAATACTAAATATCGCTCCAGAAAAATGTGCTTCAGAGGCAACGGTTTGGTAGACCTAATCGTGTATGATAAATCATAAATATCAGACGTCGTGAGGGTGATATGAATAGTTGTTCTATCTGTGTACATCCTACGGTGCAGACATGCGATTCTTGGGGATGTGTGCTGGTCAATTAGAACACATGTGAAGCAACATAATGAAAGTCGTCGCACACAGTTCCAATCTGGGAGAAAATACCGATGCTAAACATTCACCCTAATATGCACCGTACGTGTTCAATTTTTTTATGAACTCCCACATGAAGTTGTGCATATTGTGGGCAAACGTTGATAGTATAAATCTGTGTGGGAAGACAGAAAGTAACACATACAATTAACGATAATAATCTATGTGTGGTGTGGGCAATCAAATGTTAGTTTAATAGAAACATAAAATCGAATCAACCAAATTGATTGCAGCTCAAGACTATAATTACATTGCACAATTAGTTCATTACACATAGTCTTACCAACATATAGTTCAACCGATAAACATATATACTCAAGCATAGATAAAATTCGAACAAACTAAATAGCTTCAATCCAACATCTCATTTTCATTCGTGAATGTCATGCTTCTCCACACACTCAGTGTACGCGACGTTCGCCACCCTACGAGAATACTCCCGCTTGAAGGAGCCAACGGCTCTCCTCTTGCATGCGCTAGAACACTTGCATACACATTGTTGAGCATTTTTTCGCAGAACGAGCATCCATGGCCACCATTCTTCCGGACACGCACCTTAAGCTCCCTTAGCTTTTGCCTCTTGAACTTCTCATGGAAGTCTTCATCGTTCGTTGTCGACATTGTCAGATAGCACCTATACATATTGTAAAACCTATGGCATCAATATATTTTATAATGTGATTTCAGCAAGGCAAAGTTTATGAAACATAATATATCCTGTGACAACGTGAAACCTAAATCCTCAAGTGATCTTGATGAACGAAATGCATAAAAACACAACTTAGTGCAACAAAATTAACTCATGCATGCCTTAAATGCACTAACTGATAATTGTCAAAAAAACATAGGAACATTCAAGTAAATACTATGTGTCAAAAAGTAGGATTAGGATTTCATTTAAACTTTTCTAGAAAAATCCAAAGATTTTGGTTCAGTTTTTGTTAACAGAATCATCTTTCTACATACCAATCTATTTTTTGGCACAACCATCTATGTAGGACACTCAAATGTATTGTAAGATGTGGCTACTAAATATTAGCATAATCACTATCCCTAGATAGATTTTTATGGGAATCATTTGTATATACAACCAATTAATCATTAACAAGAGAAAACCCAGGATATATCTACCAAAAAATGGGTATATATGACTAAACGGTTCTCCATTAGAGTCGCTGTGGTCAGATGAGTGTTCCTCAGAGTCGATGAGGACCACCGGCTCCGACTCGGGAATCATGATGGTGGCGACGACATCAAGGTCACGCTGCTGTCCGTGCGAGATCTCGTTAGTGGCGACGACAACTTATCTGCCCCGCTTCACGTTGAGCTCAAGTGCTTCGCCAGCCCCGGTGTGGTCACTCCCTCCCATGGTGCGCTTCAACACCATATAATGCTCTTGATACTGTAGTGATGACTGAGAACGGCGACGAGGATGCAGGAGGAGAGAAAGGATTGTGTGTAGCAAGAATGGGAAGTGCGGACGCCTATAAAAACCAAGCGGCTCGGGCGTCATCAATATGGACCAGTTGGGAGGGAGGCGTGCGGTGCTAAAAGGGTCGACTCGCCTCTCGGTGAGCATGCATACCAGACTAGTCGCATGCCTAGCGTCAATTCACACTCCTATCGGCACATCACGATGAGACTGTGTAGGTAGCACGCCTCCCATCAATTCACACACCTGCTCGCATGACTCCCAACTAGCCTGTGTGGGGCCCTGCTAGCATGCGTCCCGTCACAATCATACCTCCTCGGACGACACGTGGGAGGTGTATTTTTTATTTTTGGAGGATTAATTCCACTATTGTTACTTAACCTAAGCTTCAACACATAGATTGTTGTTCTAACTCCCACGGTTGGATTAATAAACTGTTTGCGATGTTAATGTGATAGTTCTATGTTGCATCTATTAATAAGCTCCTGTTTGTGAGAAGCTTAGATGAAAACTTGTCTCAATCGGATAGTTTTTTACCACGACCTATTTTTTCCATATCATGATAGCATGTCAATGTTTCATGAATTCTAGCTTAATAGGGGATTTACTGGAATTTGAAAACCAAGATCCTCAATGTTTGCGGCAGCCGATATGATTGAAATTTATTTCCTTTTATTGCATGGGGACTAAACATGCACCCACAGACACAATTTTGATTTTCAATTCCCTTTTGGTGCACTACGATGTGTGCTTGTAGTTCAACTTTGAAATTTACAAATTAAATCCCTAAGGAATCAATTAATGTATGAAAATGTCTCAATATTCTCTAAAAATATTAAAATTTTAACACGACACTCCTATTGTCACATGTTCAATGTAGAAAAAGTTTGACATGCCTCAAAGTAGCGGTGGTGGTGGAAGAGTGGGGGAAGGGGGGCTGATACACTAAGTGCCGTGTGCCTCCATGTGGGATTGTCAAGTTTGTGAGGCATGTGGCATGTCAAAAGTCATGCATTGGGTATTTAAAACATCACATGCCTTTTTTCATGCATATGTTTGGGTCACATGCATGCGGTGGTGGTCCTCGGACACTCCCTTGTGCGGTTATCAGCAACACACCTACTCGTTGCCCTCGCACTGCTCTGTAACTTTGAATGGCAACGAGATGGGTTTCATCAAGGTGTATTCATCTTGGTATGTGTTAGGGTGTAGATCATGGTGATATTCCACACAAAAGCTTGGATGCATATGTGCAGGTGCTCCCACTGGCCCGAAGTCATCGACGCATTGTGAACCTCCGTCGGGGGGGTCCGATTTTCCAAGGTCCCACGTCAAAGGTGTGCATTGGGTATTCAAAAATGACACAACACTTCCATACATATGTTTGGGACACATGGAGGTGGTGGTTGTCTTTGGACACCCCTCGCGCGGTTATTTGTGCCGCTCCCATCAGTGGCCCCGTGTGGTCCATCACTTTAACCACATCGAGAGAGGTTAATTAATGTGCATTCTTTTTTTGTGTTATGGTAGGTCATCGTGAGATTACATGGTATAATTTGAGCGCATGTGTAGCATGAATGCCTCCCACTGACTCGAATTGGGGAGGGGGCAAGCACACACACACACATATACATATATATATATATTATATACACTATGTGTTGACGTGGCTTGAGACTGCATCGGTATTTCCCCAAAGAGGAAGTGATGATGCAGCACAACAATGGTAAGTATTTCCGTCACTTATGAAACAAGGTATCAATCTGTAGAGGAAGATCACACACCCACGTAGACAACACCTGCACATAAATAACAAATACTTGTAACCCGACGCATAAGAGAGGTTGTCAAGCTCTCAACGGTGAAAAGATAGATTAGGTAATGATAGTTTTGGCAAATAGATCTCGCAAGAACACAAAATAAAATAAGTAAAAAAAAAGTGCAACAAGGTATTTTTGGTTTTTTTGGATTAATAGATCTGAAAACAAAAAGGAAAAATAGTAGATCGGAAAACAATATGTTGGAAAAGTAGACCCGAGGGCCGTAGGTTTCACTAGTGGCTTCTCTCATGAGTATAACGTACGGTGGGTGGATAAATTACTGTTGGGCAATTGATAGAAGATCAAATAATCATGATGATATCCAAGCAGTGATCATTATATAGGCATCACGTCCAAGATAAGTAGACCGAAATGATTCTGGATCTACTTCTATTACTCCACACATCGAGCGCTATCCAGCATGCATCTAGTGTATTAAGTTCATGGAGAAATGGAGTAATGCAATAATAACAGTGACATGATGTAGAAAAGATCTATTCATGTAGGAATAAACCCAATCTTGTTATTCTTAATGGCAACGACACATGCGTGCCTTGCCGCCCCTTTTGTCACTGGGAAACAACACCGCAAGACCAAACTCATCACAAAGCACCTCTTCCCATGGCAAGAAAAATCGATCTAGTTGGCCTAACTAAACCAAATATTCGAAGAAGAAATATGAGGATATAAGTAACCATGCAAATAAGAGATCAAAGAAGGCTCAAATCATATTCATGGATAGAAACAGATCATGAACTCAAAATTCACCAGATCCCAACAAACACACCGCAAAAGTCATTACATCAAATAGATGTCCAAGAGACCATTGTATTGAGAATCATATAGAGAGAGGAAGCCATCTAGCTACTGCCTACGGACCTATAGGTCTATGGTGGACTACTCATGCATCATCGGAGAGTGATATGTCTCCAAAGTATCTACAATTTTTTATTGTTCCATGCTATTATATTATCTATTTTGGATGTTTTATATGCATTAATATGCTATTTTATATTATTTTTGGGACTACCTATTAATCTAGAGCCCAGTGCTAGTTTCTATTTTTTCCTTGTTTTTGAGAATTGTAGATAAGGAATATTAAACGGAGTCCAAACGAAATAAAACCTTCGGAAAGATTTTTTCTGGACCGGAAGGAAACCACCAAGCTTGGAGACCAAGGTAGGAGAGCCACCATGGGGCCACAAGCCCTAGGGGCACGCACAGGGGGTAGGGCGCGCCCTGCAGGCTTGTGGGCCCATGGTAGCCCTCCTAACCCTAATCTTCGGCCTATAAATTCCCAAATATTCCCTGTATGTCAGAACGAGCCACAAAAACACTTTTCCGCCACCAAAAGCCTCCGTTCCCGAGAGATCCAATCTTGGAGCCTTTTCCGGTAATCTGCCGGAGGGGGATTTGATCACGGAGGGCAGCTACAACAACTCCATTGCCCCTCCGATGATGCGTGAGTAGTTCACCACAGACCTTCGGGTCCATAGCTAGTAGCTAGATGGCTTCTTCTCTCTCTTTGCTCTTCAATACCATGTTCTTCATGATCTTCATGGACATCTATCCGATGTAATATTCTTTTGCGGTGTGTTTATCGAGATCTGATGAATTATGGGTTTATGTTTAGATTATCCATGAATATTATTTGCGTCTTTTCTGAATTTGTCGTTGTTTTCTCATGACAGATGCCATGGGTAGGCTTATCGAAGGTGGTTGGGGCAGGAGGACGCCGACGGGCTCCTGGTGCGGGATTAGGCACAAGCAGCGATGACACGCGATGTACCCAGGTTCGGGCCCTCCGTGGGAGGTAACACCCCTAGTCCTGCTCAGTCTAGTTGGTGGATGGGTATGTTTACAGGGTTGCTCCTAGAGCTGTCGTCTAGAGGAGGAAGAGGGAGCAGCCGACTCGCCTTCCTCCGCTACAAAGGTGAATATGTGGGAACTGCCCCATGGGTGTGTGTGCGTGAGACCCGTCGTCCCCGTTGCATGGGGGACTCGGGGATTTAATAGGCCAACCCCCCGGCTTACAATATTTTAGGGTACAGAATGGGGGGACCCGGCTGGTAGCCTCTCTAGCTGGCCACGGGGTCCTGCCTCTTGAGCTGTCTCATTGCCCGTAGGGTCTACTGACGGTGTGGTCCCATCGCCCACTGGGGCCCGCCAGCCGGCTCCATGATTGGCCCGCACCCACCTGCTACGGCACGGGCCGCCCGGGCGGCCTCATCTTGTGCCAGCCGGCCGAAGTCTCCGGTACAACCGGCGACACTGTAGCCACGCCGGAGCAGGTGATCAGTGGGCGGAGGCGTGTCGACACTGTTGCCCCGCCTGGTCGTGGTCGGCCAAGGTCAGCAGTACGATCGACCGAACTGTAGCCATGCGCACCCGCGCGTCAGCGGTCATTGTGGCTACATTGGCGCCCGTCGTGGTGTCTCATCTTGTCGTCGTACCCGTGTGCAGAGGGTTGGGATGGGAGGTTGTCTGCCCCAAGGGTCAATGGAGGAGGCGGCCCAAAGGCAGCCGGCCGCGCTTAGCTGACTGGGGGCCGAGCCGACTCCTTGGACAGTTGGCCTCGATCCAGCCGGCAACGTGCTTGCCGGTCGCACGCAAGCCAGACGGGAAGCAACCGACCACGTATTTTTTCTTGAACTGGGAGAGAGAACCCCGTTGCTTTCGCCTACCCAAGGGTAATAACCCCATCAGTAGTCCCCAAAGCCTGCGGGGGCCCACGTCCACAAGATGGAGGGGAGCCGGCGGCTTTCCCCCCTTGATACCCGCCTCGACGCGGAGCCAAACAGCCAGCCGGGTCGACAGCCGCTCCTGATGCCTCGGGTTCCGACGTGCCACCCCGGGAGTGGGCGCAGTTAATCCCCATGTCCCCCGATCGTGGCCTCCCCATTTAAAAGGGGAGGGAGGGCAAAGGGCGGAAGCACCTGCACCCCATTTTCCCCCTTGTCTTCCTCTCCATCATATTCTCCGCTCCCTCGTGTGACGTCGTTCTTCTTGCTCATGGCCCCGCTCACACGACCTCCCACGCAGCCCCGCCATCGTGATGGCCGAAGGACGCTCGGGGAGCTGGGACGGCTCCGTGGTCACGGAGGCCACCATCGCGGAGCTCCATCGCATGCGCATGCTGCCGTCGGCGGAGCACGTGACTGCTCGCGCGCCGGGTGACGAGGTGGTGCCCGAGCCGCGGGAGGGGGAGTTCGTCGTTTTCTCCTACCAGTTCTCTCGTGGCTTCGGGCTTCCGGTAAGCCACTTCTTCCGTCTCATGATGGACACCTTCAACCTCCAACTGCACCACCTTGGCCCCAATGCCATTCTTTACATCGCGGGTTCATGACGCTGCGTGAGGGCTACCTGGGGATGCTCCCCTTTATCGACGTCTTCAAGGCGTTGTTCTACCTCAAGGCGCTCAAAAGCACCGAGGAGCCATTCGCCTGCTGGGGCGTGGCGGTGTGTTGCCACGGTTCGCGCTTCCCGCACTTCAGCCTCATCGACTCCGTCAAGGGCTGGCACCGGACATTCTTCTACATGAAGAACGCCGACCCGCAACGGGATTTCATCCGGCTGCAAGATTTTGTCAACGCCCCATCCTTCGGGTTGAACTGGTCAGGGACCACCCCACGCGGGACCGCACTCGAAGATCTCGGCCAGCTCATGGAGCTGAGGAGCGGGGAAGGGCTGGTCACCTCCGATCTGGTGGCGGCCTTCATCACGCACCGGGTTCTGCCTCTCCAGATGAGACCGCATTGGATCTGCGACATGTCTGGCCACCGGGACCCCTGCCGTCTGACGCCCGTCGACTTGACGTCGGCTCAGGTGGCGAAGCGGGTGAATGCCAGCACAACCTTCATGCTGGTGCCGGCGACGTGGACCTTCGGCAAGGAGCCGTACAATCGGCACCACCGATCACCCCTGGTACGTTCGTTGAGGCGTACCTTCTTGTTCGAACCCCTCCAGCAGGCGCCCGATCTTACTCTTCCATGCTGACCGTAGTTGTTCGTGCGACAGAACATGCCGGATGGCCCGCATCCCCAGATCTTTGAGGCGGAGCGTGACCATTCCGACTCCAAGGACTACGAGCAGGGAGGCCCGCCCAAAGAGGGGGTTGATTCCTCGGGGGAGGCCGAGGAGGCGGCCGACCCAAGAGCCGGCGGGCCGAGCGCAACCGGTGAGTACCCTCCTGGGCCCACAATCAGGGATTGGACCGATGATGATCATGACGATGATGAAGACGATGTTCGTATCTTGAATGTTCCCTCCTTTGTTCAATAGGGCCGGCACGGGCGGAGGGAGGAGCGGCCAGCTCATGCCCCGATGGTCGGGGCTACCAGCCGGGGGAAAAGGCCGTCTCAGGAGGAGCCGGCAGCCCTGCCGCCTACCTACAAGTGGATTAAGGCGGTCGTGCCGAATCCGCCGGCGCACGCCAGGCAGGCTCTACCCGTCGTCACCGAGTAAGTGACCTTCTTCTTGCATGGGTTCCTTTCCAAGTTGTGGGTTGGCAGGTGTTTGACGCCATATCTGTTGCCGGGACCCCATCGAAGTCCACAACATGGAGTCGATAGTCGACCCGACGGAAGCCGCCAGCCGGCTGGCCCGCGAGCATGCGACCACACATCACGAGGAGAAGAGGAGGCTTTTGGAGCAGTAGGCCTCGAAGTCTGGAGCCCAAGGTAGGGCCTCGCGCTCCGGGAGCTTGAGCGGTGGGAGGCGGAGGAGGTCCGCAGACCCCACACAAGCGTCCGACTCGGCGGCGGAATTGACTCGCATGTCGAGGCCCCCGTTGAGCGAGCCACGAGAGGCGTCCACGGAGGCGACCGCGCCCTTGTCCGCGGATGAGGCAGCCCGACTGGGGGCGGCAGCTATGGAGTCGGCCCTCGAGGAGACCTTGCCGATGGTGCCGGACGTGACACTGCCCGCAGCCGAGCCGGAATGGGTCAACGTGCCAGAGGTTCCGGTGGCTCCAAAGGCAGCGCCGGAGGCACCGGCCATGGAGACGGAGCCACCGTCCATCACGATTGTCCTGCCGAGCCGGCAAGAGGAGGAGGCGGCACCCGCACCGAGCGAGGGGCAACTGGGGACCGATTCCCGTGCCCTCGCCATTATCAACTCTCCCCCGGCAGTCGGCACCGTGACGAACATCAGGACGGGTGATGAGGATAACCGGACCCGAAGGTCCACGCTGGACGTGATCCGGGACTGGGAGGCATTGGCGCGCATCCCTACCCTTTTGGCTCCCCCGACAAGCGGCCCCGTCCCCGCGCTCGGGGAGCTGGGGAGTGTCTTGGAGCATTGCCGCCAGGAGCTGGCCCGGTTCGCGGTGGCGGCGAACAACACCATGCGATGCGCGGAGGTAAGCTTCGCCTGTCTTTGTTAAAATTTTCAGTGGGGGAGTGTGAGCACGCCCACTGGGTGTAGCCCCGAGATGGGGGCCGGCTAACCGGCTATGGGGCAGCTGGGCCAGATCTCTTTGTGCAAATTCTGACTTTGGCCTCTTGTGGCAGGAGCTATTCGACGAGGCGGTCGCCATCCACAACCGTGGAAAGCATGGCTTCTACCGGTTGTACGAGGAGCTACCGAGGGTGTGAGGTATGTTTGGTCTTGTGGGGCATGCGTATCCCTGGGAGCCGGGCTGGCTGATCGGCAGCTGGGCCGGGCCTGGGATGTCTTGCCAACGCCAGTTTTGCTTCGTAGGGGAGCTGACCACCCTCCGGGAGGAGACAACCGGGGCGGTCTCCGAGCGGGACCGGCTAGCACAGAGCATCCAAGCGGTCACCCAGGAGAGGAACCGGCTGGGTGCCCTGCTGATGGACGAGCAGGCAGCCCAAGACCGCCTAAGAGTTGACGTGGCGCAGGAGGTGACGGCCAAGGATAAGGCCATCAAGGAAGCGGCTGATGCCGCCCAACGGACCAGCGCCCTCCAAAACGAGGTAACCCGCCTCGAGAGGACGCTCGAGGAGCATAGGGTTTCCCTCTCTGAGGCAGAGGAGGTGCTGGTGTCGGAGTGGGACTCACTGCTCCACTTTGCAATCGAGCTGGACGACTCCTTTGTGCGTAAGTATTAGTTTTTCTTTTTCAGCCGACTCCTTTCTTATTGTCCTTGATTTTCCTTCTTCTCATTCTTCTCTTTCTTCTTTATGACGTTTCCCAAAAAACCAGCGTCGTGCTGAGCGTGCTGTCGAGAAGCACCGGGAATATCTCCGGGGGCGTGGGTGCAACATCTGAAAGCACAATATGCTCCCTTGGTGGTATTGATAATTCATGACAACATACATTGTCTCTTGGACTAACATGTCTATCTAGTGTATTTCAGAGAATAGTCCATGGAGAGTTGAGTTGGCAAAAGGATTGAGGAGATTGTAGAATTACCCCAAGATGCAAGGAAATAGGTTGGCCAAGCTTGAAGCAAGAGGACTCTACATTTTACATTTATGAGAAATCACTTTTAGTCCATAGGAAAGCCAATACTATTAAAAGGGGGTAAAGTTTTGATTGTGAACAATATGCTCAAATGTGCACAAGTGACAGTCACCAAAACATCCACAAACTCTCCCACCAAAGTCTGTCCAAAGCCAAATATGCCAAATCGGTGCAACCAACATTCCTATCCCGGTGCCACTGATTCTAAACCCTAGCTAGACTCAGCAAAACCCTAACTCTTCGATGCAGCCGACATTGATCTTGGTGCCACCGAGTTGGGTTGCCAAGATTCTGTTACACAAGTTCACATTTTCGGACTGACCGAAATTGGTGAATCGGCGTCACCGAGATTGGAAAATCTGACCATTGGTCACCTTGTCGGTGCAACCGAGAATTGTATATCGGTCCTCTGAGATTCAAAAGTTGCCACTTTTGATCACATCGGTACCACCGAGATTTACACATGAGTGTCACCATGTTGGTCATTTTGTGTGTAACGGTTGGATTTTTGGGGATGCCTATATATACCCCTTCACCACCACCCACTCGAAAGAGAAGCACTCAGAACTATTCCATACCTATCCTACACAGTTTTCTGAGAGAGAACCACCTACCCTAGTGTTGAGATCAAGATCTTCCACTCCAACCAAATGGCTCTTTATTTCTAGCCTCCCCAAGTTGCTTTCCACCAATCCCATCTCTTCTACCAAGCCAAATCTGTGAGAGGGTGATTGTGTGTTGAGGAGTCTATCATCTTGAAGCACAAGAGCAAGGAGTTCATCGTCATTACCAAGCCTATTACCTTTTGGAGGGTGGTCCCTCCTAGATTGGTTAGGTGTCCCTTGGGAGCCTCCTACTTCGTGTTGTGGAGTGAACCAATAAGTTTGTAAGGGCAAGGAGATCCCTACTTCGTGAAGATCTACCCATAGTGAGGCTAGTCCTTCGTGGACGGAAGCCGCATGGAATAGTAAAGGTTGCTTCTTCATGGAACCCTCTATGGGTAGAGCCCTCCGCGGACTCTCGCAACCATTACCCTCCGTGGGTTGAAGACTCTATGAACATGGACGTACGATAGCACCACCTATCGGAACCCCGGGAAAAATCTTTGCGTCTCCTATTGTGTTTGATCTCCCTATCTCATGTCTTTACTTCATACGCAATGTCCTTACTTTCCGCTGCCATACTTGTAGACATGCATGTGTAGGGCTGTTAGACTTGCTAGACTTGCTAAAATAGTTAAAATCTGCTAACCAATTAACTTGGGAAAAGGTTAGGTTTTAAATTCCTGCTAGTAGTCTATTCACACCCCTCTATACACCCCTCTCTCGATCCTACAATTGGTATCAGATCTTTGGTCTCCATTGCTTCGGTTTAATCACCATGGAGGAAGATGGATGTGTCTAGAATAGAGAGTTTGAGTTGTAGAGTGCCCATTCTTGATGGAGAGTACTATAGTCAATGGAAGAATGCCATGATTGATCTATTTAATAGATTCCATTTGACAAAATATATTGAAAATACCTATGTGCTCCCTATTGATGAATTCCATCCCACACACGAAGAGGAAATTAATATGCTTGGTAACCTAAGAACCGTCAATCTTATTGTTAGAGGTTTACCAAGATTCGTGCTTTCTCAATTGAAGTACTTTGCATGTGCCTATACCTTATGGACTGACTTGGAGAAACAATATCCAAATCTTTCCTTAGGAAATCTTGATCAAATTCTTCATAAAACCATTGGTTTTCAAAAAATGAAGCCCAGTGATCCAAACTTTGATAAATGCCTATTTGAGCTCTATGATCTTATGCGTGCTAAAGGAGATATCACAACTATCAACAACATTATCTTTGAAGCCATTCACATTCATACACTTGAACATTGTCATGATCACTATTCTAAGGAATCTCTTGTTTTTTATGACGAGGATTTCCCACTTGATGATGACAATGTGGAACATGGCTATTATGAAGAAGATGAGTTATTCGACATCGAGCACGAGAAGATCATGAAGAATCTGAGCCTCATGGCAAACTTTAAGGATTACATGTCCGAAGGAAAAGAGTGGATTCTTGACAGCGAATGTACGGATCATATGACTGGTGATAAACACATGTTCCAAGAGATCATGCCTAATCAAGGTCCTCGATGGTACGTGACCTTTGGAGACAATTCTAAGGGTAAGGTAGTTGGCCTTGGTAAGGTGGCTATATCCCATGATAGCTCTATTCAAAATGTTATGCTTGTTGAATCCCTTGGCTACAATCTTCTTTCCGTATCTAGACTTGCCGACTTCGGTTTCAATGTTTTATTCATGAAAGTAGATTGCCAAGTCTTTCATCAAGATAATCATAAAATGGTCTTTACCGGTTTCCGTAGAGGTGATCTATCCATTGTTGATTTCACTAAAAGATCCAAGCCTCGCACTTGTTTAATTGCAAAATCTTCTAAAGGTTTGCTTTGGCATAGAAGACTTGGACATGTAGGCATGCGAAATCTAGATAAGCTAATCAAAGGTGATCATATACTTTGTGTTAAAGATGTTATCTTTAACAAAGATAGACTTTGTAGTGCTTGTCAAGCTAGAAAGCAAGTAGGTGGAAGTCACCCCGTTAAGAATATCATGACTACTAGGAGGCCACTCGAGTTACTTCACATGGATCTTTTTGGTCCCAATTCTTACAAGAGTCTCGGTGGAAATTCCTATGGTATAGTTATAGTTGATGATTTTTCCAAATTTATGTGGGTATTCTTTCTTGATGATAAGTCACAGGTTCAAAAGATCTTCAAGAACTTCGTCGCAAAGCGTAAAATCAGTTTGAAGTGAAGATCAAGAAGGTTTGGAGCGATAACGGATCGGAGTTCAAGAACACCCATGTGGATATCTTTCTTGACAAAGAAGGCGTCTCACATGAGTTCTCGGCTACGTACACACCTCAACAAAATGGAGTTGTTGAGAGGAAGAACCGGACACTCATTGAGATGGCAAGAACAATGCTTGATGAATACAAGACGCCAAGACACTTTTGGGCAGCAGCCGTTGAAATAGTATGTCATGCCACAAACCGACTCTACTTGCACAAGCTTCTCGGTAAAACGGCGTACGATCTACTCACCAGTAACAAACCCCAAGTCGGATACTTTCGGGTATTTGGCTCAAAGTGCTACATTCTTGATAAGGGTCTTCATGCTAAATTCTCTCCTAAATCTCATGAAGGATTCCTACTTGGTTACGGATCGAACTCTCACATTTATCGTGTCTACAACAACTTCACTCAAAAAGTTGAAGAGACGGTAGATGTGAAGTTTTATGAATCTAATGGTTCGCAAGTCAAACAATTGCCAAATGATGTGGGTGATAAGTATCCTTCGGAATCCATTCTAGATCTACCCATCGGCAAGATTCTCCCCATGGAGGTGAAGGAGAGTACTTCATCAACTCAAGTGGAAGCCCCTACTTCATATCAAGGTGAATCTCAACATGACATGGAAGCATCCACGAGCGGTACATGACGAGATGATGAAGAGGAGGAAGTGCATCATGAAGATCCACCACAACCACCTTCACCACCACCTCAAGGGAACGACACCTTCAACAACAACGAAGATGAACGAGGAGATGATGATGAAGAAGAAGCTCCACCATCTAACAATCGGAAGCTGACCCGAGTTTGAGCACAAGTGACCAAGAACCATCCCCTAAATCAAATCGTTGGTGATATACAAACAGGGAGAATCACTCGCTCTAAAACCCATCTAGCTAACTTTTGTGAGCATTATTCTTTTGTCTCTAGCATTTAGCCTTTAAAGGTAGAACAAGCTCTTGAATACGCGGATTGGGTGAATGCAATGCATGAAGAGCTACACAACTTCGAGAGGAACAAAGTGTGGACACTCGTGGAGAAGCCGGAAGATGAGCACAACATCATCGGAACCAAATGGGTGTTTTGGAGCAAATAAGACGAATATGGTCAACTCATACGCAACAAGGCTCATCTCGTAGCCCAAGGTTATACGCAAGTCGAACGTATGGACTACAGTGAGACTTATGCCCCTGTCGCTAGACTTGAAGCTATTCGTATTCATCTTGCTTATGCTAATCACCATGATATCATGCTTTATCAAATGGACATAAATGTGCATTTTTAAATTGTGAAATTGAGGAAGAAGTTTATGTTAAGCAACCACCTGGTTTTGTGAATCCTAAGAAACCTAATCATGTCTACAAGTTTCGCAAAGCTCTTTATGGTCTTAAGCAAGGCCCTCGTGCTTGGTATAAATGTTTAACGAAGTTTCTCATCAAAAAGGGCTTTGAAATTGGTAAAATTGATGCAACCTTGTTCACTAAGAGAGTTAATGGAGAATTATTTGTGTGCCAAATATATGTGGATGATATTATCTTTGGTTCCACTAACCCTCAATTTAGTGAAAGATTTGGAAGGTTGATGTCCGAGAAGTATGAGATGTCTATGATGTGTGAGCTGAAATTCTTTCTTGGATTGCAAATCAAGAAATCAAGAGAAGGAACTTTCAACTCGCAAACTGAGTATACCAAGGACTTGATCAAGAAGTTCAACATGCAGGATTGCAAAAGGTATGAAAACTCCTATGCCCACTAGTGGACATGTTGACCTTATCAGGGAGGATGAACTGGTTGATCAAAAGGTTTATCGATCTATGATTGGTTCATTGTTATATCTATGTGCATCTCGTCCCGATATTATGCTTAGTGTTTGCATGTGTTCTAGATATCAAGCTGCACCTAAAGAGTGTCATCTTTTGGCTGTGAAACGTATTGTGAGGTACTTGATACAAACACCAAACTTTGGCATTTGGTATCCCAAGGGATCTTCTTTTAATATTGTTGGCTATTCCTATTCGGACTATGCTGGTGACAAGGTTGATAGAAAATCCACCTCGGGTACTTGTCAATTTTAGGTAGATCTCTTGTGTCTTGGTCCTCCAAGAAAGAAAACTCGGTATCTCTATCTACTGCCGAAGTTTAGTATACTGCTGCTAGATCTTGTTCTGCGCAATTACTATGGATGACACAAACGCTTAAGGATTATGGAATTTATGTTAAAAATGTTCCATTACTTTGTGACAATGAAAGTGCTATTAAAATTGGACATAATCCTATGCAACATTCTCGAACCAAGCATATTCAAGTTTGACATAATTTTATTCGTGATCATGTTGCCAAAGGAGATATCAATATTAAGCACGTTCGTACTAACAAACAACTAGCCGATATCTTCACCAAGCCACTTGATGAGAAAACATTTTGTCATTTGAGGAGTGAGTTGAACATCATTGATGCTTCAAACTTGAGCTAGACTCACTCGGTTGTAAGCAAGGGCATGAGCTTTCTTACTATCTCCATGTTCCTATACCTCGTTATCATGTGCCATGGAAATCTTTGCTCCCTTGTATTTTATCTAACCTTTTGTAGGTACTTGGAATAACTACACTCCACAAGATTGCCATCAACTCCAATCATAAGCAATCTTGTCATTGCCAAGTATCCGCAACCCCTCTTGATGATGGAAGGAAGAAGACAACAAAAACATATGCTTGACGTATACTTGATCTTAGTTGCAAAATCTTAAGTAGTATCATGTCAATTGGATATATCAATTGTTCTTCCTTGAATGACTTACCTTTGTAGGTAACTAGTGTACTAGAACGAGAAGGATTGCTCCAAATTCAATATGATCTACATCAACCTCGAGCATCCTCAACAAGTTCAATTACGAGCAACGTCATCAACATCATTCAAAGGTATGTACTCATATCCTTGAAAAGGCTTTACTCCAAGTCATGAGCTAAAGCAACTCAAGTGATATGAAGACATCAAACTGCTTAATAAAAAAAATGGTAACCCCATTTCGACCTTAATCGATGAGGACGACCTATGATCAAGCATTCTTGCTTGTATCCTAAGTCAATATACTCAAATATAGGTGACCTAGTCACCGCCCATCATTTAGTTAAGAATCTTGCATGGTTTGCTCCCTATTTTTATGATCTCTCGTAACCACTCAAATCTTATCTATTTGATGTCCTTTGTAAATCTTTCGCATCTTTCCTTGTGAAACTGCTTCGTTTATCTCTTTGAAAAACATAAACTTGGTTTATCATTCGGAGTCACCGATATAAATAACTCGGTTCTACCGAATTTGCAGATAAGCTGCACTACACAATCTCGGTATCATCGACTTATTTATCCCGGAGTCACCAATCTTCTTTGCTTTCAGAATCTGTGTTTCTTTGATATTATTTATTTGTTTCTATTCTTGTGATATTCTTGTTCCTTCGTGACCCCTTCTTAATATATATATATATATATATATATATATATATATTTAGGGGGAGAAGAACAAACAACACTTCGGGGGAGAAATTCTTTATTCAATCATCCCTAGCTCCAAGGAGAAGAAAACTAAAATTTGCCAAAGGGAGATAAGTTACATTCATGGATACCCTTAGTCTTTTAGTGAACCTTACTTTCAATGACCCTTGTTCTCCAGGATCCCTTCCTTGTCAATGATCCCTGTCACTACTCCCAAATTTAACCTTTTTGGTATTTTATGCCAAAGGGGCGAATATCAAAGCTTCATGCTAAAGGGAGAGTTACATGCTTATGCAAAGGGGGAGATATGATTTAGGGGGAGAGGAAAATATCAAAAGTTCACACACTTATATAATCAAGGAGAGGAACAACAATGTAGAGGGAGAAAACTAGTTTTGGAGAAAAGTCTCAAGTGAACAAAGGATTCCTTTTCTCACCCTATCCGATTCCAATATCTACATGCTGAGATTCAGGGGGAGAGGATGTACTACCATTTTCATTTCAAAGGGGAGAAAATATATAATAGATCTATGCTAAAGGTGGAGACATATCAATCTTAAGGATCATCATATTTTATATGTTCTCCACATCTTGGTATCCTTTGAGTTCTATTTATTTTGATCGATAGAATACTCTTGTGTTTCCTAACATTATTTCTCAAGTGTGTCTCTACTACTATAATGCTCAAGAACTCAAGGTAAGTATATGCATCATATCTTTGATCAACATGATCTCTTGCTTCTTGCACATATTGTTTTCAAGAGTGAAGTCTTGATCAAGGATATACATTTCATTCACAAATATTGATGCATATAGCCAAGATACACATGAATCTTACATCCCTTTCATCCATATGTGTGTCCATGCATTCCAAAGCAACTGCCCTTTAAAGGACTGCACACATTTAGGGGGAGCAAATCTAAGTCATGTGTTTCTCAAAGTCTTCATTGCATCCATGCATATATTTAATTGAAGCTTTGATTGTATGTTGTCATCAATTACCAAAAAGGGGGAGATTGAAAGCACAACATGCTCCCTTGGTGGTTTTGATAACTCATGACAACATGCATTGTCTCTTGGACTAACATCTCTATCTAGTGTACTTCAGAGAAGAGTCCATGGAGAGTTGAGTTGGCAAAAGGTTTGAGGAGATTGTATGTAACATCCCAAAATTTCATTTTGGAATGTTATGAAATATAGCTATGCATCCATCATCATCATTGCTTGAATACATGTATTGTTGAAATGTTCTTTCTAAATTTCTGAAAGCCCTTTCTACTTTCCCTAAGTTGCTTTCACCTATTTGAAATCTTGGTAAAATGTTCAAAATAAGAGGGGAGTAACATGACACTCCACACCAGGGTCATCTTGGTGATTTATTTGAACAATAAAAACCAGGGGTTGTTTTGAAAATATTTGCAAAAAGAACTTAAAAAACAATTAGGCAATTTCTGAAAATAATAATTTTTTTCAAAGTGTTCAAATGACAGAATAAAAATGTTCAATAAATGGAATTTATTATTCTGTTAATTTTGATATATAATACTCCTATTGTTAAAAATGTTTTGAATGCTTTTAAAGACGATTTACTACTCTGGTTAATAAAAAGAGTAACGGTTTTAGTATTAAACGGGCCGGCCCACGGCAGTTACTCGCGAAGTTAATACCGACTGGCCGACTGATGCGGAAACCTCGCTCCCCTCTCGCTGACACCGGGTCCCACCCCGACCGACCGTTAGCCCGCGCGGTCGTCTTCTTCCCCGCACGCGACGCCGGACCTCGCCGGCAGTTACTCCCTCCCCCCCGGATCTCTCTCCTCTCTCCTCCCCCGCACCACCCGAGCACCCTATATAAGAGCCCTAGCCTCCTCTCTCCATTCCCCCCCAAATCCCCTCTCTCCCTCGCCGAGGCGTTGCCAGATTCCTCGCCGGAGCTGCTCTGACCACCGAAGCTCCCTCCCCACGTGCCCATCGCCTCGTACGTCTCCTCGGCTCTCCAACCCCTCCGTTCGACGCCGGACCTCGCCCGCCGTCGTATGAACCCCTTTGCTGCCTCTCTCGACCACCGGGGACCCCTTCGGCAACGTCCTCGACCACCGGCCACCGTCACCACTCGCCGGAGATCCTCTCTCTCTCCGGTAAGTCATCGGATCTATCCTCACCCCTCAGATCTACAATCCACGGCTAGGATTAGAACCCTTTAAACCCGAATCGTTTTCCTCGTCGGTCCGGTCGCCCACCCGCAAGCACTCGCGCGCACACGCCCCCAACCAATAGGAAAGCGCCACGTAGCCCCCTGGCCGTTGCATATCTAGTTTTCTTTTCTGTTTTTGTTTTAGTTAACAGAGTGAGTTCAAATTTTGTTTTGCTTATATCTTTTAATCTGTTTAATGTTTTGAGTTGATTCTTTTTGCAATAGATCACATTTTTCATGTAGTTTCACCCTGTACTTTTAAATTTTAAATTTGAACTCTAAAATTTGAATTGAATCAAGTTTGCTTAAAACCTTCAAATCTGAATAACTAGAGTTTGAAAATAGATTTTGATATGAATCTTTTTGCTACTGTTTGGTCTTAGTTAGGACTACCTTTATGCTTAGTTTGAAATTTTTTAGGATGATTTTGATTAGTGTTCTAGCTATAAACAGAATCTGCCTAGTATTATAGTATATTTTTTTATTTACTTAGTTTTAGTTAGTTTAACTTAGATTTAGTTTTAATTTGTTTAGTAGGTTCTGTTGATTTAAACATTTAGTGTTTTACTTATTGTTAATAAAAATATAAAATTGTTTAGTTTATTTCTTTGTTAATATAGGTATCACAATTTCTTTTCAAATAGGGTTATTTTGATTAAAACAACTAGTTACTAATAGTTTTGCTTTCAAACAAAGTGTTATATAATAAATTCTGTTTTCTAAGACAAGTTTATTTGTAAATTCTTTTCTGTTAAAAATATGTTTTACTAATAAGTAATAAGTTTTGTTTTGCTCTTTTGATAGTAAAACTATAGTTGATTCATATAGTGCTTATCAAAACTTTTATAAATTTTACTAAAGTTTTCCCAACAAACTTAAATTGTTTTTCTTCTGTTTATTAATAAACATATTTTATTGTTTCCTTGATGTCAACAATTTTTGTGTTATTACAAAATAGTTTTATTATGTTAGTAGTGTTTTATCAATAATCTCCTAGTAAACAAAACTTTGTGTGTTTTTCTTACTTGTGATTTGTGCATGGTTTTGTCTTGATTGTTTACTAGTTCTTTGTTGATGTGTGTGTTAGCTACATTATTTTGTTGTATACTTATTGAGTGCTTGTTTGCTTCGTTAGATTATCCGGAGTGCGAAGCTTGTTACTTAGAGTCACTCACGTACGAAGATCATCAATCAGGCAAGTCACTTTGATCATGTTTACCCATGTTTTATATGCATTAGTTCTACCATCTTCCCCAATTGCATGCAAGATAGGTTAGTTGGAAACTTGGTTACATTGTAGTAGTATCATGTGGTAGGTACCCCCTCAAACTCTTTGACACATTGGCCCCGGGAAACGTTGTTTTACTTTTTGCTATGCTATTAGTAGACGGGGTTGGTTGTGTGATTCATGAGAGTTGAGAGAGTTAATAATTTCAAGACCTACATAATGATCAAGATTTCAAGACTCTGAATTTTCAACATACCTCTAGGTGGATGATGGTTGAACGGCACCCTGGAGAAACCAGTGGATTTGCCTAGGTGATGCTGGAGATGGCCAGTATTCACGCGGAAAGGTCCACCCAGGCACAAAGAGATGGATGGGTGCTTCAAGACCCAAGGCTTACCTACACAGCCACAAGTCATTATGGGCTCTGGCTTGGTTGGATATCGTGGTGACCCTGGACAGGCGGTGCTACGAGATGTAGAAGAACGGTAGGAAAGGATGGGCACCATCAGAGTCGCAGGGAAACCCTTTGGAAGACCATGTTTTGGTCATCTGTTTCTCAAACACCCTGAAGTGCGAGAAATTAAACGGAGGCAACCAAATCTTGTGGGTAACGTGTGCAAAACTCTGTAGAGTACTCAAACCTAATCGATTAGCCGTGTCCACGGTCATGGACGACTTGAGCCAAAGGAACTGAAACATTCGGAACTCTCAACACAATTAATATGATGATGTGGGTATTAACAATTTGGGTATGCGAATTGGTTGGTGGAACCATCTCATTAATCAACCAACTTAGTAATATTTTGCTTAGCCCTCTCTTGATGTAGGAAAAATTGGCTTTACGCAAAAACTTACCACCCCACCTGCCATATAAGCATGTAGATTAGATGATTATCTTTTCACCCCTCTCTTGTGACTTTGCCGGCATATTCCATATGCTGACCTACACGGCTGCAACCTATCATGTTGCAGAGTATTTTTCCGACCAGGAGTGAGGATACGTTCTACGCTCGGTGAGATGCCCTTGGAGTCAGATGGACTCATCTACCTTCGACGCTTCCGCAAGATTTAGATATTCTCATGAGTTGGCCTTCAGCCACTTTATTGTAATGTTTATTGTAATAAAGGACTCGATATGAGATTTCGATTAATATAATGCTGTGTGATTTCCCTTTGATATATACATTGATGTACCGTGTGTGTACCAGCATGATCTTGGGATGGTACGGAAACACCGGAGATTCGACCTTTCAGGTCGGGTCGCTACATTGTATAATTACCCCAAGATGCAAGGAAATAGGTTGGCCAAGCTTCAAGCAAGAGGACTCTACATTTTACATTTGTGAGAAATCACTTTGAGTCCATAGGAAAGCCAATACTATTAAAAGGGGGTAAAGTTTTGATGGTGAACAATATGCTCAAATGTGCACAAGTGAGAGTCACCAAAACATCCACAAACTCTCCCACCAAAGTCTGCCCAAAGCCAAATATGCAAAATTGGTGCAACCAACATTCCTATCCGGGTACCATCGATTCTAAACCCTAGACAAACTCAGCAAAACCCTATCACTTCGGTGCAGCCGACACTAATCTCGGTGCCACCGAGTTGGGTTGCCAAGATTCTATTACGCAAGTTAACATTTTCGGTCCGACCAAAAATGGTGAATCGGCATCACCGAGATTGGAAAATCTGATTGTTGGTCACCTTGCTGGTGCAACCGAGAATTGTATATCCGTCCCTCTGAGATTCAAAAGTGGCCACTTTTGGTCAATTCAGTACCACCGAGATTTACACATCGGTGTCACCGAGTTGGTCATTTTGTGTGTAATGGTTGGATTTTGGGGGATGCCTATATATACCCCTTCAGTTTTCTTAGAACTATTCCATACCTATCCTACTCGGTTTTCTTAGAGAGAACCACCTACCCTTGTGTTGAGATCAAGATCTTCCACTCCAACCTTATGGATCTTGATTTCTAGCCTCCGCAAGTTGCTTTCCACCAATCCCATCTCTTCTACCAAGCCAAATCTATGAGAGAGTGATTGTGTGTTGAGGAGTCTATCATCTTCAAGCACAAGAGCAAGGAGTTCATTGTCATTACCGATCCAATTACCTTTTGGAGGGTGGTGCCTCCTAGATTGGTTAGGTGTCGCTTGGGAGCCTCCTACTTCGTGTTGTGGAGTGAACCAAGAAGTTTTAAGGGCAAGGAGATCACCTACTTTGTGAAGATCTATCCATAGTGAGGCTAGTCCTTCATGGATGGAAGCCGCATGGTATAGTCAAGGTTGCTTCTTCGTGGAACCCTCCGTGGATAGAGCCCTACGTGGACTCTCGCGGCCGTTACCCTCTGTGGGTTGAAGACTCCATGAACATGGACGTACGGTAGCACCACCTATCGGAATCACGGGAAAAAATCTTTGTGTCTCCTATTGCGCTTGATCTCCCTATCTCATCTCCTTACTTAATATGCAATGTCCTTACTTTCCGCTGCCATACTTGTAGACATGCATGTGTAGGGCTGTTAGACTTGCTAAAATAGTTAAAATCTGCCAACCAATTCACTTGGGAAAAGGTTAGGTTTTAAATTCCTGCTAGTAGTCTATTCACCCCCCTCTAGACACCCCTCTCTCGATCCTACAACATCGAGGGGGGATGTCGCTTGGGACATGGCGGAGCTTGGGCTAGCCATAGAAAACCGCCTGATCCACCTCGAGCAGAGCGTGAAGCGGCTGAAGACGATCGGCAAGGAGGTCATCGCCGCCTTGTGGCCAGGATGTGGGGCTCCGGAGAGCCACGTGGCCTTGTGGCTGGAGAACATCGTGGCCCGGCTCGAGGTCTGGAAGGCGTCAGCGGCTCAAGCCGGCGCGCAGATGGCGCTTTGGTTCATTACGTCGTGTTACCGTGGCGTCGACCTGGACCGGCTAGCCACCATGTGGGACAAGCCGTCCGAGGAGCCGGCAGCACGCAAGCCCGTGCTCGTCTGCCAGGCCAACGAGCTCACCACGTACATCAACCCGGACGAGCTCCTGTCGGCCCTTGGCGAGGACGGCAAGCCGGTAGCCGAGGACTCCTTCGGCAACCCTCAAGGTCTGGAGAACGAGAAGGTCCCCGATGAGAGCATCGACTCCAACACTGATAGTGGCGGCAAGACAGCTGGGACGATGGAGGCTGCCCAGAAGGCCATGGAGGCCGACCCAAAGGCCACGACCACCTCCGAGCCGACGATCGAGCCGGCTGGCGGCGCGTCGGCTGGTGACACACCAGTGGCTTGAGCCCCCGTGGGTCTTTACTTGTCTTTTGGTTTTTTCTGCATGTTAGACTCAAGTTCACCCACTGGGGGTGTATTGTAATGAATGTGTGCCATGGGCCTTTACTATTTTTAACTTGTGTTTTGAATGAATGATGTGCTTGTTTATTGTGCGTGCCGGCTCGTCCTTATCCCTTTTTGGCCCCCCTTAGTTCCGTCCGCGCGACCTGTTTTCCCCTTTGGTTTTGGCCCTGCCAGCCCGATAGCCGGGAGCGGTCTGTAGCTGGGTCAGGGATTCTGCCTCGACGGAGCTGGTTCCGAACTTGGGAACCGTGAGGGACTTTTGGGTAAGTTGAGTGGCAGAGGCGAGGACGGGGTCCGGCTGGACCTGGCCATCAAGCCCATTGCGATCGATTTTTTGCATGCGCTAAGTTTCGCCGCCCCGAGGCCCCGTCAGCCGAACAACCGGGAGCCAGTCTGTAGCTAGGAGGGGTGGGAGGGCTCGTTTAGCTCACACTACTTGGTCGGTTTTGGGGGATGCGGCCTAGGACCAGCCGGAGAGCCCCCGGGTCGGGGAGCCGGGTCCGGGAGCCGGTGAGTGAAGAAACCTTGAATGGAAATGGAAAGCGCGTGCCCCAAGAGCCGGCCTGGGGCACTCATTGCATTCAGCAGCTCCGAAGAGGGCAAGATACATACATACACTATTTTAAGCAGTAAAACAGACGGAGGAGCGCCACGTTCCACGGGCGCTCGGTCTGCTCGCCGGAGGTGTCTCTCTTACGCTTCTATGGCTTCTCAGCGTCTATTAGGTAGTACGCGTTGTTGTGTAGCGCCTTGCTGACGATGAACGGGCCCTCCCATGGGGAGGATAGCTTGTGCTGGCCGGCTGGCCGTTGGATCCACCTGAGCACCAGGTTCCCTTCGTGGAAGGAGAGTGGCCGGATCCGCTTTCTATGGTAGTGTTAGAGCTTCTGCTGATAGATGGCCGTCTTGCTCAAGGCTAGTTCACGGTCTTATTCAAGTAGGTCGACGCTGTCCTCTCTCACCTCCTTTATCGGCACGATGTCGTGGAAAACCGCCTGGCTTGCCTGCAGGTCTTCTATTTTCAACCCCAGCTCACGCATCATGTCGAGGTAGAGGATGTTGATGCTACTGCCACCATCAATCAGCACCCGTGAGAAGCGGTAGGTGCGCTTCTCGATGGCGATGGTGGGGTCAAGGACTAGGCCATAGCTTCCGGGACTTGTCATCATAGCCGGGTGATCTGCCCAGCTCCAGGTGACCGACTTCTTCGACCAGTGAATGAACTGTGGAGCTATCAACACGGTGGCGTTCACCTCACAATGGAGCCGGTGTTGAGCATGTTTGCTCGTCTCTTCACTGGTGAAGACGACGTAGCAACCGTCCTAGTTGGGGAACTGGTCAAGTAGGCGACCGTCGTTCTGGGCCGGAGCCGGAGCTAGCGCTAGGGCGGTAGCTGGTGCCGGAGCCGGCGTGCGGGTGGGCAGCGCGGGGGGAGCCGGAAGGCCGTCCCCTCGGTCCAGTCACTGTGAGAAGCTGCACTACCGGAGCATGTGCGTGGAGGGCTTGGCCCCTGAGTGGTTCTTGCAAGGGAGGACGAGCATCTATTCAACGTGAGCTTGAGCTGCCAGGCAGTCTTGCTAGTGCGCTGGCGCTAGCTGGAAGACTGGGCAGTCGGCTCCTATTCTTCGATGTTGGCAACCTATCGACTCCCATAGCGGGAGTCGGGCTGATCATTTTTACACTTGTTGTTCTACGGCTTCCGGTTGTCGGCAGTCGGTCGGGACACCGTCGGCGTTGGCGTTGCCTTGGCCGGCGGGGTCGTCTTGACCCGAATGGCAGAGTCGGCCGTGGCGTATTTGTCTACCTTGGTCATGAGCTCGGTTTGCATAGCCGACTCAGAGCATAGGAGTTTTTGCTTGAGGGGAGTGCCGTCACGACCGCCTTCGATGAAGTACTGTATGGCTTGCACCTCGTGCACCCCCTCACAGGAGTTGCGGAGCTTGGTCCATCGGGTGAGGTAGTCGCGGAGGGACTCGTCCGGCCCCTGAACGCACATGGCCAGTTCACGGGGGTGGCCAGGCCGCTTGTAGGTGCCGGTGAAGTTGCGGACAAAGGCTTCCTCGAAGTCCTTCCAGGTATTGATGCTGCCGGCCGCCAGGCTGTTGAGCCAGGTGCAGGCCGAGCAGATCAGCATGAGGGGAGCGTAGTGGATGGCTACGCACTTGTTCCCCCTGGCGATGCCGACCACGGTGGTGTAGTCGATCAGCCAGTCTTCGGGTTTGGCGGCCCCGTTGTACTTCGGGGTGTCCCGGGGGAGCGTGAAGCCAGTCGGGAACGACTCGTTGCGGATCCGGGGGCCAAAGCACGCCAGGCCGATTGAGCCCTCCTCCTCGAGGAGGGCCGACTGCGCGAGTCGGTCGATGCGGAGGCGGGCATCATTCTCGTTGTGGGGGACCCGTGGCCCGAGCGGGGCCGAGAGTTCGGGGCGGATAACAGGCGGAACCGACCATTCTAGCTCACGCCGCGTGGGCGGCGTGTGCCCGCGGCTGCGCCGGCTCCCAGCAGTTGGCGCCTCGTGGTGGCGGCCGCTGCGAGGCGGGTTGTTGGTCCACCGACTGTTTATAGTCGGCTGCTCGTACCCCGGTAGCTGAGAGTGCCGGGGGTTTCTTGCCTCGACCCGATGGCTAGAGGCGCGAGGGGAACAGGAGTGCTAGGCCGGCTGATGGCCAGCGGTCCCCTTGCCCTCACGCTCTGGCCAAGGGCCTTCGGAGGCGGCGCATCCCGCCGCGAGCTGGTGCTGATGCGCGTCGGCGGTATCAATGAGGTCCTTGATGTGACGCTTGCGGGCGGCACGATCTTCGCCCTCCAAGGTAGCCAAATCCTCATAGGCTACCTTGGCGGCCCGCAGGTTGGCCGCAGGGGTGTCATAGACGGGCATGTTGCCGCCCAAGATTTCGGTGACCACGCGACCGCGGTCGCACACAGCCCCGCGCCGGTTGGGCTCGGTGCCAGCAGGAGAGAGGCCGTAGGCGGAGGCATACTCCCGCTGAGAAGCCTCCATGCGATGCTATGTGTCCACGAGGGTGCTGGCATCCTCAAACAGGAGGCGGCGAGCCGCCTCCATCTCGGTTGTGGCCACATCAGGGTTCGTCATCGGGGCGATGGGGGTGCTCAAGCCCCGAAGGGCCGTGCCGAGCGGATCGGAGGTGCCGATACATGACGTGGTGGCGTCGGCCTTGGCTTGTGCGCGACCAGAGGAGGTGGAGAAGATGATGGCCATTGCTCCCACGCGGACGCGAGAGCTGCTGGACTGGGTCGCAACGAGTGAGCCCATGGCTGTGGGAGGGTCAGAGCAGTTGAGCACCCGGCTAGGGTACTCGTCGGAGACCGACGCATCGGCAAGGCTCAGCCTGCCGAAGCTCCTAGTGAGCGCGTCGATGTCGAGTGTGAGGTCGATGATGTCGCCCGCAGGGCCTGCCGAAGCAAGCCCCACGAGCCTGTGGTTATGCCTGGACGTGCAGTGGCGGCGGGGAATGGCGAGGGGTCCTGCCCGGAGCATGAATCCGGCCGGCGCCGCGTACGGCCCCATGATGGGCGCCAACTGTCGTCGTTTTCTAACGACAGATGCCACGGGTAGGCTTATCGAAGGTGGTTGGGGCCGGAGGATGCCGGCGGGCTCTGGGTGCGGGATTAGGCACAAGCGGTGGTGACACGCGATGTACCCAGATTCGGTGCCCTCCGTGGAAGGTAACACCCCTAGCCGTGCTTGGTCTAGTTGATGGATGGGTATGTTTACAAGGTTGCTCCTAGAGCTGTCGTCTAGAGGAGGAAGAGCGAGCAGCCGGCTCGCCTTCCTCCGCTACGAAGGTGAATATGTGGGAAGTGTCCTGTGGGTGTGTGTGCATGAGACCCGTCATCCCCGTTGCATGGGGGGCTCGGGGGATTTTATAGGCCCACCCCCCGGCTTACAATATTCTTAGGGTACCGAATGGGGTGACCCGACTGGCAGCCTCTCCGGCTGGCCAAGGGGTCCTGCCTCTTGACTAGTCTTGTTAACGATAGGGTCCACCAGTTACGCAGTCCCATTGCCCGCTAGGGCCCGCCAGCCGGCTCCGTGATTGGCCCACTCAAACCTGCTACGGCATAGGCCACCGGGCGGCGTCGTCTTGCGCCAGCCGGCCGAAGTCTCCGGTACGGCCGGCGGCACTGTAGCCACGCCGGAGCAGGTGATCGAGTGGGCGGAGGCATGCTGACACTATTGCCCCGCCCGGTCATGGTCGGCCAAGGTCAGCGGTACTTCTGGCCGAACTGTACCCGTGCGCACCCGCGCGTCAGCGATCACTATGGCTACATTGGCGCCCGTCGTGGGGGTCCCGTCTTATCACCATAACCGTGTGTAGAGGGATGGGACGGGAGCTTGTCCGCCCCAAGGGTCAACGGAGGAGGCGGCCCAAAGGCAGCGCACCGCGCCTAGCTAGCCGGGGGCCGAGCCGCCTCCTTGGACAACCGGCCTCGATCCAGCCGGTCACGTGCCAGCCAACCGAGAAGCAGCCAGCCACGTATTTTTTCTTGAAGTGGCCGAGAGAACCCCATTGCTTTGTCCTACCCAGGGGTAATAACCCTGTCAGAATTCTTATATGCATGATTTCATATCTTTGCAAGTCTCTTCGAGTTATTGGTTTGGTTTGGCCAACTAGATTGGTAATTCTTGCAGTGGGAGAAGTGCTTAGTTTTGGGTTCAATCTTGCGGTGTCCTCACCTAGTGACAAAGTAGGGGTAGCGAGGCACGTACTACATTGTTGCCATCAAGGATAACAAGATGGGGTTTTCATCATATTGCTTGAGTATATCCCTCTACATCATGTCATCTTACCTAATGCGTTACTCCGTTCTTCATGAACTTAATACTCTAGATGGAGGCAGGAGTCGATCAATGTGTGGAGTAATAGTAGTAGATGCAGAATCTTATCGGTCTACTTGACACGGATGTGATGCCTATATGCATAATCATTTCCTTGGATATCTTCATAATTTTTCGCTTTTCTATCAATTGCTCGACAGTAATTTGTTCACCCACCGTAATACTTGCCATCATGAGAGAAGCCTCTAGTGAAACCTATGGCCCCTGGGTCTATTTTCTATCTTATACTTTCAGATCTAAAACAAAAATACCAAAAATACTTTGCTGCATTATTTTTACCTTTTATTTTACTTTCTGTTCAAGCAATCTATCTCTATCAGATCTCATCCTTGCAAGTAACTGTGAAGGGATTGACAACCCCTTTATAGCGTTGGGTGCAAGAGTTTGATTCTTTGTGTAGGTACATCTACTTGGGAATTGTTTGTATCTCCTACTGGATTGATACCTTGGATCTCAACACCTGAGGGAAATACTTATCTACTTTTCTGCATCACCCGTTCCTCTTCATGGAAACCAACGCATGTTCGAGAAGTAGCAGGAAGGATTTCTGGCGCCATTGCCGAGGAGATCTACATCAAGCCTACCAAGTACCTATCACAAACTCATCTCTTGCATTTACATTATTTGCCATTTGCCTCTCGTTTTCCTCTCCCCCACTTCTAAAATGGTTTTCATAAAATACCAAAAATATTTGCCTTTTTATTCTCCCATTTTATTCGTCTTTTCGTTTGCTTTTTTCTTGCTTGTGTGTTAGACCGCTCAAACTCATGGCTAGCCTTGCTACTATCGCTATTACTCCCAAGAACGAAGTTCTAAATTTTAAGCAAAGGGAGGGAGAAAACTTAAAGGATGCTTTGTATAGAATTTGCAATGCTCAAAATAGATCTATTCGTAAGCAATCTACTACCGTTCTCCTTCGCAATTTTTATGTGGGTGTTTCTCATTGGAATATATATGTTTTGGATACCATTATGGGAGGGTATTTCTTTGGAAGAAATAACTTTGATTCCTATAATGCTATGATAAATTTGGTAGGCTCACCCCCTCTCATGGTTAATGAAACAATCTTAACTTTGGAACATGTTATGCGAAGGCTAGATATCATTGAAAATAAATTTGCTACTATAGAGATCATTGAAAACTTGGATAAAAAGATCCATAATCATATCACTCAATATGGATCTATGGTAGGAGTTACTCTAAAAACCCTAAGGGAAAAGGAACCCGTAGTTAATGGAGAATTGGACCAAGATTCCTCTAGAATAGGAAAGCTAGAGGACATTATGACCAACATGGGTTCCGCTTTTAGTGTTGTTGAAACCAATCCAAAATTTCCTCTTTCTAAGGCTGCCAAATTTCTTTATGTTCCCAAGAATAAGGGTGAATCCTCTAGTAAAGGGGACGAAGAACTTAACATGATGAGTGTGTCGGGGAACGTTGCATGGGAAAAAAAAATTCCTACGCACACGCAAGATCTATCCATGGTGATGAGCATCTAAGAGAGGGAGAGTGGATCTACATACCCTTGTAGATCGCTAAGCGGGAAGCGTTAAGAAATGCGGTTGGTGTAGTCGAACGTCTTCGCGATCCAAATCGCCGAGCGTCCCGCGATCTCATCATGATCCGTCCCGCGATCCAATCACGATCCGTCCCGCGAACTCATCACGATCCGTCCCGCGATCTCATCACAATCTGTCCCGTGATCTCGTCACGATCCGTCTCGCAATCTTGATCACGGTCCTTCCAATCTAGCACCGAACGGACGACACCTCCACGTTCAGCACACGTACAGCTTAATGACGATCTCCGACTTCTTGATCCAGCAACAGGTAGCAAAGAGGTAGAAGAGTTCTCCAGCAGCATGACGATGTTGTGGCGATGGTGGTGGAGCTATTCCGGTAGGGCATCGCCTAAGCACTGTAGAAAACCGATCTAGAGGAGAAACTATGCACTAGAGGAACGGGTAGCACGTGGCTGAAAATTCTGTGCCAAAACCCTAAAATCCTCTAGTATATATAGGAGGAGAGGAGGAGGAGGCTTGGCTGCCAAAAAGCCAGCCCTTGGGTCGGCCAAAGTGGGGAGGAGAGGAGGACTCCTCCTGCAATCCTAGTAGGACTAGGATTCCTCCTTTTTTGGCCTTTTTCCACCTTTTTCCCTTTAGGATTTTTCTCCCAGCCGCATGGGCCTTGTGTGGGACTTACACCAGCCCACAAAAGGCTGGTATTTAATCTCCCACAGCCCATGAAGCCTCTTGGGTCGAAATACCCCTCCCGGTGGTCTCCCGGTACACTACCGGCACTCCCGGTACATTACCGATTAGCCCGAAACTTTTCCGACGACCAAAATGGGACTTCCTATACATCAATCTTTACCTCCGAACCATTCCGGAGCTCCTCGTGATGTCTGGGATCTCATCCAAGACTCTAAACAACCTTCAGTCACCACCATACATAACTTTATACTACCAAAACGTCACCGAACCTTAAGTGTGCAGACCCTGCGGGTTCGAGAACTATGTAGACATGACCAAGACACCTCTACGGTCAATAACCAATAGCGGGACCTGGATGCCCATATTGTTTCCTACATATTATATGAAGATCTTTATCGGTCGAACCTCTATGTCAAGGATTCAGTTAATCCCGTATGGCATTCCCTTTGTTCTTCGGTATGTTTACTTGCCCGAGATTCGATCGTCGGTATCTCCATACCTAGTTCAACCTCGTTACCGGAAAGTCTCTTTACTCATTCCGTAATACAAGATCCCGTGACTAACACTTAGTCACATTGCTTGCAAGGCTTGTTGTGATGTTGTATTACCGAGTGGGCCCTGAGATACCTCTCCGTCACACGGAGTAACAAATCCGAGTCTTGATCCATGCCAACCCAAAAGACACCCTCGGAGGTACCTGTAGAGTACCTTTATAGTCACCCAGTTATGTTGCGACGTTTGATACACACAAGGCACTCCTTCAGTGTCAGTGAGTTGCATGATCTCATGGTCATAGGAACAGATACTTGACATGTAGAAAACAGTAGCAATAGACTGACACAATCATATGCTATGTTTGTAGTTTGGGTCTTGTCCATCACACCATTATCCTAATGATGTGATCCCGTTATTAAATGACATCTCATGTCCATGGCTAGGAAACCTTAACCATCTTTGATCAACGAGCTAGTCCATTAGAGGCAAACTAGGGACAAGGTTTTGTCTATGTATCCACACATGCATCTAAGTCTCCGATCAATAAAATTATAGCATGGATAATAAATGATTATCATGAACAAGGAAATATGATAATAACTAATTTATTATTGCCTCTAGGGCATATTTCCAACAGTCTCCCACTTGCACTAGAGTCAATAATCTAGTTCACATCACCATGTGATACACTTTGTTATGAATCTAACACCCAATGAGTTCTGGGGCTCGATCATGCTTTGCATGTGAGAGAGGTCTTATAGTCAACGGGTCTGCAACATTCAGATCCGCGTGTACTTTGCAAATCTCTATGTCAAACAGTAAACACTGATACCACACTCCACTTGGTACTATTCCAAATGGCTGCTCCACTATATGTATCCAGATTGCTACTACAGGTCATCCGGATTGGTGTTAAAGCTTGCATCGACGTAACTCTTTACGACGAACTCTTTATCACCTCCATAATCGAGAAACATCTCCTTAGTCTTTTAGTTACTAAGGATAATCTTGACCGCTGTCCAGTGCTCCATTCCAGGATCACTTTGAAACCTTCCGGCCATACTTATGGCAAGGCTGACATCGGGTCTTGTGGACCGCATTGCATACATGATAGAGCCTATGGCTAAAGCATAGGGGATGACACTCATCTTTTCTCTATCTTCTCCAGTCACTGGGTATTGAGTCTTACTCAACTTTATACCTTACAAATCAGGCGAGAACTCTTTCTTTGACTGATCCATTTTGAACTCTTTCAAAATCTTGTCAAGGTCTGTACTCATTGAAAGTCTCATCAAGTATCTTGATCTATCTCTATAGATCTTGATGCTCAACAATTAGCTAGCTTTATCTAGGTCTTCCTTTGAAAAACTCTTTTCAAACAACCCTTTATGCTTTCCAGAAATTCTATATCATTTCCGATCAACAATATGTCAACCACATATGCTTATCAGACACTCTAAAGTGCTCCCACTCACTTTATTGTAAATACAAGTTTCTCGTAAACTTTGTATAGACTAAAAAACTTTAATCACCTCATCAAAGTGTATATTCCAACTCCGAGATGCTTGCTTCAGTTCATAGAAGGATCATTAAAGCTTGCACACCTTTTAGCATCCTTAGGACTGACAAAACTTTCTGGTTGTATCACATACAACCTTTCCTCAAGAAAGGAAACGATGTTTTGGCATCCATCTACCAGATTTCATAATTGAAAAATGCAGCAACTGCTAACATAATTCTAACAGACTTTAGCATCGCTACGAGTGAGAAAGTCTTATCGTAGTCAACTCCTTGAACTTGCCAGAAACTTCTTTGCGACAAGTCTATCTTTATAGATGGTGACATTCACCATCAACGTCTGTCTTCATTTTAAAGATCCATTTGTACTCAACGACCTGCCGTCCAACGAGCAAGTGTACCAAAGTCTATACTTGGTTTTCATATATGGATCTTTCTCGGATTTCATGGCCTCTAACCATTTGTCAGAATCCAGGCCCATCATCGCTTATCCACAGCTCGTAGGGTCATTGTTGTCCAACAACATGACCTCAAAGACAGGGTTGTCGTACCGCTCAGGAGCAGTACACATCCTTGTCGACCTACGAGGTTCGATAGTAACTTGATCCGAAGCTTCATTGTCATCATCATTTACTTCCTCTTCAACTGACGTAGGTTCCACAGAAACATCTTTCTGCGCTACGCTACTCTCTGGTTGAAACAAAGGTTCAACAACTTCATCAAGTTCTATCTTCCTCCCACTCAATTCTTTCGAGAGAAACTTTTTCTCGGGAAAGGACCCGTTTTAGCAACAAACACTTTATGCTTGGATCTGAGATAGAATGTTCACCCAACTGTTCTTAGGGTATTCTACGAAGATGCATTTGTCTGCTTTGGGTTCGAGCTCATAAGGTGAAAACATTTTCCACACAAGCGTCGCAACCCCATACATCAAGAAATGACAGCTTACGTTTCTATCAAACCATAATTCACACGGTGTCATCTCAACAGATTTAGATGGTGCCCTATTTAAAGTGAATGTAGTTGTCTCTAATGCACAACCCCAAAATTATAGTAGCAAAATGATAAGAGACATCATAACATGCACCATATCCAATAGAGCACGACTATGACGTTCGGACATACCATCAGATTATGGTGTTCCAGGTGGCGTGTGTTGTGAAACAACTTTCACATTGTCTAAAGTTGTATGCCAAACTCGTAACTCAGATATTCACCTCCACGATCATATCGCAGATATTTTTATCTTCTTGTCACGATGATCTTAAACTTCACTCTGAATTTGCTTGAACTTTTCAAATGATTCAGACTTGTGTTTCATTCAGTAAACATACACTATATCCACCCAAATCATCAGTGAAGGTAAGAAAATAACGATATCCACCGCACGCTACAAGACTCATTGGATTGCATACATCAACATGTAATAATAAATCACTTACCCGCTCCGTCAAACCAGAAAACGGGGTCCTTAGTCATCTTTGACCAAGAGGCATGGTTCGCATGTCTTAACCGATTCGAAATCGAAAGAATCCAAAGATCCATCAGCATGGAGTTTCTTCATGCATTTTATACCAATATGACATTTAGCGGCAGTGCCACAAGTATGTGGTACTATCAATATTAACTTTGCATCTTTTGGCATCAATGTTATGAACATGTGTATTACTACGATCAAGATTCAACAAACCATTCTCACTGGGTGCATCACCATTGAAGGTATTATTCATGTAAACAAAATAACCGTGTTGCAATAAACACGATCTAATCACGTTCATGCTCAACGCAAAACACCAAATAACACTTGTTTAGGTTTGTTACTAATCCCGAAGGTAGAGAGAGCATGCGATGTCGATCACATCAACCTTGGAAATACTTCCAACACACATTGTCACACCACCCTTAGCTAGTTCTCCGTTTATTCCGTAGCTTTTATTTTGAGTTGCTAACATTTAGCAACTGAACCGGTATCCAATACCCAGGTGCTACTAGGAGTACTAGCAAGGTACACATCAATAACATGTATATCAAATATACTTCTGTTGACATTGCCAGCCTTCTTATCTACCAAGTATCTAGGGTTGTTCCGCTTCAGCGACCACCCTCCTCATAATCGAAGCACTTAGTCTCGGGTTTGAGTCCAACTTTGGGTTGCTTCACTGGAGTAGCAACTGACTTGCTATCCATGAAGTTTCCCTCCTTGCTCTTGCCCTTCTCGAAACTCGTGGTTCGACTAACCATCAACACTTGACGCTCCTTCTTGATTTCTACCTTTGCGGTGTCAAACATCGTGAATAGCTCAGGGATCAATATTTCTATCCCTGGTGTTTTATAGTTCATCACCAAGTTCTAGTAGCTTAGTGACAATGACTTGGAGAAGTATATCAATCACTATCTTATCTGGAAGATCAACTCTCACTCGATTCAAGCGATTGTAGCACCCAGACAATCTGAGCACATGCTCAATGATTGAGCTATTCTCCTTCATCTTGCAGGCAAAGAATCTTGTTGGAGATCTCATATCTCGCAACATGGGCACGAGCCTGAGATCCTAATTTTAGCTCTTAGAACATCTCATATGTTCTGTGACGTTCAAAACATTTCGGAGCCTCAATTCTAAGCCGTAATGCATGACGCACTAATCTATCAAGTAGTCATCAGAACGTTCCTGTCAAATGTTCACAACGTCTACAAACCACGCTAGAGGGGTTGGCGCACCGAGCGGTGCATTAAGGACATAAGCCTTTTGTGCAGCATTGAGGACAATCCTCAGATCACGAACCCAGTCCGCAATATTGCTACCAACATCTTTCAACTCTATTTCTATAGGAACATATAAAAATTCAAGGGAGCTACAGTGCGAGCAAGTGATCTACAACATAATTTGCACAGACACTATTGACTATGTTCATGATAATGAGTTCAATTAATCATATTACTTAAGAACTCCCACTCAAATTGACATCCCTCCAGTCATTCAGTGATACATGATCCAAATTCACCAACTCAAGTCCGATCATCACGTGAGTTGAGGTGGTTTCAGTGATGAACATCATCATGTTGATCATATCTACTATATGACTCATGTTCGACCTTTCGGTCTCTTGTGTTCCGAGGCCATGTCTGTACATGCTAGGCTCGTCAAGTTTAACCCGAGTGTTCTGCATGTGCAACACTGGCTTGCACCCGTTGTATGTGAACGTAGAGTCTTTCGCACCCGATCATCATGTGGTGTCTCGACACGAAGAACTTTCGCAACGGTGCACACTCGGGGAGAACACAATTTATCTTGAAATTAAGTGAGGGATCACCTTATAATGCTACTGTCGTCCTAAGCAAAACAAGGTGCATAAAAAGATTAACATCACATCCAAATCATAAGTGACATGATATGGCCATGAACTTGTGCTTTTGATCTCCATCATGAAAGCACCAGCATGATCTCCATTGTCACTGGCATGACACCATGATCTCCATCATCCTGATCTCCATCAACGTGTTGCCATCAGGGTTGTCACGCCCACCATGCTTCTACTACTATTGCTACCGTTTAGCGATAAAGTAAAGCATTACATTGCGCTTAATGATTGACACGCAGGTCATACAATAATTAAAGACAACCCTATGGCTCCTTCCGGTTGCCGTACTCATTGACATGCAAGTCGTGATATTTTATACAACACATGATCATCTCATACATCAAATATATCACATCATGTAATTGGCCATATCACATCACAACATACCCTGCAAAAACAAGTTAGACGTCCTCTAATTGTTGTTGCATGTTTTACGTGGCTTCTACGGGTATCTAGCAAGAACAATTCTCATCTATGCAAAAACCACAACGGTGATACACTAGTTGCTTTCAACCTCGTTAGGGACCGCCTTTGTCAAATCCGATCCAACTAAAGTGAGAGAAACTGGCACCCGCAAGCCATCTATGCAACAAGTTGCGGTCGAGGGAACCAGTCTCTCGTAAGCGTACGAGTAATGTTGGTCCGGGCCGTTTCATCTCACAATACCGCTGAACCAAAATCCGACCAAGGGAGGAAGCAATCTAAGAATCAATGCCCACAAACCTTTTGTGTTCTACTCGAGATCTCATCTACACATAGACCTAGCTCATGATGCCACTGTCGGGGAACGTTGCATGGGAACCAAAATTTTCCTATGCACACGCAAGATCTATCCATGGTGATGAGGATCTACGAGAGGGAGAGTGGATCTACATACCCTTGTAGATCGCTAAGCGGGAAGCGTTAAGAAACACGGTTGGTGTAGTCGAACGTCTTCGCGATCCAAATCGCCGAGCGTCCCGCGATCTCATCACGATCCGTCCCGCGATCCAATCACGATCCGTCCCGCGAACTCATCACGATCTATCCCGCGATATCATCACGATCCGTCCCGCGAACTCATCATGATCCATCCCGCGATCTCATCACGATCCGTCCCGCGATCTCGTCACGATGCGTCTCGCAATCTTGATCACGGTCCTTCCAATCTAGCGCCGAACGGACGACTCCTCCGCGTTCAGCACACATACAGCTTGATGATGATCTCCGCCTACTTGATCCAGCAAGAGGGATAGGAGAGGTAGAAGAGTTCTTCAGCAGCGTGACGGCGCTACGGCGATGGTGGTGGAGCTATTCTGGCAGGGCTTCGCCTAAGCACTGTAGAAAACCGATCTAGAGGAGAAACTATGCACTAGAGGAACGGGTAGCATGTGGCTGAAAATTCTGTGCCAAAACCCTAAAATCCTCTAGTATATATAGGAGGAGAGGAGGAGGAGGCTTGGCTGCCAAAAATCCAGCCCTTGGGTCGGCCAAAGTGGGGAGGAGAGGAGGACTCCTCCAATCCTAGTAGGACTAGGATTCCTCCTTTTTTTGGCCTTTTTCCACCTTTTTCCCTTTGGGCTTTTTCTCCCAGCCGCATGGACCTTGTGTGTGACTTCCACCAGCCCACAAAAGGCTGGTATTTACTCTCCCACAGCCCATGAAGCATCTTGGGTCGAAATAATCCTCCCGGTGGTCTCCCGGTACACTACCGGCACTCCCAGTACTTTACCGATTAGCCCGAAACTTTTCCGGCGACCAAAATGGGACTTCCTATATATCAATCTTTACCTCCGGACCATTTCGGAGCTCCTCGTGACATCCGGGATCTCATCCGGGACTCCGAACAACCTTCAGTCACCACCATACATAACTCTATACTACCAAAACGTTACCGAACCTTAAGTGTGCAGACCCTGCGGGTTCGAGAACTATGTAGACATGACCGAGACACCTCTACGGTCAATAACCAATAGCAGGACCTGAATGCCCATATTGGTTCCTACATATTCTATGAAGATCTTTATCGGTCGAATCTCTATGTCAAGGATTCAGTTAATCCCGTATGATGTTCCCTTTGTTCTTTGGTATGTTTACTTTCCCGAGATTTGATCATTGGTATCTCCATACCTAGGTCAACCTTGTTACCGGAAAGTCTCTTTACTCATTCCGTAATACAAGATCCCGTGACTAACACTTAGTCACATTGCTTGCAAGGCTTGTTGTGATGTTGTATTACCGAGTGGGCCCTGAGATACCTCTCCGTCACAGGGAGTAACAAATCGCAGTCTTGATCCATGCCAACCCAATAGACACCCTCGAAGATACCTGTAGAGTACCTTTATAGTCACCCAGTTATGTTGCGACATTTGATACACACAAGGCACTCCTCCGGTGTCAGTGAGTTGCATGATCTCATGGTCATAGGAACAGATACTTGACATGTAGAAAACAATAGCATTAAACTGACATGATCATATGCTACGTTTGTAGTTTGGGTCTTGTCCATCCCATCATTCTGCTAATGATGTGATCCCATTATCAAATGACATCTCATGTCAATGGCTAGGAAACCTTAACCATCTTTGATCAACGAGCTAGTCTATTAGAGGCATACTAGGGACATGGTTTTGTCTATGTATCCACACATGCATCTAAGTCTCCGGTCAATACAATTATAGCATGGATAATAAACGATTATCATGAACAAGGAAATATGATAATAACTAATTTATTATTGCCGCTAGGGCATATTTCCTACAGAATGTTCACCCTAACTTTATCAATATTGTTCGGGAACCTATTGCTAGAAAAGAATTTCTTGACTTTTTGCCTAGGAGTATGATTATTGATATAACCAAAGAATCTCCTAGGGTTCACAAGCATGCTACTTATGGATTGTATACCAAAGATGACAATACCTAGATCTATTGCATTTTGCCTAGCTAGGGGCATTAAACAATAGCGCTTGTTGGGAGGCAACCCGATTTTGATTTTTGTTTTTTGCTTCTGTATTGGTGTGTTTTGCAAATTATTACTTCTATATTAATTGTGTTTTGGTGTTTTAATTAGTGTTTGATCCAAGTAAAACCTTTGGGGTGATTTATGATAGTTGTTGATTTGATCTTGCTGAAAAATAGAAACTTTTTCGCCCAGTCCAGGAATGTTCTAAATTTTTCAGAGTGTATAATTGATCTAAATTTTTTACACAAGATTGATATAAAAATTTCCCTGATTTTAATAATTTTTCAGAAATTTTAGAGTTTCAGAAGTATTCTAACTTTACAGATTGCTACAGACTGTTCTGTTTTTGACAGATTCTGTTTTCTTTGTGTTGTTTGCTTATTTTGATGTATCTATGGGTCGTATCGGGGGGTTTGAGCCATGGAAAAATTACAATACAGTAGGTATTAGACAAATACAAATAAATAATGAGTTCACAACAATACGTAAAGTGGTGATTTATTTTTCTTATACAAACGGATCTCATGAGTTTTCTGTTCAATTTTGTGTTGTGAAGTTTTCAAGTTTTGGGTGAAGATTTGATGTACTATGGAATAAAGAGTGGCAAAAGCCTAAGCTTGGGATATCCCAGGGCACACCAAGCCATATTCAAGGATACCAAAAAGCCTAAGCTTGGGGATGCCCTGGAAGGCATCCCCTCTTTTGCCTTCAATCCATCGGTAAACTTATATTATTTTGAGAGTTTCTTAAAAGAGCATGGTAATTTGTTTAGGTTATGAATTTAGTCCTAATATAATGGGCATCCAAGAGGGATATAATAAAAACTTTCATATTAAGTGCATTCAATACTATGAGAAGTTTGATTACTTGCATATAGTTTTGAGATAAAAGAGATGGTAATATGAGATTTATGCTAGTGAGTAGTTGTGAATTGGAAGACATACTTGTGTTAAAGTTTGTGATTCCTGTAGCATGCACGTATGGTGAACCGCTATGTAACGAAGTCGGAGATGATTTGTTTAATGATTGTCAACCTTTGTGTGAGGGTCGGGAGCGCGTGATGCTTAACTCCTACCAACCTATACCCTAGGAGCATGTGTCTAATGATTTTTTGATAACTAATAGACTTTTGCAATAAGTATGTGAGTTCTTTATGACTAATGTTGAGTCCATGGATTATACGCACTCTTACCCTTCCATCTTTGCTAGCCTCTCTAGTACCGCGCAACTTTTGCCATTACATTAAACCCTCCTTCCTCAAAACAGCCACCATATATTTTCCTCAAAACATCCACCATACCTACCTATTATGGCATTTCCATAGCCATTCCGAGATATATTTCCATGCAACTTCCACCATCTAGTTTTTCATGACATGCACCATCACTTTCATCTTGCATATAGAGTCATACTTTGTCATAGGTATCGAGTTGTAATTTTATTTTTGAGTTATAAGTAAATAAAAGTGTGATGTTTTTTCATTAATAGAGCATTGTCCCATGAGAGAAAAGGATGATGTAAGCCTTGACTCCCTCACAAGTTGGGATGAGTATCTAGACTTTACAAATAATAAAAGAGGCCAGCGAATCCCAAACAAAAATAAAATAAAAGAGGCCAAAGATGCCCACGAAAATAAAAATATATATAAAAAATGAGAGAAAGAGAGAAGGGACAATTTCTACTATCTTTTTCCACACTTGTGCTTCAAAGTAGCACCATGATCTTCATGATAGAGAGTCTCCTATTTTGTCACTTTCATATAACTTGTGAATATTCATCTTGCACGACCACTTAGTTTTATTTTTGAGCTTTCATACACTTATAGATCTAAGTGCATTTGTTGCATGGCAATCCATACTCACTCACATTGATATCTATTGATGGGCATCTCCAGAGCCCGTTGATACGCCTACTTGATGTGAGACTATCTTCTTCCTTTTTCCTTGCACATCCTACATATTCTATTCCACCTATAGTGCTATATCCATGGCTCACACTCATGTATTGCGTCAGAGTTTAAAAGGTTTGAGAACACCAAAAGTGTGAAACAAATGCTTGACTTGTTCATCAGGATTGTGCATGATTTAGATACATTGTGTGGGGAAGATGGAGCATAGCAAGACCATATGATTTTGTAGGGATAACTTTCTAAGGTCATGTTATTTCGAAAGGACACGACTGCCTTGTTAGTGTGCTCGAAGTATTACTATTTTTATGTCAATATTAGACTATTATTTTGAATCTTACGGATCTGAATATTCATGCTACAATAAAGAATATTACATGGACAAATATGTTAGGTAGCATTCCACATCAAAAATTCGATTTTTATCATTTACCTACTCGAGGCCGAGTAGGAATTAAGCTTGGGGGTGCTGATACCTCTCCAACGTATCTATAATTTTTTATTGTTCCATGCTATTATATTATCTATTTTGGATGTTTTATATGCATTAATATGCTATTTTATATTATTTTTGGGACTAACCTGTTAATCTAGAGCCTAGTATTGCAGATAAGGAATATTAAACGGAGTCCAAACGGAATAAAACCTTCACAATGATTTTTTATGGACCGGAAGGAAACAACCAAGCTTGGATACCAAGGTAGGAGAGCCACCGTGGGGCCACAAGGCCTAGGGGCATGCCTAGGGGGTAAGGCACGCCCTACAGGCTTGTGGGCCCACGGCAGCCCTCCTAACCCTAATCTTAGACCTATAAATTCCCAAATATTCCCTGTATATCAGATGGAGCCACGAAAACACTTTTCCGCTGCCAGAAGCCTCCGTTCTCGAGAAATCCAATCTTGGAGCCTTTTCTGGTAATCTGCCGGAGGGGGATTCGATCACGGTGGGCATATACATCAACTCTATTGCCCCTCCGATGATGCGTGAGTAGTTCACCACAGACCTTTGGGTCCATAGCTAGTAGCTATATGGCTTATTCTCTCTCTTTGCTCTTCAATACCATGTTCTTCATGATCTTCATGGAGATCTATCTGATGTAATACTCTTTTGTGGTGTGTTTGTCGAGATCCGATGAATTGTGGGTTTATGTTTAGATTATCCATGAATATTATTTGAGTCTTTTTTGAATTCTTATATGCATGATTTCATATCTTTGCAAGTCTCTTTGAGTTATTGGTTTGGTTTGGACAATTAGATCTCATCCTTGCAAGCAATCTATCTCTATCAGATCTCATCCTTGCAAGTAACCGTGAATGGATTGACAACCCCTTTATAGCGTTGGGTGCAAGAGTTTGATTCTTTGTGTAGGTACATCTATTGGGGACTTGCTTGTATCTCCTACTGGATTGATACCTTGGTTCTCAACAACTGAGGGAAATACTTATCTACTTTGCTGCATCACCCATTACTCTTCATAGAAACCAACGCATTCTCGAGAAGTAGCACAGAGGCACCTATGATGAAGATGAACCCCTCTGTGATGGTGTTAGATTGGATCTTGAAGTTCTGGAACTTGCAGTGGCTGGAATTGTGTTTCGTCGACTCCCCTAGGGTTTTTCGAATATTTCTGAATTTATAGGATCAATAGTTGGTGGAGGGGGGGGGTCCCGAGGTGGGCACTACCCACCAGGCAGTGCCAAGGGCCTCTAGCGTGCCCTGGTGGGTGGTGGGCACCCTGGGCCTCCTCTCTGGTAGGTGTTTGGCACATCTGGGGTCTTCTGGTCCAAAACAAATCTTCAAAAAAATTCAGGATGTTTGGGCTCCGTTTGGTACCGATTTTCTGTGAATTAAAAAAACAAGCAAAAATAGCAACTGGCACTTTGGCACTATGTCAATAGGTTAGTCCCAAAAAATGATATAAAATTGCAATAAAATGATTGTAAAACATCCAAGATTGATTATATAACAGCATGGAACAAGCACAAAGAATAGATACGTTGGAGACATATCAGCATCCCCAAGCTTAATTCCTACTCATCCTCGAGTAGGTCAATGATAAAAATAGAATTTTTATGTGGAATGCTGCCTAACATGTTAATCACATATTATTTTCTTTATAGCATGAATATTTGGACTTGTAGGTGGTTCAAATCAATAGTCTAGTTTTGACATGAAGACTTTAACACTCAAGCATATCAACAAGCAACCATGTCTTTCAAAATATCGACACTAAAGCAAGTTATCCCTAGCCCATCAAGCTCAATCATTGATCCATTCATGAAACACACTCAAATATTAGCTACACCTAATGCTCAAGTACGGTCATTGTGCCTCCTAGTTGGTGCTTTATAAGAGAACATGGAGACTCGAATTGAAAAATAAAATTTTCATAAAGTAAATAGATAGGCCCTTTGCAGAGGGAAGTAGAGATTTGTAGAGGTGCCAGAGCTCAAGGTTTAAATTGATAGAGAAAAATATTTTGGGTGGCATGCCTTTCCCGTCAATGAAAATGATTGAGATTTCAATATCTTTACATGCTAGAGACATCATAAGCGGTTCCTAAACATAAAATAAAGTCTATTCCTTTTTCCACCATACTTTCACTTTCCATGACTAGCTGAATCCACGGTTGCCTTCCACACCAACACTTCCCAAGGAATATATTATTTGACAACATAAAGTAAATTTATTTTTCTTTCTTTCACTTCATTTCGGGAATGGGCATCCCTATTACTATCGTACCCTTATGCAATGACAAGTGAATAAACACTCATCTTGAGAATAACACATCTAGCATGGAAAAATATTGGTCACCCCTACCATTTCATGAGTGGTACGAGCACACAAAAAGGATAATTTATTTTGAAAATTAGAGATAGCACATACAAATTTTCTTGGAACGGCAAGGAAATACCGTATATAGGTAGGTATGGTGGACTCATATGGCAAAACTGGTTTAAGGGTTTTGGATGCACAAGTAGTATTTCTACTTAGTACAAGTGAAGGCTAGCAAATAGATTGAGAAGAATCCAACTAAGAAACGAAAAATCACATAAGCGAGCAATAAGCATAACTAACACCGAATAATTCACCATAAGTAGGATGTAATTTTGTAGCTCAACTGTTGATTTTCGTGCTTGCATAGGGAATCACAAACCTTAGCATCAATATTCTCACTAAGAATAATTACTCGCTAACATAACTCACATATTACTATCGTCATGTCTCAAAACTATTAAAAAGAATCAAGTATAATTTGTCCAATAATATTCATGAAAGTTTTTATTATATTCCTCTTGAATATCTACCACTTTGGGACTAGTTTCATATATTGCAATTGCTTTTGACAAGCTCACATGGATATACGTGAAGGACATGAGCATAAAAATTTCATCTCTCAAAATAATATAAGTGAAGCATGAGAGGATTTATTCAAAATTACTAACCCTCAATATAATATAAGTGAAGCATGAGAGCATTTCTTCAAAGATGTAAAAGCACGCCGTGCTAAAAAAGATATAAGTGAAGCACTAGAGCAATTTCGTAGCTCAATAGATTTAGGTGAAGCATAAAGAGAAATTATAGGAAATCATAGCATCCATTTGGAACTATCAAATAGGTGTGTTAATTAAGGATAAAAATCAAATAAAACAAAGATACAAGACGCTCCAAGCAAAACTCATGATATTTGATGGATAAAAATATAGTTCCAAGTAAAATACCAATGGTTGTTAGAAGAAAGAGGGGATGCCACTTGGGGCATCCCCAAGCTTAGTTTTTGTTACTATTTGGATAGTATCTTGGGGTGCTGTAGCATCCCCAAGCGTAGTATCTTGTTACTCCCTATTCCTTCATCCATCGTGATCTCACTCAAAACTTGAAAACTTCAATCACACAAAACTTGACAAAATTCTCATGAGATCCGTCAGTATAATAAAGCAAAATACCACTTTAAGTACTATTGTAAACCCATTAATATTTTATTATTGCATTATATATACTGTATTCTAACTTTAACATGACTTATACCCCCCGATACAAGCCATAGATTCATCAAAACAGACACACAATGCAACGAAAATATAATCTATTTCAGACAGAACAGTCTATAGTAATTTGTACTCTACCCATACTTATGTAACACCAAAAATTCTGAAAAATTAGGACAACATAAAGAATTTTTTATATAAATACTGTTTTAAAATATCTGCTAATTATCACATTCCAGTAAAAAATTAAAAATAATGCACTGGAGACAAAGTTTCTGTCAGATTCAGCATTTTTTCTACTCATCTTATGAATCATCCTAAAGGCTTTACTTGGCACAAACACTAAATAAAAAATTAAAACACAATCATAACACAAGCATAATTGTGTAAACACTCAAAACATAAAGTAAAGATAATAATATTTTATTCATTAGGTTGCCTCCCAACAAGCTCTTTCTTTATAGCCATTAAGATAGGCTTGAGATTTCAATGATGCCCTCATGGAAGAAAAGTGTTAAAGCACAAAGAGAGCATAACAAGGCATGTGAAAAACACATTGCTGTCTAAAATACTTCCTATGCATAGGGATTTTATAAGCAAACAATCTATGGGAGCAAGAATCAACTAGCATAGGATGGCAAAGCAAGGATAACTTCGAAACTTTGAACACATAGGTAGGAAACTTGATATTATTGCAATTCCTACAAGAATATGTTAATACATCATAATAATTTTCAGTAGCATCATGAAGGAATATCAAAATATAAATATCACACAAAGAGTTCTTTTCATGATCAACAAGCATAGATAATTTATCACTCTTCACATAAGCAAACTCTATTTCATTCATGGTAGTGGGACGAAACTCAACAAAATAACTATCATGTGACACTTGATAGTCATAACCAAATTGAATATTAAAATAATGATGATAAGTTTCATGGTTATCATTACCGATTATAGCATATGTGTCATCGCCAAAACTTGGGGAACAAAAAATATCATCTTCATCAAGCCTAGTATCCCCAAGCTTGTGGTTTTGCAGATCATTAGCATCATGGATATTTAGAGAATTCATACTAACAACATGGAAATCATGATTTAAATTCCAAGAACTATCATGAATCACCTTAAAAATTTCTTCTTTCAACACTTCATAAAATTTTTCAGATTCATGTTTTTCAAACAAAACTTCATAGAGATAATCAAGTGCACTGAACTAATTAGCAATTGGTTCATCGTAATTTGGTCTTACGGAAAGATTATCAAGTGGATGAGGATACATATCAATAGATTTTTAGCAAGCAAGGATGCAAGCAAATAGAAGGCACATGGCAACACAATCAAACTTAGAAAACAAGCAAAAAGGCAAATGGGAAAGGAGGGCGAATAAAACAGCAATTTTTTTGAAGTGGGGGAGATGAAAGCGAGAGGCAAATGGCAAATAATGTAAATTGCAAGGAGATGATATTTGTGATTAGGAACTAGGTAGATGTTTATGACATCTCCCCGGCACCAAGATTGGCAAACGAAGAGATTGCTTCCTCCCCGACAACGGCGCCAGAAATTCCTTTGGTGTGGTTTGAGACTACATCGGTATTTCCCCATAGAGGAAGGATGATGCAGCACAATGACGGCAAGTATTTCCACCAGTTATGAAACCAACGTATCAATTCGTAGAGGAAGATCACGCATCCACGTAGACAACACCTACACACAAATAACAAATACTTGCAACCCAATGCGTAAAAGAGGTTGTCAAGCTCTCAACGGTGAAAAGATAAATTAGGTAATGATAGTTTTGACAAATAGATCTTGCAAGAACACAAAATAAAATACGTAAACAAAAAGTGCAGAAAGGTATTTTTGGTTTTTTTGGATTAATAGATCTAATAACAAAAAGGAAAAATAGTAGATCGGAAAGCAATATGTTGGAAAAGTAGACCAGGGGGCCGTAGGTCTCACTAGTGGCTTCTCTCATGAGTATAGCACATGGTGGGTAAACAAATTACTGTTGGGAAATTGATAGAAGATCAAATAATCACGACGATATCCAGGCAATGACCGTTATATGGGAACACGTCCAACATAAGTAGACTGAAACGATTCTGCATCTACTATTACTCCACACATCGACCACTATCCATCATGCATCTACTTCATTAAGTTCATGGAGAAATGGGGGTAATGCAATAAGGATGGTGACAAGATGTAGACAAGATATATTCATGTAGGAATAGACCCCATCTTGTTATCCTTAATGGCATGATATATGCGTGCCTTGCTACCCCTTCTGTCATTGGGAAAGAACACCACAAGATCGAACCCATCACAAAGCACCTCTTCCCAGGACAAGAAAAATCGATCTAGTTGGCCTAACTAAACCAAAGATTCAAAGAAGAAAAACAAGGCTATAAGTAACCATGGAAATAAGAGATCAAAGAAGACTCAAATCATATTGTGGATAGAAGCTGATCATGAACTCAGAATTCATCGGATCCCAACAAACACACCGCAGAAGTAATTACATCAAATAGATCTCCAAGAGACCATTGTATTCAGAATCATAGAGAGAGGGGGTAAGCAATCTAGATACTTCCTACGGACCCGTAGGTCTATGGTGGACTACTCACGCATCATCGGACAGGCACCTGTGATGAAGATGAACCCCTCTGTGATGGTGTTAGATTGGATCTCGAGGTTCTGGAATTGTGTTTCGTTGACTCCCCTAGGGTTTTCTGACTATTTGTGAATTTATAGGCTCGATAGTTAGTGGAGGGGGTCCCAAGGTGGGAACCAACTACCAGGCCATGCCAGGGGCCTCTGGCATGCCCTGGTGGGTGGTGGGCACATTGGGCCTCATCTTTGGTAGGTGTTTGGTCCATCTGGGGTCTTCTAGTCCAAAAAATCTCCAAAATGTTTCAGGATGTTTGGGCTCCGTTTGTACTGATTTTCCATGAAGTAAAAAAACATGCAAAAAACAACAACTGGCACTTTGGCACTATGTCAATAGGTTAGTCCCAAAAATGATATAAAATTGCTATAAAATGATTGTAAAACATCCAAGATTGATAATATAGCAGCACGTAACAAGTAAAAATTACAGATACGTTGAAGACGTATCATGTACGCATCATGAACCTTGCTTCGCGTGGGGGACTTTACAGTTTCTGAGGCACGTGCCACATTAATGTTGCATTGGGTAATTAAATATCAAACAACACTTCCATACGTATGTTTGGGCCACACGTAAACAGTGGTTGTCTTTGAACACTTGTGTGGTTATTGGTGGCAAGCTCATTCTTGGGCCAGCGTGGATGTCCATCACATTGACTGAAAATGTGAAAGGTTACCAAGGTGGATTCTTCTTGTTGTGTTATGGTATATGTATTATAGGTCATGGTGAGTTTACTGGCCAAATGTTTGAGCCCATGCGTACGCATGAATCGCTCCCACGCATACTCAAAGTGAGGGGGGCTAGCTAGTTGTACACGTCATGAACTGTTGGTGAACGTTGCATGGGAAACAAAAAATTTCTACACTTCACCAAGATCAATCTAGGAGATGAGCATCTACGAGAGGAGAGATCGGATCCACATACCATTGTAGATCGCTAAGCGGAAGCTTTAAGAAACACAGTTGATGTAGTCAAACGTCTTTGCGATCCAAATCGCAAACCATCCCACGAACTCATGATCAAGTGAGGACGGCACCTCCGTGTTCAACACACATGTAGCTTGATGATTCCTTCACCTCCTCGATCCAGCGAGCGATGGTGAAGTAGTAGCTTGAGTCCTTCCGGTAGCACGACTGCGTGGTGGCAGTGGTGGAGGGACTGATCCGGCAAGGCTTCTCCGTGCACATCCAAATCAATCTAGATAACAAGAATGTGCTTTGAGGGAGGGAGAGGCTGCGCTGTGTCTTAAGGTATCCGCAGCCCTCCCTCCCCTCACATATATATAGGGGGAGAGGAGGAGGGGGTCGGCACCCTAGGGTTCCCACCCCTAGGGGTGGCGGCCAAGATGGGTGCGGCGGCTGAGGGGGTGCCTTGGCCCCCAAGGCAAGTGGTGTGGTCCCCTCCCTTGCGCCAGCCCTAGCCCATCCGCATGGGCCTTGGGTGGGAGGTGTGTACAGGCCACCAGGGGCTGGTGCCACCCCTCTCACAGCCCATGGGGCTCTTCGGGGTAGGTGGACCACCCCGGTGGACTCCCGAAACCCTTCCAACATTTCTATCACAAATCCGGCAACTCCTAGAACCTTTCCGGACTCCGATTCTCTCCATCCTATATATCATTTTTCACCTTCAAACCGTTCCGGAGTTCCTCATCACGTGCGGGATCCCATCCGAGACTCCAAACAACCTTCGTCCACAAACATAAAACTCGACTATACTTATATCGTCATCAAGCGTTAAGTGTGTAGACCCTGCAGGTTTGAGAACTATCCAGACATGACCGAGAGAACTCTACGGTCAATAACCAATAGAGGGACCTGGATGCCCATATTGCTTCCGACACATTCTACTAAGATCTTTATCGGTTGAACCTCTATGTCAAGGATTCAATTAATCCCGTATGTTGTTCCCTTTGTTCTTCGGTATGTTACTTGCCCGAGATTCGATCGTCGGTATCTGTATACCTAGTTCAATCTTGTTACTGGCAAGTCTCTTTACTCGTTCCATAATACAAGATCTGCTGGCTAACACTTTAGTCACATTTCTTGCAAGGCTTGTTGTGATGTTGTATTACCGAGTGGGCCCTGAGATACCTCTCCGTCACATGGAGTAACAATTCCCAGTCTTGATCCATGCCAACCCAACAGACACCCTCAAAGATACCTGTAGAGCACCTTTATAGTCACCCAGTTATGTTGCAATGTTTGATACACACACGGTATTCCTCCTGTCTCAGTGAGTTGCATGATCTCATGGTCATAGGAACAGATACTTGACATGCAAAAAACTATAGCAATAAACTGGCATGAACATATGCTTTGTTTATAGTTCGGGTCTTGTCCATCACATCATTCTCCTAATAATGTGATTCCGTTATCAAATGACATCTTGTGTCTATGGGTAGGAAACCTTGACCATCTTTGAGCAACGAGCTAGTCTACTAGAGGCATACTAGGGACACAATGTTGTCTATATATCCACACATGCAATGTGTTTCCAATCAATGCAATTATAGCATGGATAACAAACGATTATCATGAATAAGGAAATATAATAATAACCATTTTATTATTGCCTTTAGGGCATATTTACAACATGAACCCCTTGATATGTGTGCGGGCTTTGTGGTTCTAAAGCAGGTGCCACATCAAAGGTGTGCATCTGGTATATATTCAAAAACAACACAACAATTCTATGCATCTGCTTGGGCGACATGAAGGTGGTGGCTGTCTTCGGCCTCTCCATTGCGTGGTTATTGGTGGCACACCTTTGACCGACAACAAGAGAGGGCGTCTATCAGTTCGACCGACAACAAGAGAGGTTTGACCAAGGTTGATTCCTTGTGGTCCGTGTTATAGAATGTCTTGGTGAGATTCCCTCCCACTGACTCAAAGTTCATGTGTGTGGGGGTGGGGTGGGGGTGGGGGCACTATATTATGTACGTCCCGAATCTCCATGGGGTCGGCGATATCCAGGTTGTGAGGCGCATGTGACACATCAAAGTTGTGTTGGTATCCTAAATAATGGGGCTTTAGTACCCTGACTTGTGCAAAGACGATGCAACTCATCGCCTGACAAGCCTTGACGAAGGATAGCTACGCTCAAGACACAACTAGCTGAAGACCAAACTGTCGACATGCCATCTTGCCGGTAGGATAAGGACCGACAAGCTCCGTGCTAGCAGGCTCCCACTATCGGGCCACCACACCATCTCACCATCCTGATTGTCACTTATCATTGAGGTGTCGAGCAGGGAAGCGGTTAGGTAGAGCCTGCCATGGCACGTGGTAGCTCTGGAGGATGAATCCACCTTTATTAATACATGTACTGGTGGCGTGGCGAAGGAATAAGAGGTAGCTGAGCGGTTGGCATAGAAGGAGAGGCCATCCTTGCGGGGAGACAGTGCCAACATGACACCTCACAGCACATTTAATGTGTTTGTCCTAAGCCGTCACAGTTAGGTACATGGACTTTAGCCACTACCATCGTAATGTTTTTACTGTTTTACCACTTTGGTAACCCCTTTCTCTATAAAAGGATGCCTGATACGTCTCCAACGTATCTACAATTTTTGCTTGTTCCATGTTGTTATATTATGAAGCTTGGACATTTCACAATCATTTTATAGCAACTTTATATCATTTTTTGGGACAAACCTATTGACATAGTAGCAAAGTGCTAGTTGCTAATTTGCTTGTTTTTTACTTTGCAGAAAATTAGTACCAAATGAAGCCCAAAAGTCCTGAAAACTTTCGGAGCTTTTTTGGCCCAGAAGACACCAGATGGTCCAAACAACTACCATAGAGGAGGACCGAGGAGGGGAACACCCCACCAGGGCATGCCCGAGGCCCCTAACGTGGCTAGGTGGGTGGTGCCCACCTCGAGACTCCACCCTCCACCGACTATCGACCCTATATATTTACAAATATTCGGAAAACCTTAGGGGAGTCAATGAAACACAATTCCAACCGCCGCAAGTTCTAGAACCTCGAGATCCAATCTAACACCATCACGGAGGGGTTCATCTTCATCATAGGTGCCTCTCCGATGATGTGTGAGTAGTCCACCATAGACCTACGGGTCCGTAGGCAGTATATAGATGGCCTCCTCTCTCTCTTATGATTCTCAACACAATGGTCTCTTGTAGATCTATTTGATGTAATGAATTTTGCAGTGTGTTTGTTTGGGTCCGATGAATTTTGAGTTCATAATCAGTTTTTATCCATGAATATGATTTGAGTCTTGTTTGATATCTTATTTGCATGATTAATTATAGCTTCATATTTCTTCTTCGAATCTATGGTTTAGTTAGTCCAACTAGATCGATTTTTCTTGCCATGCGAAGATGTGCTTTGTGATGGGTTCGATCTTCCGGTGATCTTTCCTAGTGACAGAAGAGGCAACAAGACACACATGTATCATTGCCATTAATGATAACAAGATGGGTTCTATTCCTACATGAATAGATCTTGTCTACATCATGTCACCGTTCTTATTGCATTACTTCGTTTTCCCATGAACCTAATACACTAGATGCATGCTGGATAGCGGTCGATGTGTGGTGTAATACAAGTAGATGCAGAATTTTTTCGGTCTACTTATCTTGGATGTGATGCCTATATAATGAGCATTGCCTGGATATCATTATGATTATTCGATCTTTTATCAATTGTCCAACAGTAATTTGTTCACCCACCTTGCGCTATACTCATGAGAGAAGCCACAAGTGAAACCTACGGCCCCCGGATCTACTTTTCCAACATATTGCTTTACGATCTACTATTTTGTCGTTTATTTTCAGATCTATTAATCCAACAAAAACAAAAATACCTTGCTGCACTTTTTGTACCTATTTTATTTTGTGTTCTTGCGAGATCTATTTGCCAAAACTATCAGTACCTAATCTATCTTTTTACCGTTGAGATCTTGATAGCCTCTCTCACGCGTTAGGTTGTAAGTATTTGTTTATTTTGTGTATTTTTGTTTATGTAGATTCTTGATATTCCTCTACGGATTGATATCTCGGTTTCATAACTGAGGGAAATACTTACGTCGCTATGCTGCATCATCCCTTCCTCTTTGGGGAAATACCAACACAGTCTCAAGCCATGCCAAAGGAATTTCTGGCACCATTGCTGGGGAGGAAGCAATCTAATCAACCAGGTTCCTAATCGCAAATATCATCTCCTTGCAATTTACATTATTTGCCATTTGGCTCTCGTTTTCCTCTCCCCCACTTCACAAATTTGTCGTTTTATTCGCCCTCTCTTTTTCGATTGCCTTTTTCTCGCTAGACCTCTTGTTTGCATAGTCATGATGTCCCTATGAGAGTATTGTAATGTTCCTTACCCCAATATTTTTCTTGAGATTGAGAAGAGTACCAAGGAATATATGACAACACAATTTTAGCATAATAAGTATTACACCAAGGAGCTTAAAGAACACTCTACCGCAGTAGAGTCCATAACAAAAAAACTTGATGATATTAGTAGAGAAGTTTCTAATCTCAAAACTAAGTATGCTCATGCTGAAAATCCGCTAGGAAAATATCTGATGCACAAGGCACTTTAGTGAATCAAATGGCCAGTAAACCAATTTCTCTAGAGGATAACAATGATGAAAATCCTAAATTGATTGGTGTTTTATCTATTTATTACTTGTTTAGTAATGATAAAATTGATGATAAAGGGACTAAATAAGAGTCAACTTTAGTTAGAGGGCGTCCTAATGATTTGGAGGGTGAAAATCTTGATGCTTTTTTTGGATAAAAGTGGGTTTGGAGAGGTTAAAACTTTAACTAGTGATGTGCCCACTATTTTTGATTACAAAGAATTTAATTATGATAGTTTCTGCTTGGTTTATATTATTTCTTTGCCGCAATCATGATAATTTCACCCCATGCTTATGAGAAAAATAAAGTTTTTTACTATACATATTGTTGATGCCATGATGAAATCCTTAGAAGAAAAGTTGGAATTAGAGATTTCAATTCCTAGAAAATTGCATGATGAGTGGGAACCTACCATTAAAGTCAAGATAAAAAATTATGAATGCTTTGCTTTGTGTGATTTTGGTGCTAGTGTTTCCACAATTGCAAAATCTCTATGTGATGTGCTTGGTCTTACCAATATTGAAGAATGTTCTCTTAATTTGCAATTGGCAGATTCTACTATTAAAATGCCATTGGGAAGAATTAATGTTGTTCTTATTATTCCAAAGAGGAACTATGTGCCCATTGGTTTTATTGTTCTAGATATTGATTGCAATCCGTTTTGCCATATCATACTTGGTAGACCGTTTTTACACACTATAGGTGATGTGATTGATATGAAAGAAGGCAACATTAAATTTTAGTTTCCACTTAGTTTCAGGTCCTTCTATGGAGTAAAAACTAAGGATGGCAATACTTCAATCTACCCATTATGCCTAGCTAGGTGCATAAAACGATAGCGCTTGTTGGGAGGCAACCCAATGAATAAATTATTTTTATATTTTACTTTCTGTCTTGGACTCTTTTCACAATTATGATTATATTATGATTGCGTTTTTATGTTTTATGTAGTGGTTGTGCCAAGTAAATCCTTTAGGATGATTCTTAAGATGAGTAGAAACAATACTGAATCTGAAACAGAAACTTTGTCTCCGGTGGATGAACTTTCATTTTTTATCGAAACATTATGATGAGCTAACATTTTAACACAGTATTCATGAAAAATTATTTATGTTGTCGTAATTTTTAGAATTTTTAGAGTTACATAAGTATGGGTAGAGTACAGATTACTACATACCATTCTGTCTGAAACAGATTATGTTTTTGTTGCATTGTGTGCTTGTTTTGATGAATCTATGGCTTGTATTGGGGGTATAAGTCATGGTAAATTTAGAATATAGTAGGTATAAAGCAATTATAAAATATTAATGGGTTTACAGCAGTACTTAGAGTGCTAATGTGCTTTATTATGCTAACGGATCTCACGACAATTTTGTTAAGTTTTGTGTGATTGAAGTTTTCAAGTTTTGGGTGAGATCATGATGGATGAAGGAATACGGACTAAGAAGAGACTATGCTTGGGGATGATACAGCACCCCAAGATATTATCCAAGGAATAACAAGCAACTAAGCTTCAGGATTCCCCGAGTTGCATGCCCTCTTTCTTCTAACAACCATCGGTATTTTACTTTCAACTATATTTTTATTCGCCACATGTCATGAGTCTTGGTTCGAGCATCTTGCATATTTGCTTTATTTGCTTTTTATCCTTTCTGCAAATATCTATTTGATAGAGCCAAAATTATGCTATGATTTTATAGAATTGCTCTATCTGCTTCACTTAAATCTATTGAGCTATGAATTTGCTCTAGTGCTTCACTTATATCTTTTCGAGCATGGTGTGCTTTTACTTGTTTGAAGAAATGATCCCATGCTTCACTTATATTAATTTGAGAGTTAGTAATTTTGAAGAAGTCCTCTCATGCTTCACTTATATTATTTTTAGAGATGAAACTTTTATGTTCATGTTCTTCACTTATATCCATGTGAGCTTGTCAAAAGCAATTGCAATATATGAAACTAGTCCCCAAGTGATAGATATTCAAGAGGGATATAATAAAAACTTTCATGAAGATCATTGGACAAATTAAACTTGATTCTTTGTAATAGTTTTGAGACATGACTTTAGTAATATGTGTGTCATGTTAGTGAGTAATTATGCTTAGTAAGAATATTGATGTTAAGGTTTGTGATTCCCTATGCAAGCACGAAAGTCAATAGTTCTGCTATGAAATTACATCCTACTTATGGTGAATTATTAGGTGTTAGTTATGCTTAATGCTTGCTTATGTGATTTTTCATTTCTTGGTTGGATGATTCTCAATCTATTTGCTAGCTTTCACTTGTACTAAGTAGAAATACTACTTGTGCATCAAAAATCCTTAAACCCAGTTTTGCCATATGAGTCCATCATACCTACCTATATACGTTATTTCCATGCCTTTCCAAGAAATTTGTATGTTCCATATCTAAGTTTGAAAATATTTTTTTCTTTTTGTGTGCTTGTATCGCTCATGAAATGGTAGGGGGTGACCGATATTTGTCCATGCTAGATGTGTTATTCTCAAGATGAGTGTTTATTCACTTGTCATTGCACGAAAGTACGACGGTAATAGGGATGCCCATTCCTGAAATGAAATGAAAAGAAACAATTTTTTACTTTATGTTGTCAAATAATAATTTCCTTGGAAAGTGTTGGTATGGAAGGCAACCGTGCATTCGGCTAGTGATGGAAAGTGAAAGTATGATGGAAAAGGAATAAACTTTATTTTTTTTGGGACACCGCTTATGATGTATCTAGCATGGAAAGTTATTGAAATCTCTCGATCGTTTTCGTTGACTGGAAAGGCATGCCACCCAAAATATTTTTCTCTGTCAATTTAAACTTTGAGCTCTGGCACCTCTATAAATCCCTACTTCCCTCTTCGAAGGGCCTATCTATTTCCTTTATGCAATTTTTATTTTTCAATTTGACTCTCCATCTTCTCTTCTAAAGCACTAACTAGGAGGCACTATGATCATACTTGAGCATTAGTTGTTGCTAATATTTGACTGTGTATAATGAATGGATCAATGATTGATCATGATGGGCTAGGGATAACTTGCTTTAGTGTTTATATTTTGAAAGACATGGTTGCTTGTTGATATGCTTGAGTATTAAATTTTTCATGTCAAAACTAGACTATTGCTTTGAACCATCTAAAAGTACAAATGTCCATGCTACAAAGAAAAGAATATGTGATGAACATGTTAGGTAGCATTCCACATCAAAAATTGTGTTTTTATTATTTACCTACTCGAGGACGAGTATGAATTAAGCTTGGGGATGCTGATACGTCTCCAATGTATCTATAATTTCTCGCTTGTTCCATGCTATTATATTATCAATCTTGGATGTTTTACAATCATTTTATAGCAACTTTATATCATTTTTTTGGACTAACGTATTGAGTGCCAAAGTTCTAGTAACTATTTTTGCTTGTTTTTTTACTTCGCAGAAAATTAGGAACAAACGAAGCCCAAACATCCTGAAAATTTTTGAAGATTTTTTTTGGAACAGAAGACACCATGTGGGCCATACAACTACCAAAGAGGAGGCCCGAGGTGGGGAACACCCACCAGGGCATGAGAGGCCCCTACCATGCCCTGGTGGGTGGTGCCCACCTAGGTACCCCCTCCACCGACTATTGACCCTATAAAGTCACAAGTATTCGGAAAACCCTAGGGGAGTTGATGAAACACATTTCTAGCTGCCGCTAGTTCCAAAACCTCGATATCCAATCTAACACCATCACGGAGGGGTTCATCTTCATCGTAGGTGCCTCTTCGATGACGCGTTAGTAGTCCACCATAGAGCTATAGGTCTGTAGGCATTAGCTAGATGGCTTCATCTCTCTCTTATGATTATCAATACATCGGTATATTGTAGATCTATTTGATGTAATGACTTTTGCAGTGTGTTTGTTGGGATTCGATGAATTTGGAGTTCATGATCAATTTCTATCCATGAATATGATTTGAATATTCTTTGTTCTCTTATTGGCATGATTACTTATAGCCTCATATTTCTTCTTCGAATACTTGGTTTAGTTAGGTCAACTAATTCGATTTTTCTTGTCATGGGAAGAGGTGCTTTGGGATGAGTTCGATCTTGCGGTGTTCTTTCCCAGTGATAGAAGGGGCAGCAAGACACGCATATATCGTTGCCATTAAGGATAACAACATGGGGTATATTCCTACATGAATAGATCTTGTCTAAATCATGTCACCATTCTTATTGCATTACTCCATTTTACCATGAACTTTATACACTAGATGCATGCTGGATAGCGGTCGATGTGTGGAGTAACAGAAGTAGATGCAGAATCATTTCGGTCTACTTATCTTGGACGTGATTCCTATATAATGATCATTGCCTGGATATCGTCATGATTATTTGATCTTCTATCAATTGCCCAACAGTAATTTGTTCACCCACCGTGCGCTATACTCATGAGAGAAGCCAGTATTGAAACCTACGGCCCTGGGGTCTACTTTTCCAACATATTGCTTTCCGATCTACTATTTTGCCATTTTATTTTCAGATCTATTAATCCAAAAGAAAATACCTGGTTGCACTTTTTGTTTACCTATTTTATTTTGTGTTCTTTTGAGATGTATTTGCCGGAACTATCACTACCTAATTTATCTTTTTACCGGTGAGAGCTTGACAACCTCTCTTACACGTCAGGTTGCTACTATTTGTTATTTGTGTGCAGGTGTTGTTTACGTAGGTGCTTGATTTGGGGAAAATACTTACCGTCGCTGTGCTGCATCATCCCTTCCTCTTTGGGGAAATGCCGACGAAGTCTCAAGCCACATCAATGTCCATGTCAACTTTTACAAGGATCAAGACTTTGGGGATTTGCATGTAGTAGTTGCACTCCTATGCATCCTTGCTGACAAGCTGCCCTCTCTATAAGATGGACATACAAATACAATTCACCAAAGTGGGAGTAGGGTTTTACACCTCACGGTGGCCCAAACCTGGGTAAATCCATCACGTTTACTGTTGTTTCCGCTCTTTGTGCACGTCGATTCCCTTAGTAGAATTGCAAAGGGGCCCTACTAGTCCCATAGATTATCGTAACTCGACATATTTTGCTTGCCAGGTAGGGGGTCGTGTGTGCGAACCCAAAGAAGCATAATGCGCATGACTTTCTTGATCAACAACAATTGCATCCATGGATCCTAAGAAGTCCAAGGGCGCGTCCACCGCTCCGACAACGTCTAAGATGCCCATACCGGCGAATACGGTGGATGGGGCATAGGAGCAACTCCACTATGGCGTCCTAGCGAGCGTTGACACCACAATGGTTTGGTCCGGAGCTCCACAAGTCGGGATCCACTCATTGTCGCCACCTTCACTGATGGTGCGGGGGACTCCACGGGCGGAACGGTGGCACACAACCGTGAATCAGAGAGGCATACTTCGAGGCCCTCCCAAGATGACGAAAATACACCCCACAAGGTGCTAGGGGGTCCAGGCGGCATTAAGATCAAGAGAAAGACCCTATGTGCCACTCTCAGGACACACTGGGATGACCACCATGCCAATCTATCGGCGACCATCGACAACTGTGACGTGAGCGTGATAATGTGCATACTGACTCTGTCAGGAGTTGTACCATTGTCCCCTGCTCATGCTCCATGCCTAAGACGCCTAGAGAGGCCATGGCCAGAGCACAACTGCTTCTCGAGTTCCCTCCAGCGCAGGAGAATATGGATGACTGGAAGGCCACCACCCAGAGCCTCATCGCCTTCGCCAACAGTGATACTGTGCATGGGGAAGGGCCCTCGAATAAAGACGCCTCCTCTCTCGTTAAGACGACCGGCGATCATATGAGTGGAGTTGCACCAATAGTACAATATCCACCTCAACAACGGCGACCGCACTGGTAGGACATGCAGGTCGAGGCCTCCATGGCGTCTTCGGAGCCATGTAGCTGCCCCGACCAGTGTCAAGTTATCCGCGACCAGCGCCGCAAAGACACTCGCACCACCATCGAGCGCAGACGAGAGGCACGCCAGCAATTGAATGGACATGCGTGACCATCTATCAATGAGCCTGTTCCAGGGTACCGTAGGTACCTGCCTTACGAGGTAGGCTACCCAGCATTCACCCATGAGTTGCGGCAAGTCCAGTGATCGTCCTCCCAAAATTTTAAGCCCGACATACCCGACAAGTGCGGCATCAAGCTGAACCTGTCAGAGTTCCTCAGCGTCTACACTATTTGCGATGCTAGCTGTCGGGGGATGCGACGAGGAGATTCTCGCCAACTACTTCTCATCGGTGCTCAAGCCCAACATGAGGTCTTGGCTGATGAACCTGTCGGAGGGCTCTGTTTCCTCCTGGTCATACCTATGCCATCGGTTTCTTGGCACCTATAACATCGGCCACAAGCCTCCGGGTCAAGCAAGTGACCTGCATGTGCTACCACAACGCGAGGGAGAGCCCCTCCGCAAGTATATCTAGAAATTCAGCCATGTACACCATAATATCGCTGATATTCACTATGCCGATGTGATCGCGTTGTTCCACACGAACGTGCGCAATCACACAATGCATGAGGAAATGGGTATTCAGAAGGTCAAGACCATGAACAAGCTTTATTCTCTGGCAGATAAGTGTGCACGGGCAGAAGAAGGAAGGAGACTTCCTATGGAAGATGTCGACACCGAAGTCGATTATGAGGAAAACGCCGCCGCCACCCGAAGAAGATGGATCTCAAGCGCAACCACAAGTGCAAATTCAATGAATTGATGGTTCTCTAACGCTCCAACAACAATGTCGGCAAGAAGGCCAAGGTCGAAGGGTCCAGCAATGATCTTGTCGTCTGTACCTGTGGCCATGAGGCTATCGCGGGTGACAAGGCAGACAAGACTAACTGTCCATACTACAAGATAAACCGCACCAAGGGCCATGATCTCCATGAGTGCTGACAAGTTGAGAAGCTTGTTGAGAAACAAAAGCAATAATATGAGAAGCACGACAAGGAGAAGGTGAAAGCGCATGTGCTCCCTTGGAGGTTTTGATAACTAATGACAACATACATTGTCTCTTGGACTAACAGTTTTATCTAGTTTATTTCAGATAAAGTCCAAAGAGAGGAATGTATGGGAATTGTGAGAAGGATCCCCAAGATGGAAAGGAATGCAATTGGCAAGATCTTCAAGCTTCAAGACTCTATATTTATTCTATGTGATAAATCACAATTAAGTCCATAGGAAAAGCCAGTACTAATAAAAGGGGGTGACGTATTGATAACGATTCGGTTGCTCAAGTTCTTAGAGATTTGCCACCAAAATCATCAACCAATCTCTCAAAAAAATATTCTGTCCAAAACCAAAATGCAAAAATCGGTGCCACCAAGTTTTCCATTTTGACCCCACCGAGTTTGTTAAGACAGAACCTAGAGCCAAAAGCCTTGCATCTTGGTACCATCGAGACCTCATTCGGTACAACAAAGTGGGTTCCAACTCTCTGTAATCTAAGTGTTAAACTTTGGAATTCTTGATTTTTTTCATTTTGGTGCCATCGAGATTTGGATCTGCCGTAGGCCACGCGAATTGGGGTTACCGAGTTGTTCCTATCAGTCTCACCGAGAACCGCAAAAGTTGCAACCTTTTGCACTAGTAGGTGTAACAGAGTTTTTTTACTTTTGTTCCACCGAGTTAGGTAATAATGTTTTAATGGTCGGATCTTGGGAGAAGGCTATTTATACCCCTCCACCCCCTCTGATTCGTAGGGAGAGCGCCCAGAACAAGCCAACACTTCCACCATTCATTTTTTGAGAGAGAATCACCTACTCATGTGTTCAGATCAAGATCTTCCTCTCCAACCATATGAATCTTGTTTCGTGCCTCCCCAAGTTACTTTCCACCCAATCACCTTCTTCCACCAAACCAACTCCTATGAGAGAGTGATTGAGTGTTGAGGACACTATCTTTTGAAGCACAAGAGCAAGGAGTTCATCATCTATACACCATTTATTACCTTTTGGAGAGTGGTGTCTCCTATATTGGTTAGGTTTTGCGTGGGAGCCTCCGGATCATCTAGAGTTGAACCAAGAAGTTTGTAAGGGAAAGGAGATCGCCTACTTCATGAAGATCTACCCCGAGTGAGGCTAGTCCATCATGGACATAAGCCATGGTGGAATAGGCAAGGTTGCTTCTTCGTGGACCCTTCCTGGGTGGAGTCGTCTGTGGGCTCGCGCAATTGTTACCCTCCGTGGGTTAAAGACTCCATCAACATGGACGTACGATAGCACCACCTATTGGAACCACAAGAAAAAAACATCGAGTCTTCATTGTGTTTGATCTTCCTACTCTACATCTATTTATGTTTCTAGCAAATGCATGATGTCTACTTTCCGCTGCTTAATCTCTAGATATGGATGTATAGGAATCATTGGATGCAACTTAACTTGTGTAAAAATCTGCATAAACTTCAAGTGAACCAAAAATTGTTCATTTGTCTTGTTAAGTGTCTATTCACCCCCTCTAGACGCCTCTTCTCAAACCCACAATTGGTATCAGAGATGTTGTCTCCATTGCTTTGGTTTTATCACCATTGCATGAACATGGATATATCTACTTTGGGGAGTATTAGACATAGAGTGTCGATTCTCAATGCAGATTACTATGTTCATTGGAGAGACAAAATGCTTGATATATTTGATGAATTTAACTTGAGCAAGTATGTTCGTACTCTGTATGTGCCTCCTGTTGATATCTTACATGCTACTCATAGGGAAGAAATTGACGTGCTTCGTAATCTAAGGACTATCAATCTCATCATTAGAGGATTACCTAATTCCGTGCTTGGTTTCATGCAAAACTTTACTTGTGCCCACACCCATTGGAAAGATTTGGAAATGAGATACCCAAATTTCTCTTTAAACATGATGAAATTATTTATATAACTATTGCATTCCACAAAATGAAGCCTAGTGATCGCAAGTTTGATGATTGTCTTTTTGAGCTTCGTGATCACATGCATGCTAAAGGATATGTTAAAATCATCAATAATATCATTCTAGAAGTCATTCGCATTCATTCCCTTGAATATTTTCATGATCAAAATTCTAACAGTTCATTTGATGCTTGTGACGAGGATATCCCACTTGATGATGACAATGTGGTACATGGCTGCTATGATGAAGGTGACGAATTCGACATTGAGTTTGAGATGACTATTGTCGGTGTCAAAACCGGCGGATCTCGGGTAGGGGGTCCCAAGTTGTGAGACTAGAATCGATGGTAACAGGAGACAAAGGGGACAAGGTTTTATCTAGGTTTGGGCCCTCCTATGGAGGTAATACCCTATGTCCTGCTTGATTGCATTGATGATGTATAGGTTACAGAGTGGATGTACCTGGAGATCAAAGAGCTAAACCCTAGACGAGTTGTCCTCCCTCTACATCCAAAAACCTCTGGCTTATATAGACGCTGGGGGTACCTAGGGTTTACAAACGGTCGGTTACATGTCGAAGAGATAAACATGCCTATCTACGGCTGACAATCTCGGAAAACACACCATGGCTTCTCGAAGCTTCCACCCTGGCAACGGGGCCCTTGATCTCCCAATGGTCACTTCACGAACCATATAGTCCGGTCCGTGGGAAACAGGTCAGCTGCCCGAGGACCCCTTAATCCGGGACTCCCTCAGTAGCCCCCGGACTAGTCTTCAATGCCAATGTGTATCTGGATGATCTCCATAATCTTCAGCTTGCAATGCGAGTCCCGTACTCCTTCTTATTCGGCAACCGACCAATTATCGGCAAAATCCCAAGCGTCACGAGCTCTCCAAGTCCATTATAATAACCGCTAGCGTTCCTCGATTCTCGCGCATCATGGGGAGGCGAGCGGTTCAACGATTTTTTACAGTGCTGCCCTCCCGTAACAGAGGCTAGACCCATTTAAGTAAATAGAATCATGGTTTAGACCACATCCTCTTCCTCCTCCCAACGGAAAAACTCCTAGCGAAAGATCCACGAAAATCATGGCAAACGCCACCAGCTCTTCCGCGCGCCCCTACGGCTCATGTCCCGAGGACTGGACCAGTTGCTCCGTATCGCTTCTGCGGCTGCGCAATCTAGAGACCCAGGGGTATCTCCCTTCATTGGATCTGGTGGTGACCCGTGCAGGTTTAACTTCTTACAACAATGAGGTCTTCGTAGATCATTTCCCCAACCCTTAAAGGGGGGAACGCGTATGCTTCGTGCCTTTCCTCCTACGGGGCCTCGGGTTTCCTATCCATCGGTTATTGAGGGTATTTTTCAAATTCTATGGGATCCAACTCCACCATCTCACCTTGAGGTCCATCCTGTACATCTCAGGCTTCATAGCCCTTTGCGAGATGTTCGTGGGCTCCAAGGCACATTTTGAGCTATGGAGGAAGTACTTCTGTCTTGTCCATCGAACCTGTGAAAAGGCAATCCTAGAGGTCGGCAGAGCCGAAGTATGTCGTATAGTGGGGACAGGGTATCCGATGGGTACACCGAAGGAATCTGAAGAGTCAACTTTGGAGTGGTTTTGCATTGAAGATGCCCCCCTGTTCGAGCCATCTCGGAGAGGTCTGCCCGAATACACTGACGCCCCCTTGCAGAAAAGGTACAACTGGCGGCCGAAGAGTTCGTTCCAAGAGGACAGCGTTGAAGTACAACGCTTGGCGGCTCAGGTGCGGATGCTTACCCATCACAACCTGACCATGTATGATGTCATGGCTGCTGCCATCACCCAATGCGTGCAGCCTCTCCAACAGAGGATACATCCCCTGTGGCGCTACAACGGCACAAGCGACACCACACGCTCCCGAAGACTAGGACCCTCTAATCAGACAGTGTTGGCTGCCGCCCTTGCCAACCTAGATAAAGGAGAGCAAGAGGATTTCATTCAGCGATCAACCAAGGAGGATTACTCAAGCCACAACCCTATCGAATGGGTAAGCCTTTCCCCTCTACGAACATAGTTCGGGGTTTCCATTTCGTCCTTTATTTGACCGAAGCCTTTTAACTTTATGCGAATAGGAATGGATGAGTTTCATCGAGACAATCAACTGTCCGGCTCCCCAGCCCAGAGACTATTCACATGATGATGATCCGGGTTTTCAAGACGACCCGGATCTTCTAATTGAGTTTGAAGACGGAGTCTTTTATCAGGAGAGCCTTGACCGATCTCAGGTGGCTATCATAGCCGATTACCCTGGGTCGTTCTCTGTTCCCGCAACAAACAAGAAGAAAAAGAGTTCGTCCCACAAGAGGCAGGCGTCCAACAATGCCCTGAATGCGCTGGGCCCTGCTCCCAAGCACCGTCGATCCACGCGCCATACACCGACAAACTAAGAAGTGCCCGGATTGGAAGCCAACACGGACCTAGCACACGAGCCAGCTGCGAGGAGGAATTCGTGTGCTCGCTCAACCCAAAAGTACTTTGTTCGACTGTCCGTTTATTATTACAATTAATAGAGTCTTACGGCAATTACTACACCGATATACTCAGGCGAAATTCCTAGTCTTGTCGCGCCGAAGAGGTTACCAAGGTGCCCCGCGACGCTCGAAATTCTAGGGCTACGGCTTATGCCGAACCTGTCACCGAGGCCCCCATAGCCGATCTGGCCCCCAACGATTCTGTCGATGCCGTGTCCGTCAGCAATTCAGGAGTCGCAAGTGCCATGAATCATTGGCGACGACAAGGGGCCCTGCGCCACCCAGTATTCTCTGATTGAGAGTTCAGATCCCTACATGCGGCGGGCATGCACATTGGTGCTACCCGAGCTAGGTTTGGTGAGGCCATAAAGTTAATATCGACCAACTTGCAGGTAAGTAATCGGGTTTCAAGAGCCCGAACACTCATGCAAACCTAGTAGCCCTCGAGCCTTAAATTGGTTAGGAACAACTGAATTAAGGGTCTTTATGCTGTTTTACTGCTTATGCAGGCTGGCAAGCAACAAAACGAACAACTTGCCAAGGGGCTAGACGACAGCCGATCACAGGTGCAATCTGTGAAGGGAGAGCTGGCGCAAGTGAAGAGCTTCACCCGGGAGGCTCATGGTGAGTATACCAGTTCTGCTAATTTCTAGCAAATGTTCATGCTGACGTAAGGGTTCTCTTTAGAAGCTGAATCAATAGGGCATATGCAAAAGGAGCTAGATGAAGCCCGAAAAGCTCATCGGTACGCCGAGTCCCAGCACGAGGCTAGCTGTTATGTTTCGAACCGCCTCCAGGAAGAAAAGAAGCAACATGCCAAAGAAATTGAGCATTTAAAAGCTCAATTGGCCCAGGCCCAAGAAGAAAACTAGAAGCTACAAAGTGGCATGTTCAGTAAGTTTGATTCTGATGTTAGTAAGTACTTCTTATAAAGGAAGTTAAATAAGCATGCTTTTGCCTCATATATAGGCCTCCTGTCTGGGCATCCCGAAGAAGAGATCGGGTCCTTCCAGGGGAATCTATAAAAAGAGCTTTCCGCTCTTCACAAGCATTCTCGGAAAGCGATGAAAAGCATGGTAAAGGCGCTATGGCCTGCCGAACAGCCTCCGGAAGGAATGCCCGAACTAGTCGATCGATTCAAGAGATCTCGAAGTAGGTTCAAGCTTTGGAAGACATTGGCTTGCCGGGAGGGAGCACGAGAAGCATGGGCAATGATCAGGACCCGTTACACCGAACATAATCCCAAGCGTATGGCTCGGGTTCATCCGGTGGGATCGGATGGGCAAGAAGTGCCACTCCGCCTTGTGTATGACCAGGTGATGCATGTCGCCCGTCTTTCACAAGAAGACTGCTCCCTGGATGCGATAACCGTCAATCTCGACTAGCAATCGAATGTGTAATTTTGTATACTTTGTATGAACAATCTGTGTTGTAAACTTTGTCTTAACCGACCATCGGCTTCTCCCTCCCGTGCGAAGAGCTCGGGAGTGTTCCTCGTAATTTGTCACCCTAAAAGGGCGAATTGTGTACGGGGAACTAGGAAATCCGGCCATGTGGTGTGAACGGACAGAAAGCACACAGAGAGGTATGTTATATTACTGCTTAGCGTAAGAAACATCTTCCGAGGAAAATAGTACCCCTATCAATACCTTTCTTCGGGGTTCTACGAAGATCGTAGGTAGAAGTCTGCATACTGATGGTATGTGGCTAAGGGCCTTTAAGAAGGAGGAAGCCCAAGTAATGGTGATAATTACCATCACCGTATTAAGTGTTTCCGGCAGAGTCTACCAATTGTCTATGTAAGATAGCTAGGTTTTGGCTTCACCCATCTGAGGTACATATCCAGATGAACCGGTCGTAACAATCGCAGAGGTGCTCCCTTTACCCTCTAGCCGAACAATCGGAAACATCGAGGGCAATCATAGGAGCAAGGCAACCCAGCTTGGCAAAGTCTTAGTTCGGATTGATGCAAATGATGGCTCGAACACGACGAAGGAAACGTGTGTAAACAATAAGTGTGGGTAAATGCTTGTAATATAATAGTGTTGTCTTCTAGAAGAAGCCCTCAGGTACAGTGTTCGGACTCAACACTTAAGTGTGAGCCAAGTATTTTAGTACAAGGTTTGTTGAAACCGAACACGGGGAGAAAAGGGGAAAATTCAATCCTACCAAATAGCAAAGTGGGAGGGGGAAGAAAAAAGAACGAAAAGGGGTTAGAGAATGTGACGACACCGGCTTATCCGTAGAAGTGCCAAAGACGAGCTGCATTCCATGGGTTTGGTTCAAGAAGGTTGTTCGACGGGCTCCGAAGACGGTAAGCTCCTCCCATGAGTACTTCGTCGATTATGAAGGGGCCTTCCCACTTGGGGTTGAGTTTATGCTTCTGCTTGTCCGGGAAACGTAGGACGAGTTCGCCTACGTTATATTTCTTTGCCCTGACCTCCCGACTCTGGTAATGTCTGGCCTGCTGTTGGTAAAAAGTAGAGCGAGCCCAAGCTATGTAGCGCTCTCCTTCTAAGGCGTCTAGGTCGTCCTGCCTATCTAGCTCAGCTCACCTTTCTTCATACATGCGCACCCTTGGTGCGTCATGAATAATGTCACAGGGGAGGACTGCTTCTGCCTCGTAGACCATGAAGAATGATGTGTATCCCATTGATCTGTTTGGGGTGGTGTGCAGGCCCCATAAAATGGAGTCGAGCTCCTCCACCCAATGGCAGTCGGATTCATGAAGAGACCAGACCAAACGTGGCTTAATGTCGCTCATAATGAGGTCGTTTGCTCGTTAGACTTGTCCATTGGTCTGCGAATGATATACTGATGCGTAATCCAGCTTTATGCCCATTTTTGCACACCAGTCTTTGACATTGTAGGACGTGAAGTTGGATCCATTGCCTGATATTATACTATGTGGGACACCGTAACGGTGTACCACACTGGAGGTAAAGTCGATTACTGGTCCATACTTGGCCGATTTAACAGGCTTTGCCTCTATCCATTTAATGAACTTATCAACCATGACCAGTAGGTATTTATTTTTCTTGGTCCCCCCTTTAAGGGGTCCGACCACGTCTAGCCCTCAGACCGCGAAAGGCCAGGTTATCAAAATAGTCCGAAGAGCTGTTGGGGGCATGTGACTTTCATTTGGAAAAAGTTGACAACCCAGGCAGTGTTTGACAAGCCATTGGGCGTCTGCCCAAGCTGTAGGCCAAAAGAAACCAACTCGGAAGGCCTTGCTAACTAAGGCTCTTGCCGCGGCGTGGTGGCCGCCCATACCTGCATGGACTTCGGCTAGGAGCTCCCGTCCTTCTTCCTGAGATATGCACTGCTGTAATATTCTGGTGGTGCTTTTCTTGTATAACTTACCCTCGTGTATTTTTTAGGCCTTGGATCGCCAAACTATGCACCGCGCCTGTTTGGTCGTCGGGGAGTTCCTTGCGAATAAGGTAGGCGAGGAAGGGCTCTGTCCATGGCGCGATTACTGCCATGACTTCATGGGCCGAAGGTGTTTCAACCATTACGGAGCCGCCAATGATTTGATTGTCTGGTTCATTTATATGGGGAACAACCTATTCCGCTGTATCTAGGTCAGCGCCCTTGTGATCGTCCTGCCAAACCACGGATGGCTTGAAGAGCCGCTCTAGGAAGGTGTTTCTTGGGACAGGGTCGCGCTTAGCCCCCATGCGGGCCAGTACGTCGGCGGCTTGGTTATTGTCGTAAGCAACATGGTGGAATTCTAACCCCTCGAACCGTGCTGATATTTTTAAGACGGCGTTCCTGTATGCCGCCTTCTTTGGATTTTTGGCGTCGAATTCGCCATTGATTTGGGAGATGGCCAGGTTGGAGTCTCCCCGTACCCCAAGCCGTCGTATGCCCATTGATACTGCCATCCGAAGACCATGCAAAAGGGCTTCGTATTCGGCTGCATTGTTGGAGTCAGCATACATAATCTGCAACACGTATCGCATGTTGTCGCCTGTAGGGGGTGTGAGGATAACTCCAGCCCCCAGTCCGGCCAAGGTTTTGGATCCATCAACGTACATTATCCAATGGCAGTATGCACTGTATTCCTTGGGGATCTCAGCCCCTGTCCATTCAGCCAGGAAGTCTACCAATACCTGAGATTTTATGGCATGGCATGGCTTGTAGGTTATTTCAAAGGGAAGGGGCTCAATGGTCCACTTGGCTATGCAGCCGGTGGCGTCCCTATTGTTGATTATATCGTTCAGGGGTACTTCGGATGCCACTATTACCGCACACTCTTCGAAATAATGTCTGAGTTTCCTTGATGCCATAAACGCAGTGTAGGCTATCTTCTGGTAGTGCGGGTATCTCGACTTGCATTGCGTTAGTACTTCTGACATGTAATAGACCGGTTTCTGAGTATGGAATTTATGTCCCTCCTCATCTCGTTCAACAATGAGCACTGCGCTAACGACTTGGTTGGTGGATGATATGTAGAATAACATGGGCTCACCGGCACCTGGTGATGTGAGTATGGGGTTGGCTGCCGGTAATGCTTTAATTTCTTCTTACGCAGCTGTTGCTTCATTTGTCCATTCGAAATTGTTGGTCCATTTCAGCAGCTTGTAGAGCGATAAAGCCTTCTCTCCAAGGCGCGATATAAAGCGGCTTAATGCCACGACACAGCCAGCCAGCCTCTGGACATGCTTTAGCTTTATAGGAATTGCAAGTTCTGATAGAGCATGGATCTTAGCCGGATTTGTTTCTATTCCTCTATGGGAGACGATGATTCCAAGCAGTTTACCAGAAGGGACTCCGAATACAAATTTTCCAGATTGAGCCATATGTCGTACTCATGTAGGCTGGCAAAGGTTTGCCAGAAGTCATCGATCAACTGGCTGACATGTTTGGATTTGATTACCACGTTATCCACATATGCCTTGACTTTCTTATCAGCATGTGTTGCTAGACAAGTCTGGATCATGCGCTGGTATGTGGCCCCAGCGTTCTTTATCCCAAAGGGCATCATGTTAAAGAAAAATCGTCCGTAGGGGGTGATGAATGTGGTTGCCACTTGGTCGGATTCCTTAATTTTGATTTGATGGTATCTAGAATAAGCATCGAGGAAACACAATGAATCGTGTCCGGCTATGGCAACAATGATCTGGTCTATGCGCGATAAGGTGAAAGGGTCCTTACGACAAGCCTTATGAAGGTCTTTAAAATCAACACACAGCCGCCAGGACTTATCTTTCTTTGGTACCATCACCAGATTTGCCAACCATTCGGGGTGCTTAATTTCCCGAATGAATCCAACCTATAGTAGTTTGGCTAATTCTTCACCCATAGCTTGCCCTTTGGGTTCAGAGAAACGGTGCAGAGTCTGCTTGACGGGTTTGAAGCCAGCAATAATATTCAGACTGTGCTCTGCAAGCCGTCGTGGGGTTCCGGGCATATCGGAAGAATGCCACGCGAACATGTCCTAATTTTCCCGAAGAAAGTTTTGCAGGGTCTTGTCCACAAGGGGATCGAGCTTAGCTCCGATGGACGCTGTCTTATTGGGGTCCGTCGGATGCACCTGTAACTTGACGATTTCCTCTGCGGGTTTGAAGGACGTGGGCTTTGGCCTTTTGCTAAGGATCACGTCATCCTTGTCAACTGTTGACCATAGTGCGGTCTGTTCTTTTTCAATGATAGTCTTAGATAATGCCTCGAGGGCGAGCGTTGTCGTCTTGTTTTCGGCCCGAAGGGCTATGTTTGGATCACTAGCGATTGTGATCACTACATATGGTCCTGCATTTTGAGTTTCATGTACCCATAATGGGGTATAGCCTGGAACTTTGTGAATGCGTCAAGTCCCAATAGGGCATGGTAGCCACTTGGGAAAGGCACGATGTGGAAGAGAAGCTCTTCGGATCGGTAGTTTTCGGGCGTGCCAAACACTACGTCCAGGGCGATACGTCCTGAACAGCGCACCTCTTTCCCTAGAGTAATTCCCCGGAAAGTTGTGTTGCTGTGTTCGATGCGAGATTGGTTAAACTGCATTTTCCCCAGGGTGCCTTCGTAGATTAGGTTTAAACCACCGTCGCCATCCATTAGCACCTTATGTAACCTATAGCCATCAGTGATGGGGTTTTGGACTAGTGCGGCTGGTGAATGACCAGAAAGAATGGCTGGTTGGTCAGTATCTCCGAAAGTGATCAGTACATCTGCCCATGCACTTGATGCTACCGCATGGTAGACCTATTCGAGTTCTCTAAGAGCTCTTATCCTTTTGTTCCTCGAGGGGGACATTTCGTAGACCATCAAAACTTTGGCATTGTATTCGGGTGATGATGAAGAGCGCCTATTTGGCAGAAGTGCCTCAAACATGGCCTCGCCACTCTCTGGGATCTGCCTAGCCACCCAGAAAGATCTAAGGCTATGAGTTGGGATCGTGTTCAGCAGGACGGAATGTATGGGGCAAGGTTTATCCAATAGTCCGTCAAGGACATTATTGCCCCTTGAAAGGGACCTGTTTCTTTTTTCGGCGGGTTCGAATCTGGCTGGCCACTTTGGAGGTATCCTCTTTTTCCGATCTCCACTGGGGTATTCAGGGAAAGTTGGTTATGAAAATAACCACTCAGATTGCCAAGCGCTTTCCATGGCACAGTATTTTTGTACCAAATCAGATAGCTCGGAAAATCATGAATGTGTCGGCGAGCCAGGGCGTTAAGAATCCCTTCATCATGGCAATTTTTACTGAAAGTTGCCATGATCTCTTGGTCACTAAGACCTTTTTCTCTGCTTCTAGAGAGTAGGAGTCTGGCCCAAAAGTGATGGCCTAATTCTCCTGGGAATTGTTTAGTGTCCCGAAAGTCCGAAGATGTGGGCTTTGGTGTGATAATGGAATCATAGTCTTGGGTGGTGGGTGGGCAAAAATCCGACCCCACGCCACATTGGGTGGTCAGATTCAAGGACTATGAATTATGTGATAGATCTTGGACCGATGACGGTCCGGATTTATAATAAATTCCGGCATCTGGATCTCCGATGAAGTATTGGTGATCAGAGACCGGAGTATAGACTGTTTTCAATTCCGGCTGTCAGGACGAGTCCTCAGCCGGACACTCAATGGTAGCGACAAGGTGGGTGACCGGGGGGACATGAATCTCCCTGTCATCGGGCCTAATCCTGAGTCGGTCGTAGACCGAAATCTGGTCATCCGTCATACGCATAGCTTCAACCCGATCAAACAACTCATTTAAGAACGAGGCGATGGTAGGATGTGTGTTGCTGAGCCGAGTGGAGTCAATATGAGGCGTGGCGGTTCCAAAGTTGCACGAAGGCAGCTCCGTGTTCCACCTAGCCATGGCAGATCCATCACATCAGCTGGATTGGGTGTTCAAGATTGCCTGGGGTTGATGACTCTATTGGGGGTGAAGCCCAATGTCTTCGGCGTCGAGGCATTGAGACTTACATGCTCCTCCTCAAGGGTCGAAGGTTCCATAAGGACGAGTAATCCCCGTGGACCAGGTACGAACTCTAAGGTTCCGAACCGGATTCTATGATCCAGGGGGGAGTTTCGGATCTGACCAAGGTGGCTGATCGGGTCAGCGTGTGGCAAGATGTCGCCGCCTGTGAGAGTCTGATCAGGGTAAGGTTTCCCTGGATGCAGATCTCATTGCTCGCTATGAGGTGAGCCATCGATTCATTCATTGTTCATAGTGGAACTCTCAATGAAAGCACCAATGTCGCTGTCAAAACCGGCGGATCTCGGGTAGGGGGTCCCGAGCTATGAGACTAGAATCAATGGTAACACGAAACGAAGGGGACAAGGTTTTACCCAGGTTCGGGCCCTCCTATATAGGTAATACCCTACATCCTGCTTGATTGTATTGATGATGTATAGGTTACAGAGTGGATCTACCTCAAGATCAAAGAGCTAAACCCTAGATGAGTTGTCCTCCCTCTACAGCCTAAAACCCTCTGGCTTATATAGATGCCGGGGGTACCTAGGGTTTACACACGGTCGGTTACATGCCGAAGAGATAAACATGCCTATCTACGGCTGACAATCTTGGAGAACACGCCACGACTTCTCGAAGCTTCCACCCCGGCGAGGTCCTTCATCTCCCAATGGTCACTTCGTGGCCCATAGAGTTTGGCCCGTGGGAAACAGGTCGGCTGCCCGAGGACCCCTTAATCCAGTTCTCCCTCAACTATGAAGAATCTAAGTCTCATGGCAAACTTCAAAGATTACATGTCAGGCAGAAAGGAATGGATTCTCGATAGTGGATGCACCGATCCCATGACCGAAGATAGAGACATGTTTCATGAGATCACACCAACTAATGGACCACACAAGTACCTGACCTTCGGAGACAACTCCAAGTGTAAGGTACTTGGCCTTGGTAAGTGGCCATACCTCATGATATCTCCATTCAAAGTGTCATGCTCATTGAATCCCTTGGCTACAATCTTCTTTCTGTATCTACACTTGCCAACTTAGGTTTCAATGTGCCTTTTTATAAAGTAGATTGCCAAGTGTTTCATTGAGACAATCATAACTAAGGTGATCTATACATTGTCGATTTCACTAAGAAATCCCAACCTAACACTTGTCTTATTGCAAAATCTTCTAAACATTGGTAATGGCATACAAGGCTGGGACATGTTGGCATGTGTAATCTATAAAAACTCATCAAAGGTGATCATACACTTGGTGTTAAAGATGTTATCTTTGATAAAGATAGACTTTGTAGTGCTTGTCAAGCGGGAAAAAAATTTGGGCGAAGTCATCCTATTAAGTATATCATGACTACCAAGACACCACTTGATACGTCTCCAATCTATCTACATTTTTTATTGTTCCATGCTGATATGTTATCAATCTTGGATGTTTTACAATCATTTTATAGCAACTTTACATCATTTTTTGGGACTAACCTATTGACACAGTGCCAAGTGCTAGTTGATCTTTTTTGCTGGGGTTTTTACTTCATGGAATATCAGTACCAAACGAAGCCCAAATACCGTGAAACTTTTTGGAGATTTTTTGGGCCAAAAGATACCTGGAGGACCAAAGAAGTACCACAGAGGTGGGCCACAGAGGCCACAAGACACCAGGGCGCGCCAGAGGCCCATGGTGCGACCTGGTGGGTTGTGCACTCCTCAGGATGCCTCTCCACCACCTATCAGCTCTATAAATACCCAAATATTCCAAAAACCCAAGGGGAATTGACGAAACACAATTCCAGCAGCTGCAAGTTCTAGAACTGCGAGATCCAATCTAACACCATCACGGAGGGGTGCATCGTCTTCATGGGTGCCTCTCCAATGATGCATGAGTAGTCCACCATAGACCTACGGGTCCATAGTTAGTATCTATATAGCTTCCTCTCTCTCTTTTGATTCTCAATACAATGTTCTCTTGGAGATCTATTTGATGTAATGACTTTTTGCGATGTGTTTGTTTGGATCCGATGAATTTTGAGTTCATGATCACTTTCTATCCATAAATATTATTTGAGTATTCTTTGATCTCTTATATGCATGATTACTTATAGCCTCATCTTTCTTCTTCGAATCTTTAGTTTAGTTAGGCCAACTAGATCAATTTTTCTTACCATGGGAAGAGGTGCTTTGTGATGGGTTCGAACTTGCGGTGTCCTCTCCCAATTACATAAGGAGCACTGAGGCATGCATGTACCGTTGCTATTAAGGATAAGAAGATGGGGTCTATTCCTACATGAATAGATTTTGTCTACATAATGTCACCGTTCTTATTGCATTACTCTGTTTCTCCATGAACTTAATACACTAGATGCATGCTGGATGGCGGTTGATGTGTGGAGTAATAGTAGTAGATGCAGAATCGTTTCGGTCTACTTATCTTGGATGTGATGCATATATAATGATCATTCCTTTGGATATCATCATGATTATTTGATCTTCTATCAATTGTACAACTTTAATTTGTTTACCCACCGGGTGTTATACTCATGAGAGAAGCCACTATTGGAACCTATGGCTCTGGGGTGTATCATCCAACATATTGCTTTCCGATCTATGTTTTTGCCACCTTTGTTTTTAGATCTATTATTCCAAAAACCCAAAAATACTTTGCTTCACGTTTTATTTTCTTCTTTTATGTTGTGTTCTTGTGTGATCTATCCATCAAATCTACTACAAACCAATCCATCTTTTTACCATGGAGAGATTGACAACCTCTCTTACGCGTTGGGTCACAAGTATTTGGTCTTTGTGTGCATGTACCGTTTACATAGTGTTGCATGGTTCTCCTACTGGTTCGATAACCTCGATTTCATAAATGAGGGAAACACTTACATTCGTTGTACTGCATCATCCCTTCCTCTTTGGGGAAATACTGATGCCGTCTCAAGCCATGTCACCACTTGAGATGCTTCATATGTATCTTCTCGGTCTGAATGCTTATAAGAGCCTCGGAGGAAATTCTTTTGTCTTAGTTATAGTTTATGATTTTCTAGATTTACGTGGGTATTCTTTCTTGATGATGAGTCGCGGGTTCAAAAGAGCTTCAAGAACTTCTCTTAGAAGGCCCAAAATCAGTTCGCAGTGAAGATCAAGAAAATTTGGAGCGATAATGGATTGGAGTACAAGAACACAAATGTGGATACCTGATAACCCACAAGTATAGGGGATCACAACAGTTTTTGATGGTAGAGTATTCAACCCAAATTTATTGATTCGACACATGGGGAGCCAAAGAACATTCTCGAGTATTCGCAGCTGAGTTGTGAATCCAACCACACCTGAAAGACTTAATATTTGCAGCAAAGTATTCAGTAGCAAAGTAGTATGGGAGTAATAGTAACGATGGCAAAAGTAACGGTAGCAGTTTTGTAGTGATTGTAACAGTAGCAACGGAGAAGTTCCTCCAAACCCAACGGATGATTCACACAGTGTGGGTGAAAAGAAAGTCAACATTGTAAATGAGGAAGTTCCTCAAAGCCCAATCCCACAAACAGGCACATCTGCAGATATTCCCAACAAAGGTATTCATGTTGCACAACTCTCCTTTAGTCCTCCTCATTCATTTGAATTGCAAAACATTGCTGAGTCTCATGCTTTGGATATAATTGATGGCTCACACTTAATCTCTAAAGAGGGCATGGATCTCTGGATAAAGCACTTTGCTCCAGTCACTCTTGGAGATTCAGATTCTTTCAAGATTGAGATCCCAGTAAGTTGGTATAGTTTCATAATCCACCTGTTAATAACTCCAAACAAATTTGGATGGACTATGCACTTATTGAAATATGAACTAGGGAGTGTGCTAACTGAAAATTGCTCTTCTGCAGATAATATCATGTTTCATATCCCTAATGGATGCTCTACTACACAGGCTCCTAGCTGTAAGGATATAATGCTTGGACTAGGTAAGGAGAATGACGGTATCAGCCCAGCTGCTCACTCCTCCAGTGGGGTTGGTAGTCCTCTAAAGCAAGTTTTCCCCCAACAAAGTGATTCTCCTGCCCTTAGGAGAAGCTATTTCAAAGAAAATGACAGATAAAGAACTAATGGTGGAAACTAAGGTAAGGAGAAGTGATAGAATTAGAAAAGATAATAATGGATATAGGAGGAAATCTTGTGATACAAAATCTTGCTTACCTTGCAATGCTGTTCCACCAATTACTCATAGCAGAGTGGTCAAAAATCTTACAAAAACTTTTTGCAAGGTGACTGAGGAGGAACTTCAGGAGAAGTTGTCCAAAATACTCAAGAAGAAAGGACAGGAGGATGTGGCCAAGATGGACAAAGCCACATGAATAGCAAACAAACCAAAAATTGTGTAATGATGATGTTACAACATAACACTCAGATTAGGAGGGAGATGCTATATCTATTTACCCTGGACTACCACATATGTGTGTATGCTGGTTTTAAGGATGTCAGTTTATGTAAACAGTTCGGTTTTGGGTCAATGTGGCACCTTTTGCTAGTAGAACTTCTGATGCTCATTAATGTGTCCTATCTTTGGTATATCTATAAGGATAATCTTGAACTCCTAGTGATATTTGAAAAACTCCTGGTGATATTTCAAAAACTTCCTTATAACATATTCATGCTGTCAATGAATTGTATGTGCATGATGGAATGTGGTGAATTGTACATTTCCTACATGGGTCTGGAAAAGGAAGACCTAACTCATATTTCAGGAATCATACCAAGGGATGGCACTTGGTATTCCAAAGGAAGTTGCATCTAGTTTATTATGAATAATAATAGATCTTGGAACAAATTGAACTGGAATGTTAGAGGGCTAAATTCATCTGAAAAATGGTTGGCTATTAAACAAAAAGTTGAAGAAAGTGCTGCTGGAATTGTTTGCATATAGGAAACTAAAAGAGATAATTTTGACTTGGGATACATCAATCAATTTTTCCAAACAAGATTTAACAAATTTGAGTACATGCCTTCTATTGGGACCTCTGGAGGTATCTTGACTGCTTGGAATGGAGCTTTATTTTCTGGTGAACTCATATTTCAAAACAAATTCTCCATCTCTGTTCAGTTCACATGTACCACAACTTCCAAAACCTGGATTCTTACAAAAATCTATGGGCCTTGCCAATTGGAAGAAAAAAATTGAATCATAGACTGGTTCAGTAACATTCAAATGACCAATGATGTTGACTAGATTATTATGGGGGATTTTAACTTCATAAGGGCTCTTGAAGACAGAAATAGACCTGGTGGAGATGCCAATCAAATGTTGCTCTTTAATGAATCTATCAGCAACTTAGGGCTGGTGGAATTACCTTTAAAAGGCAAGCAATTCAACTGGAGTAACATGTAGGAAAGCCCTCTTTTAGAAAAACTAGACTGGTTTTTCACCTCTGTAGCTTGGATGACTTCTTACCGTGACACTACTACATTACCCCTGGCTAAACCCACTTCTGACCATCTCCCATATGTGATTAAAATTGGAATAGCCATTCCTAAGTCCAAGGTCTTTAGATTTGAAAATTACTGTCTCAAACACAGTTTATTCAAAGCTATAATTCAAGCAGCTTGGGATGTTCCTGTGGGACACACTGATTCAGCTAAGAAAATCAATGCCAAATTTAAAAACCTGAGAAGAGCTTTGAAGTTATGGGCCAAAACTTTGTCCTGTCTCAGAAAGCAGATTGAATATTTAAATGCATGTATTTTTCTTGTGGGATCTGATAGAGGAATATAGAGATCTTTCTACTCTTGAATGGAATTGTAGATCCATATTGAAAGAATGCCTACTCACAGTGCTTAATAATCAAAAACTATATTGGAAACAGCGAGTAAGAATTAAAGGAGTTATGTTTGGTGATGAAAAAACAAAATTCTTACATACTAAAGCTTCAATCAATCACAAGCACAATAAAATTGCAATGTTATGGAATGATGATCAAGTGGAAATCACTGACCATGAAGGAAAGGCTGCAATTCTTTGGGATTCTTTTAAGAAGAGATTAGGACAATCTAATGGACACACGATGTACTTCGACTAGAATGAGATTTATGAAAACAGAGTGGATCACCATGTTTTTCAGGATCTTGAGAAACCATTTACACATGAGGAAATTGATGAAGTGGTAAAAAATCTGCCTACAGATAAATCCCCAGGTCCAGATGGTTTTAACAATGAATTCATCAAAGCATGTTGGGATATCATTAAGGTGGATATTACTAAGCTTATCATGGATTTTCATGCTGGCACCTTGAACCTAGAAAGTATTAATACCTCTTTCATCACTTTAATACCCAAAAAAGAAGTGCTGGTTTCACCTAATGATTTTAGGCCAATTTCTCTGTTGAATGGAGTTCTTAAGATTATCACAAAGCTGATGGTCAATAGACTTCAAAAGATTATTCTTCAATTGGTTCATATCAATCAATATGGTTTTCTCAAAGGTAGGGTAATTCAGGACTGCCTTGGCTGGGCATATGAATACATATACCAATGCCACAGATCAAAAAAAGAGATGCTAGTGATGATGCTCTATTTTGAAAAAGCCTTTGACACAATTGAGCATTAGGACATCATTGACATACTCAGAGCAAAGGGATTTGGGGGAAAGTGGATTTCATGGATGCAATTACTTTTTGCATCTGTATCATCTGCAGTAATGCTAAATGGTACTCTCGGGAAAAATTATACTATAAAAGAGGAGTTAGACAGGGTGATCCTTTGTCTCCTTTAATCTTTGTCTTGGCTACTGACCTGCTACAATCAATCCTCAATAGGTCCATGAGACTAAACCTAATCACCCCTCCTCTGCAAGTCAATTCATGCCTTGACTTTCCAATAGTGCAATATGCAGATGATACCCTAGTTCTGATGGAAGCAAATGCCAAATATTTAATTTGTCTCAAGGCACTACTGAATACTTTTGCCTCAGCCAATGGATTAAAAGTCAATTATGGAAAACCAATCATGGTACCAATAAACATTGCTGATGACAGAGTGGACATATTCACTAATACATTACAATGTTCTAGGGGACAATTCCCTTTGACCTATCTGGGATTACCTTTCGGTATCTATAAACCAAATGTGGAACAATGTATGCCCCTTGTACAAACAATTGCTGAAAGGTTGGCTGGTATCTCACCCTTCATGACCCAGGCAGGGAGACTACTACTGGTCAAATCTATACTTGCATCTCTTTCAATTTTCTTCATGTGTTGCCTGGACATACCCATCACCATAAAAAAGCAGATCAACAAATACCTGAGGCACTGTCTATGGATAAGCCCTGACCTGCAAGACCACAGACCAGCTATGGTGGCATGGCACACTGTATGTAGACCTAAGAATCAAGGTGGTCTGGGAGTAATGGATATTTTCACACATAAAAAGACCCTACTGATGAAAAATCTACGTAAATTCTTCAATAGACATGACATTCCATGGGTCAACTTAATATGGGAAACCTACTATAGCAATGAACAAGTTCCAGGAATAAATAAGGTGGGATCATTCTCGTGGAGATCAAATCTGACACTCATTGATTGGTTCAAAGCAATTGCCAGAAGCAATGTAGGAGATGGAAGAAGTGCCATGTTTTGGGATGACTTGTGGCATCAATTTGTTTTGAAACATAAGTTTCATCACCTTTACACTTTTGCCAAAAACACTAATCTCACTATCCAGCAAGTGATAAGCACTGAATACCTCCAAGATCTCTTCCATCTCCCACTGACTATTCAAGCATATGAGGAATTTCTGGAAATGGAAAATATTTGTATCACTTTGCAATAGTCTCAATACTAGAATGCAGTGGACACATGGTCTTACATTTGGGGAAATGAATTCTACTCCTCCACCAAAGAATACAAGGTTCTGATAGGACACAAACAAACACCACCTAATTTTACTTGGATTTGGAAAAGCTCTTGTCAGCCCAACCACAAAGTGTTTTTATGGATGCTCCTTCATGATAGAATAAACACAAGAAATCTTTCAAGAAGGGAGAATTTTGTGCTGGAAGATTACAAGTGTGCAGTGAGAGATTGTCAATAGGAAGAAACACTTCATCATATTTTTTGGGGTTTCCCTTGTGCCATACAATGTTTGGACTTTATCTGTCCCTCAATAACACGCAACTTGTCTGTCTTGGAAGCATATCAAGATCTCAAAGATAAGCTCAACTATCCCTTCTTTATGGAGATTATCATACTGGGGTCATGGGCTATCTGGATTTCTAGGAATAACAAGTTCTTTGAGAACATTACACCCTCTTTTCAAGGATGGAAATTCATCTTCCTCGAGGAACTAAAACTGCTCAGATTCAGAATGAAGAGAAAACATCTACATCAGTACAATACATGGTTGGACTCTATTTTGTAATTAAGAATTTTAGCATCCTAAGTTCCTTTCTTTGTTCTTTTTCTTCTGTTTCTTTTCTTTTCTTTGGTTTCTTCTCCTTTTCTAGATAGCTAGTTCTTTTTATTTTTCCCTTAGGCTTACCTCAAGCCTCCCAGAATTTGTCACTTTTCATTTAATTTATAAAAAATTGCAGTGGGGTTTTACCCTACTATTTATAGTAAAAAAAAGCAACTGAGAAGTAACTTAGCAGATATCAATATGTGGAAAGCTCATAGGCAATGTATCAGTGATGGATGATTATGTCGGATGGGATTCATCATGCAACGGTTATAACATAGGGTGACACAAAACCAGCTCCAATTCATCACTGTAATGTAGGCATGTATTCCATATATAGTCATACGTGCTTATGGAAAAGAACTTCCATGACATCTTTTGTCCTACCCTCCCGTGGCAGCGGGTCTTATTGGAAACTAAGGGATATTAAGGCCTCCTTTTAATAGAGAACCAGACCAAAGCATTAAAACTTAGTGAATATATGAACTCCTCAAACTACGGTAATCGCCGGAAAGAATCCCAGTTATTGTCACCCTGGGGGATGCGGATCATAACTCGTAATAGGTGTCTACAACTTGCAAGATAGGATCAAGAACACATATATATTCATGAAAACATAATAGGTTCAGATCTGAAATCATGGCACTCGTGTCCTAATGACAAGCATTAAGCATAGCAAAGTCATAGCAATATAAATCCCAGAACATAGTGGATACTAGGGATCAAACCCTAACAAAACTAACTTGATTACATAATAAATCTCATCCAACCCATCACCGTCCAGCGGCGGATGGGTGGTGGTACCCTAGCTCCCACTGGACCGTCAGTAGCCATCGGGCCTGGTTGTGCATGTTACATCTGTTAGGGACAAAATGATGTGAGACCCATCGAGCAGCCGGGCCCAGAGGTGCGTGTGGCGGATTTGATGGGGCAGAACACCCCTACTCCTCACGACACACTAGAACCATCATGCTAGTAATAAAGCCTACCCACGCAGGCGCAATCACATCATTGCTCCGCCATTCCCAATTTGTCCTTCCTCTTGCGCGTGAGCAGCTCCTCTATTCCCTCTCTCCCCACTTCCATTATCTCTGCTACCATGTTTCTTGGCAAGAAACCTATGGTCGCTAAGGCCTCCTCCAGAAAAAGCGTTTTGGCGGTGGAGCCCGGTCCGGCCTTGTTGTCGTCCACAATCATCAACAAGAGCGGGCTGGCCAGGGAACTTCCTATGGTGGCCACCTCGTACTACGAGGGAGGTGCCACCAAGATCTGGCCGGGCTCACACATGCGACGTGAACTCGGGCCCATTGTGGTTCATGTCTTCTTCCACTCACTCTTCACTAGGCTGGTGCTGCTCTTTTCTGACTTTCTCCTTGCCATACTAGAGCACTACGAGATTTCTCTTCTCCACATTCACCCAACTCCGTCCTTGTCCTTTCTCTCTTGGTGTACCTCTGCGAGTCCTTCCTAGGGGTGATGTCGCTCGTGGCGCTCTTTCAAACTTTTTACAGCCTATGGGTTTTCTCCTCGAGAAACCACCGCTCTGGGGCACCTCCTTTCGCATCGACGATGAGATGCGTAAGATCATCGACATAAAGATCCATAAGAAGGTAGAGAACTTCCTCTCATACTGGGTTTATGTTGACGCCCTGTAGACTAGCTCTCTCTCTTGATGGCCCCAACCGAGCCGGTCAATAAGACCCCCCACTGGGAACACAAAAAAGCACAGCCACACTGACCTGGGGCCGATTCTGGCAAGGCTGGCGTAGCTGCGTGAGGCCAGGCTCAAGGCGAGCTTGGTCACCAAGGAATTCCTCATCCGCCGCATCGCGCCCTTGTAGAAGCACTTGCTCCCGGTGTAGGAGATCACCAGAATTGAAGACCGGATCCGGCTGGCACAAGGGCACCTCTTGGACGAAGAGGTGGCCGGAGCTTGGGAAGTTTTATTCCCTGGGGAGGCAGAGGAGGTTCCAAACGCCATGTTCCCATTGTACCGCTGGGACAAAAACTATTATCTCATCACGGTGATGCCCCAGTTCTACTAGTGGGCGCTAATCTGGACGGACATCGAGGAGCCCAAGGTGATCCCCGAGGATTCCCCGGGAACGGAGTCTGCCTTGGGTGACCGCGACGCCACTCACCCAGAGGAGAAGAGTACAAACAATGGCCATGATCCGTTTGCATATTTTCAAAAATGGATTTGAAATGGTTTCAAAACCAAATTCAAATTCACTTTGAAAATAAAACTGCATAAATTAGTTGCCCAAAATGCCCAAACAAAATGTGCAACAAATCACAAAATTTCAAATTGTAATTTAGAAAAAATTCACTGTCGAAAGAAAATAAAAATTCAAAATAGTATTTTGAATTTGCAAAGAAACAAGAAAAAGGGAAAGGTAGCAAACAAAATTGGAAAATAAAGTAAAAAGAAAAAGGCCCTAGACCTAGCGTGGCTCATCTACCCCAGGCCGGCCCAAAAAGCACGCAGCCTAGCCGGCCCCTGCGCTCTCCCCCTCCCCTCTCGCTCATAGGAGGACCCACATGTCAGTACATCCTTCAACCTCCCGCATGTGCGCAACCGCCCACTTCCCCACGACCCCAACCATGACCTCGGCCACGATCGCGCACCTGTGCTCCCTGTGCTCGCGAGCCCTCATGGCCATGCCCAATAAATAGAGCACCCCCTCCTCTCCATTTCCCCTCTTATTCCCCTCACATCGTCGTTAGGCTAAAATTGAAACTTACTTCAATCTCTCAGCCTCCTGAAAGCTTCTGCTGCCGCCGCTCGTGTCTAAGGATGTCGCCCTTCATCTCGGTGCTCCCTCGCCACCCAAGTCCACTGCCGTCGATGGCAATCCTCCCCGTCGCCGCTATCATAGTGAATTATTCATCATATTAGGGTTAGAACTCAGCCCCTTTGGCGCTCCCCTATCTGATTCTTGCGTTATAGGTCGTCTTTATCTTCAGCCATTATTTGAAACGATTCTACACAAAAACTCAAATAGAATAGATGAACAATTTTTTAGGTTTAGATTTCTACCATGTTTGACTCGGCGTCACCGAGTTGATATGTCGTCGTTTTCTCACAATAGATGCCAGGGGTGGCTTACCGAGGTGAGAGTAAGGCTGTCGTGGAAGATACGGGATGGGATAGGGTAGTTGCACGCGGTTGTTTACCCAGGTTCGGGGCTCTCCGGAAAGATAATACCCCTACTCATGCATGTGTGTCTATGAAGTGTATATGTTGTATAGAGTTGCTCCTGGAGCCGTGTTTAAATAGGAAGAGGGAGCTGGCTACTCCTTTCCATGGCCTCACGTGTGTGAGGATGAGAGAAATGGGACGGGAGGAGGGAATGAGAGGAGGCCTTGCTTGCCCATGGGTGATCTCCCCTGATGCCTCTTATATAGGGAGGCCGAAGGGACAAGGGGTGGCCCACATGGCCTAACTACACCATTGAAGGCGACACGTGAGGGGACACATGATGCAGGCAATAGTGCACCACTATTGGAGATGACATGCGAGGTGACACGATGACATAGGCTATAGTGCACCACTTTTGGGGTGCAGCGAAGTGACGCATGATGCAAACTATAATGTCTTAATGTCAAGTCCGATGGGACGTGGTGGTTGACCTTGCGCAGCAGGCCAGCTGGAGCAACCGGACAGAGGTCGGTTGGAGCAGCCGTCTAGGCAGGGAGCCGACCACAATCAGTAGTCGGCCAGACAGGGGTACCAGCCGGAGCATCCGGATAGAGGGCCGTTGTCCACCCCATTGTTTTAAAATGTTGAGTCGTCTCCTCGAGCCTACCCGGGGGTAACCCCCCCCCCCCCTCGTTTAGTAGCCTCCGAGCCTCTGGGCGACTTGCATAGTCGGGCATAGGGTTTTTGCCGTTGTCGTTCTTGTGGTAGAAGTTGTTGATGATGGTCGATTGCAAGACCGGGACGACACAGCTTGCTTCCAGCGGGGGGGGGGGGGGGGGTTGCCAGCACACCCGCTGGGTGTAGCCTCCGAGCCTCCGGGCAACTCGAAGAGTCGGGCAGGGTTTTTTTGCTGTCGCTAGAGTGAACGGTGGCATCTCGGTAGTCGGGCATGTATGCGGGGTCTGTCGGATGATGGGCGCGGGCCCCTGTCGAACACGGACTTTGAGTACACGGGCTGCTTGGCATGGAGCCCTTCCAGGGGCGGACGCGAAGTCTGTCGGCTGATGGGTGAGGATCCCTGTCGGGCGTGGACGCGGAGTCCACTTGCTGGTTGTTTCCAGTGGGGGTGCGCCAGCACACCCTTTGGGTGTATTCTTTGAGCCTCCGCGTGACTCGAAGAGTCCGGTGGAGGGTCTTTGTTGTTGCTGAAGCAGATAGTGGCATTTAGGACGCCGGGTTCGGACGCCGGGTCCGCCGATCGATGGGCGCTTGGCCCTGCAAGGCACGGACGTGGGGTCCGCTAGCTGATGGGCGTGGAGCCCAGGGTCCGCCAGCTGTCAAGCGCGAGGTGCGGTTGGGGGCGGACGCGGGGTCCGTTGGCTAATGGGCACGGAGCCCTACCGGGGGCGAACGCGGGGTCCGCCCGCTGATGGGCGTGAAGCGCTGTCGGGGGCAGACGCGGGGTTCATCGGCTGATGGGCGCGGACGCGGGACCGCCGGCTATTGAGCACGAGGCGCTGTCGAGGGCGGACGCATGGTCCATCGGCTGATGGGCGCGGAGCCCTGCCAAAGGCGGGCGTGGGGTCCACCGGATGTTGAGTGCGAGGCACTGCCGGGCACGGATGTGGGGTCTACCGGCTGATGCGCGAGAGGCGTTGCCAGGCACGGATGCGGGGCCCCGTCGATGGATGGGCGTGGAGCCTTGCCGAGGGCACACGTGGGGTCCGCCGGCTATCAAGAACGAGGCGCTGCCGGGCACGGAAGCGGGGTCTGCCGGCTGTTGGACACGGAGCCCTGCCGAGGGCGGACGCAAGGTCCATTGGCTATCGAGCGTGAGGCCCTACCGGGTGCGGCCGTTGGGTCAGCCAGCTTATGAGCATGGTGCCCTGCCGAGGGCGGACGCGGGGTCCGCCGGCTGATGGGTGCGGAGCCCTATCGGGCACAAACACGGGGTCGGCCGGCTAATGGACGTGGAGCCCTCCCGGGTGCGTAGGCGGGTTCCGTCGGTTGTTGAGCGCGAGGCGCTGCCGGGCATGGCTTCCAAGCCTCCGAGCGAGGGGGTTCCTCATGGAAATGATCATGCAAAAGACGATTTTAGTCAATGCCGCCATGTCGAATATCTAGTTTTGGTAGTCCAAGTTTTATGCAAAGGGTGTCGACTCGGTTTCGTCTGAGTCTCCTTTAATTTTTTTCATGTGCTCTCCACTCTTTTGCTTTTGCTCTTGCTAGCCGGACTTCCGGGAGCCTGTTTGTGGCTGAGGCGAAGAGTGATCCGTGGAGTGGAGCGTACAATACTCGGACTCTGGGAGTAGACTTGACCGAGCAGATACTCACAAATGAAATGACATGGTTGCCCAAGACGTTTTCTCTCAGGACATTTTTCATGTGGGGTAACCTCTAGCTTGTGCTCTCGCTAGCCAGACAGTCATTGTGCGATCTATAGCTCAGACAAAGAGCGGGCTTTTGGTACCGTGCACGCTACTAAGCTATCTATGGGTATGAATGTATCAAGCCAAACGGCCAACCCTGGGCCGAGATTAGCTCATGCCCGGGTGAACAGTAAAGTAGCTGAAAGAAATGCGGGGATGGCCTCCGAGGGATTCTCGGGGTATCCCTATTTTGTGCACAGCACACAGATATGTGGGTGGAGAGCTCGCATTGTTCTTTTTGGCGCCGGCAAGGCAGTTGTGGTCAAGGACAGCCGGCGCGGCTTTTAGCCAGCGGAGCACGCCACCACCCGTTGGGTGTACTCGCCGAGTCTTCGGTGGTCAATGGGTGTGCCAGCCGGCCAGGAGTCAAAGTAGATGGGCGACCGAAGTCGGCCCGGTGTCGAAGTAGAGGGATTGGCCAGCCTGCCATGTGACAATGCAGGTAGGTAGGCCGGTCGACTGAGCGGTGACGCGGGCGGGCATGCCGAGCGCCTTTTTTTGTAGCCGACTCCCCATGATTTTTCCTTCCCTGTTGTCTGTGTCAAAACTGGCAGATCTCGAGTAGGGGTCCCAAACTATGAGACTAGGATCAACGGTATAAGGAGACAAAGGGGACACAAGTTTACCCAGGTTCGGGCCCTCCAATGGAGGTAATACCCTACATCCTGTTTGATCGTATTGATGGTGTAAGGGGTTACAGAGTTGATCTACCTCGAGATCATATGTCTAATCCTAGATGAGTTGTTCTATCCCTATGCCCTAAAACCCTCCGGCTTATATAGATGCCGAGGAGGCCTAGGGTTTACACATGGTCGGTTACACGCCGAAGAGATAAACATGCATATTTACTACATCAAACATGGAGCGCAAGCCATGCTTCTCGAAGCTTCCATCCTGGAAACTAGGCCTTCAAATCATCCAGTGTTCGGCAAGTAGCCCATATAGTCCGGCCTATAAACAACAGGTCGGCTATCCGAGGACCCCCTAATCCAGGACTCCCTCACCCGCGTGGGCAGCAGGCCGCGTCAGTTGTGGAGCAGGAGCCAGCGGGGGCGTGCTAGAGGCAGAGTCGGACGCGTCTATATAGAGGAGCCGGCGTGGGCATGGGCACACGCGAGCCGGAGTGGGTCTGGGCAGGGCCAGGAGGTGCGGGGGCGAACGGCTGCAGGGCCGGACGCGGGCATGCGCAAGGAGCAGGGCTGAGGCCAGCATGCACACACACGCGCAGACGGAGCGGCGACACAAAGCAGCGCGGACGCATGGGCGCGTAGGCGGGGCGGGTGGCACCACAATGCAGGGGTCACGAGCGGCGAGCGGAGGCGTAGCGACAGCGAAGCGACGAGGAGGCGTAGAGACGTCACACCGGTGTTGTCGGGTGCTTGGCACGGCCGGGGTGCAGCGTTGGACGTTGTCAGGCGGAGCCGTACGGACTCGCTATCACACCTTGTGATTTGCCTCATGACTAAGTTATCATGACTCAAAAATCAGGGCAAATTGAAACTTTTTCTGTGCTTGTGATGCTTGACTTGATTGTTGATTGCTTGTTTGCTTTCTTGTGCTCTATATTCATAAAATCCGTCCTACTCTCAAAACTATTTTCCTTGATCCCCACTCTTGTCCAATGATCATTCCATGTGAATAGGGCTTAAGTATATTTTTACAAAATATTATTTTGGCTAAAAAGCATTTATTCAAACTAGGTTTTCAAAACCCCTTGATTTGAGATTTGCACTGCAAATCCCCAAATTGGGTGGACCCTTTTCCCCCAAATGCTTTATTTGGAACCTACTATATATAAGACTTCCCAAAACCATCAAATATTATTTTTAAAGATTATTTTCCTATTTTATTTAAAGGCTTTTTCTTAAGGCCAGAAATGGTATTTTATATGGAAAAATTATTTAAATGCTTTAAAAATATTTGGGAAAATTTAGGAAAGCTCAGTGGACATATATTGTCCATATATAAGAGTTTCAAGGCATGGTCATGTTCAAAATATTGGACAAAACCCTTCAAAACCAATTCTGCCTATTTCAAGCATTTGAAATATTTCTATAAGAAATATTCTCAAATAAATCTAGGAAAATTATAGCATGTCACATATGATACATGTGATCCCCTTTCATCTCAATACCAATTGTTTTGGTTCACCAAAATATCCTAAAACCATTCCTCTCCAGAGCCAAATTTGATCAACTTTGCATTGTGAAGTATCTCCTCTTGAGCTTAAACTTTGTGGACATGATATAATCCTCCAATATTGTATCCACACCAAAGGGTTCATCAAGGAGAACAAATTAACTTGTCCAAATCCCCTCAAAACCATTTCTATTGATTTCAAGAATTTGGTAATATTACATTGCCAAGTTTTCCCATTGGGCCCCAAACTTTCTGTGCATGTTATAGTCCCTAAAATATTTCACCACATCAAGTGGTGCATCAAGGGGAATGGATTTGCATAGCTAGATCTAAGAAAATGCATTTCTGCCCATTTCTAGGGTTTACAACATTTGTATTGCCAACTTTTCTCAAATGAGCTCAAAACTTGTGATCACTCCTAATTTAACCCATAATTTTATCCTGTGAAAACCCATAGCAAGTGGAGGCCTTTATTTGCCTAGAACAACATCAAACACCTTCTGGTGTATTCTAGGATTCACTATTTTGACCACGTATACTCTTACCCTTGAGCTCCAAATTTTACCAGAGCCCTTAGTAGTTCCCCTTTACCTCCAATAAACTTGGCATGGTCTTAGCTCAATGATTGGCCTAGTAAAACTCTCCATTTACCCCATGGACAACAAGTTTTCCCCTCTCTCTCATATTATATCAGCTACCCAGGGCATCCAAGGCCAGTAGGACTTATTTTAGACCATCCTATATATCCTATACACCAGTGGCCGCGCCCTACATGCCAAAGACATGCCTTGGCATGCAAGGCTCACGGTTTGGAGCATGCTACAGTGCACCCATGCACTGTAGCTTGCCCAATCAGAGGAACCCGACAGCCTTGGGCGTCGGGGACGTGTCCCTTGAGTTCTTCTCGACGTCCACAGCACGCTGTAGAGCGGTCGGCCCACTCCTTCCTGGCCCTCCTCTTTCCCCTAGCAGGCACGCCCGAGCATCGCCCATGGACTCCATTCATGGTGCGCCTCGGCAGGGCTACTTAAGCCCGCACCTGAGCACCTGCTGCCTCCCTTCGCTCTCTCCCTCCCCCGTGGACCGCCTGGACCTCTGCATTCTCCTCCCGTGCTCCCCTTCTCCTCCATGATCGAAGTCCCGCCGGCGGCTCCGCTCAAAATCCGACTACATCGGCTTCCCCCTACTTCCCTGAGCCTCTCCAGGACCCTCCATCGCCTCTGCGCTCCTCCCCGCTCCCCTCTCATCTCTCCAGTTAGCCCGGGCGCTGCTGCCACTACCGCCCATCGCCGGCCTCCGCCGCGGTTGAGGTCTCCCTTCCCTGGTGCTCCCCTACGAAGATGAGGCAGCCAGAAGGATGCAGGACTCCATGTCGAGCCCTCCGGTGGCCAGGACATCATCGGAGGTGGAAGGAGCCGCTGGGGCCAACGCTGGCGAGCACTCGGTCCTCCTCCCTTTCCCTGCTCCGTTTGAGCAGGAGGTGGAGGATGAACCTGACGGGCAGGGCCCCCTGTCTGTGACCAGAGGGCCGGGCCCAGCCGGTTAAGTGGACACTGCTCCCGTCGTCTTCGTTTTCCTACGGTAGAAGCGCCATGTGGGAAGGTGCCTTCGACATCACCGGCCTCCCGTGCGGCCAGGCTAATGGGTCGGCCCGTCTGCCTATCCTACGTCGTGTGCACTAAATAGCGCACAGGTATAAGCCTTTTCCCTTTTTGAATTATTTATTTTCTGTAGAGCTTGTAAAATCCATAGGAAAATCGTAGTAGCTCCAAATTTAGTTATTCAAAATCCTAGATATTCATAAAATAATTTCCTATCCAAATATGTGCATTGCAGAATTTTCCATAAATATTTTCTAATAGTTCAAATTAAAATTTGAATTTGAACCATATAGAGCCCCACTTTGTAAATTCCTAGGGAATTATTAGTAACTCCAAATGGGATGATTCAAGTTCCTATCTATGTCTAAATTCATGCACTAATTAAGGAACATTTTTCCTGGTGCCTCTCTACCATCCAAATAATTGAGCTATTTATTTAGGTATAACCCACTTTGAAAATCCCTAGGATATTCTTACCAACTCCAAAACCAGTAAAACCACTTCCTAAATGTTTCTAAAATCATGCCCTATTAAATGGGTGCTTTCACCCATATTTGTAAACATCTTTTTTGTAGACATCTTAGCAGGACACCAATTCCTCCATTCCTCCATTCCAAAATCATCGTTGATCTAAATCTAGTTCAATCATTTTATAAATTTTCCTCATGACCAGAGAGGTCTAAGAAAAATATATTTCCTATTTATAGAGCACTTTTATTATCCGTTTGTTGTGTTGCTTCCGTGGTTGTTTCCGATGATAGTTGGCGAAGAAGACGAATTGCTCGGAGTGGATAAGAAGCGTGTAAAGACCTCGAAGACATTGCTAAGCCAGGCAAGCAGCCCTTTGACCATGTTAAGAAACTTTTCCATGCATGACATATAGTACTTGTTGTTTCGATGATTTGATCAAGATGTGGTACTCCCCCTTCGATGGGATGCCTCCGATACTTTTACCATTGAAACTTGCATCGTGCATGACCCTACCACCTTATGAGGGTTATATGGGTGGGTGTAGATAGGATGCTAGTAGATGCTACACAAGTGGGATGGGATTTATGCATAGTGATGGAAAGGAAGTGATTCTTTCAATGACTTTTCGAAAACCCCGTCGGGTGCCACTAATGCTCGAGGGAGATGATGATGAGTTGGGTGACCACTTGAGAAAGAAGTGGTGTACCAGAACAAGTGGAGGGTGTGTTTTCGAAAACGGAGAGTTTTAAGGTCTGTTGACCGACCCAACCTTATATGCACAACCACGATACCCCTTATGGGACGGGGCTTTGTTGATTACCTTGATCGGTACTAGCAAGGAGCCTGCATTACTAGTGGCGGGAGTGGCGTGGTCACTCTCGATACGGGGTCATACCGGTATGTACGATCATGCGCTGTCTTCACAGGCACCGGGCACACTGTTGGTCCCCTCATGGATGGTACGATCTGGAGCGAGGCTCATGTGATGTACATCGTGAGGGCTGGGTACCAGTCGAGTGGACTCTTTGTTTAGTATTGCTAGGGGAAAGGCATTGTTCGGGTACTTACCTCGGGTATGTGATGTACCGCGAGTCGTGGATGACACGGAAGTTTCTCGAGTCTTGTGGGTAAAGTGTGCAACCTCTGTAGAGTGTCTAATTATTCAAATAGCCGCATCCATGGTCATGGACAGTTGGAGGTCCTTCTTAAACTACGTACGAATGTTTTCATAAAACTTGGTGTGAGTGTGGGTGTGAAGGTGACAAAGAGGTCACTTGAGCTAAGTCCGATGACTTAGCATGGAGATTGAACTAAGTCCGATGACTTAGCATGATGAGTGAACATGAGATGTTCAACCCCTTCTTGTGATGATATCTGTAACATGTTCATATGGATATCTATCAATTGTTGATGCATTCTTATTAGATACTTGATCATGTCATTGCATTAAAAAATTAGCTTTCCGCAAATTACCTACTTAGTGCTATATCATGCATCATGATTACGTTGTTCCACAACTTGGGTTGCTTGCGAGTACATTCAAAGTACTCATTGTCTTGCCACTGGTTATTTAATTGGCCAGGCATGGAAGAATAGGAGTATGTTGAAGAGTTCATTGGTGACGAACATGCGAACTAGGACGCTTCCCAGTAACAATGCCTGTAGGTTTAAGGCTGATGTCATAGGTTCACGATATCGATCAGGATTTCCGTTGCTTGTTCTATTTAAGTGTCTGACCCTTGTGTCCCTATCTATGTAAGACTAGACCTTCATGGTCTTTATTTGTGTAAGACGCTAAATGTGGATGTCAGACTCTTGTTATTTAGCTTCTGTGTGTTCAGTGAGCATTGATCTCTGGGATCACTGTGCACATGAGTCGGGGTCCCTACAGCTGGTATCAGAGGCATCCCGACTATAGGAAGCCCTTAATTAGCATGGCCGTTAATTAGGACAAAATCATTTTTCTAGACCCTTCAAAATCACTTACAAAGCATATATATTTCTTGCCGGACTCTCCATCATGATTATGCATGTAGCCATTTTATTAACTAAATAAAGTCTGAAACAAGTTCACAATCCTAAAAAAGCAAATAGTGTATAGTGAAAACAATAAAAATTACATGCCTCAGTTGGCCAGCAACAGATAAACCACGATGACTAGACACTTAGCCTATTAATGTGCCAGCGTAGCATCGGACAGCAGGTCAGGTAACGGCCGGCAGGACAGCCAGGCAGCCGGCCGGGTAACCGACCAAGGTGTGTGGCCGTGTAGTCGACCATGCATGTGGCCGTTCAGCCGGCCCTGCATGTGACCATCCATGCAGCCCCTAGCCATGCATGTACGTACATACCATGCATGCACGTAGTTCTTTTTTTCATTTGCATGTTGGAGCGGGAGATTAAGGAAAGAGCGCGTTCGACTGCGCAAGAAGCGAGGGTGGGGCAGCAGCTAGCCTGGGACGACGCGGGCGCATGGGCGGAGCAGACGGCTACCGCACGCGGGGCGAAGCCGACCGGGCACGCGCGACAAAGCCGTCCTGGTGCAGCCGGCCGGGCGCGTGCGGAGCAGGCGCTATCGAGATGGCACGGGGCGGAGCTGGCTGGAACGGCGGGCCGACTTGATGAAGGTGGAGCTGCGTAGCAGTAGCCGACACAACCGTGGGCGTCGGGCTGGGGCAACCGAACAGGCAGACTGTACCCAGGCGGCGGCAACATGCATGGCGTGCATGCAACACATGTGTGCATGCAGCCATGCAACATCCCGTCAGGCATCCGTGCATGCGGCCATGCACACGCCTCCATGCGCATGCGCACGCAACCAGGCTAAGGCAGCAGCCAGCCAGCACAATGGCCACGTAGCCGGCCAGCGCTACGGTGGCCGGTCGGGCAGCGGTAGACGGCTAGGCAGCCGGACGGGCATGAGCCAAAGAAGGGCCGGGCGCGTACGAGTGGTACGAGGATGGAGTCGACGCGCTGCGCGGCACGGGGCAGGCCGCCAGGGGCGGAACGGCCTTGCAGGGGAGCCGTAGGAGCTCGTCGATGCGTGGGGGAGCCGTGCATGGAGCTCGCTGAGCGGGGCGAGAGAGGCCGGGACGGAGCTGTGATGAGTCTGGGGTGAGCCTTAGGCGGCTTGCAGGCGCGCCGCTGGGCGGCTGCATTCGCGATGTCGTCGCCCGCGTGCACATGAGCCGTGCTAGCTACCCAAGCTAGTATTCACGCATCCGAATTGATTGGCTTTGATTGCTAGCTACCTAGCTAGACGCGAATGTGTGCACGTACAGGGACGGGGTGGTTAGCTTGCCTGTGCGCGGACGTGTGGTCCAGGGGAGACCGGAGCGGGATGAGACCGACGACAGGGACACGCTGTCCCGTGTGGTCAGTGACACGTTGGAGCGAGTTGGAGGTGGACGAGGCCGATAGCAGGGACGTGCCATCCCATGTGGCTGCGCCGGGGACATGTTGGTGTCGAGCCCCCGAGCATCGTCGGAGGGACGGCGGCAGCACCGTGGTGGGACGACAAAGAGGGTCCCGTCCGGACCACGTTTCCAGCAGCAGCTAGCCCCACGGTGGGCACTAACTATCTTTGTTTTCTCACAATAGATGCTAGGGGTGGCTTATCGAGGTGAGAGCAAGGCTGCCGTGGAAGATCTGGGACGGTATAGGGTAGTTGCACGCGGTGGTTTACCCAGGTTCGGGGCTCTGCGGAGAGATAATACCCCTACTCCTGCATGTGTGTATATGAAGTATATATGTTGTACATGGTTGCTTCTGGAGCTGTGTTTGAGGAGGAAGAGGGAGCTGGCTGCTCCTTTCCATGGCCTCACTTTTGTGAGGATGAGAGAAATGGGAGGTGAGGAGAGAATGAGAGGAGGCCTTACTTGCCTGTGGGTGAGCTCCCCTGGTTCCTCTTATATAGGGAGGCCCAGGGAACAATGGGTGACCCACATGGCCTAACTACACAATTGGAGTTGACACGTGATGCAGGAAATAGAGCACCACTATTGGAGAAGACATGCGAGGTGACGCGGTGATGCAGGCTATAGTGCACCACTTTCGGGGTGCAGCGAAGTGACGCATGATGCAGGCTATAGTGTCTTCATGTTGTGTCCGATGGGACGTGGTGGTTGACCTTGCACAGCTGATACTTGTGATCTGCGTTTTGTTTTCCATTAAGAGTAACGGTTTATCGCAGCACAATGCGGGTAATTATTCCCCTTAGTTATCAAACCAAGGTCGACCAAAGCAATAGGAATATCAATCCTCAACCGTGTTCAGCAGCTACACACAAAAGTACAAACAACTTGCACCCAACGCTGGCAAGAGGGTTGTTAGTCCCCTTGATCTCGTTATTTGCAAGCAAGTGAGTTGTATAGATAATTGTAAATTGCAAAACCAAATAAAATCAAATAAATAACAGCAAGGTAATGATAGCGTTTGTGAATATATGAGTGAATAGACCTGGGGGTCGTAGAGTTCTCTAGTGGAATCTCTCATAGAAATAGCATAAAGTGGGTAAACAAATTACTGTTGGGCAATTGAAAGAAAAGTGAATAGTTATTTGATTTTCATGGCAATGATCATTTGTATATAGGCGTCACGTCCATAAGCAAATAGGCCGACTCCTGCCTACACCTACTACTATTGCTCCACTCATCAACCGCTATCCAGCATGCATCTAGAGTATTAAGTAAAACAGAGTAATGCTTGAATAACGATGACATCATGTAGACAAAGTAAACTCAATGAATATCAATAAACCCCATCGTTTTATCCTTAGTAGAAGCAACACAAAGACACAACTTGTCCCCTTATGTCACTGGAATATAGAAATTCGTCAGGTTGAACCTACTACAATGCACCACTCCCACCAAAGAAATATCAATCTAGTTGGCCAAACTATCTCAATAGATCAGAGAGCATTACAAAGCTATAATGATCATGCAAATAAGAATCTTAGTATTCAGGTTTGACTCAAAGTACTTTTCAAGAATTATCTGAACACAAATTCACAATTCATCGGATCCTGACAAACACACCATACAAAGGGATTACATCGGATAGATCAAGGCAAATATGCGATGAACATTGTATTGAAGATCAAGATAGAGATAGAGATTTCCATCTACGTACTACCTACGGACCCGTAGATCTATGGTGAACTACTCATACATTATGGTGAGGGCAGCGAGGTTGATGAAGAGGCCCTCCATGATCGATTTCCCCTCCGACAGGGTGCCAAAACGGAGGTGTAGATGGCCTCCCATCGGAATAGAGACTTGCAGCAGTGTTAAAGGTTTTTCGGGAGCACCTCTGGGGGTTTTGGAATATATGTGCATTTGTAGATGAGAGGGGCGTCAGGAGGCGCACGAGGGAGACACAAGCCATCAGGGGCCGCCCCCTCGTGGCACACCCTATTGTCTTATGGGCCCCTCGTGGTTCTCCCGGACTCCTCCCAAAGCTTCCAGGTCTTCTTTTGGTCCAGAAAAAATCATCAAAAAGTTTCGTGGCAATTGGACTTCGTTTGGTACTATAAACCTGAAAAGTCAAAAACATGCAGAGAACAACAACTTGCACTAGGCACTGGGTCAATATGTTAGTGCTCAAAAATAATATAAATTGGTAAACAAATGCCCAAAAAGTATCCTAGAATGATAGTATATTAGCCTGGAACAATCAAAAATTATAGATACGTTGGAGACGTATCAGAGGCCCATAAGGAAAGAATATGCTAGCACAAATGACATAAGGGCTCCTGAGACTACCAAGAAAGGGATGACTATCACTGAGAATTCTACCTCCTCAAGGCAGAAAAAGTCCTTAGCTAAGAAACCAGCTCAGAAGAAGAGAGAGAGGAACAGAATTGTTCGTGTAGTTGGCAGAGTAACTTCTATGTTTGAGGACCTAGGTGAGCATGAGGAAGAGGAAGAGGAAGAGGAAGAGGAAGAGGAAGAACCTGCTGCAAACCCTCCTCCTTCCAAGAATAATAAGCTTTTAGCTCATTCTATGCCTAGCAAACCACCATCTAAGGCTAATACAACTTCTCCCAAGAAGCCAGCTGCCCCCAAGCCTAAGAGGACCACGATAGACATTCCTCTTGGTGAGAAAAACAGGAGATATTCCACCATGGAAGAAAAGAAAGATGTTGTTTTGAAGAAGCTGAGGCCTCACCTGCGAGAGCATAATGATGATCAGCCAGTGAGAGAGGAGATGAAGAAGAGAAAGGATCAAAGGCTGAGGAAATGGAGAGTAGATGACCCATATTCCATCAGGAGAAGGAATGGAGTAGATGTTTGCTTCCACACCAAGGTGCAGCAAGATCTTTATGAGACTGTCTTGCTAGACAAGAGTCCTGCAATTAGCAACATGAGATATGTCGATTGGAAGTTCATCAAGGAAAATGAAGATTACTTCCCTCATGTGTTAGATTGTAGTATCAAAAGTAGGTCTAGAGGGGGGATGATTAGACTACTTGACCAAATAAAAGTTCTACCTTTTCCCAATTTTAGTTGTGGGAAGATTTTGGCGATGATAGCAAGTCAATCACACCCTACACATGCATGTCTATGAGTATAGCAGTGAAAAGTAAAGACAAGCACATGTAATAAAGGTAAGGGTTAGAAGATCAAATACAATTGTAGACACGAAGATTTTTCCCGTGGTTTCGATAGGTGGCGCTATCGTACATCCATGTTTATGGAGTCTTCAACCCACAGAGGGTAACAATCGCAAGAGTCCATGGAGGGATCCACCCGTAAGGGTCCACGAAGTAGCAACCTTGACTATTCCATAACGGCATCCGTCCATGAAGGAATAGTCTCACTATGGGTAGATCTTCACGAAGTAGGCGATCTCCTTGCCCATACAAACTTCTTGGTTCAACTCCACAACACGAAGTAGGAGGCTCCCAAGCAACAACTAACCAATCTAGGAGCCACCACCCTCCAAAAGGTAATAGGTTTGATAGTGACGATGAACTTCTTGCTCTTGTCCTTCAAGATGATAGACTCCTCAACACTCAATCAATCTCTCACATATTTGGCTTGGTAGAAGAGATTGATTGGGTAGAAAGCAACTTGTGGAGGATAGAAATCAATATCCATATGGTTGGAGTGGATGATCTTGATCTCAACACAAGGGTAGGTGGTTCTCTCTCAGAAATTTGGATATGGGAAGTGGGGAACTGTTATGAGTGCTTCTCTTTCGAGTGGGATGTGGTGGAGGGGTACATATAGGCATCTCCAAAAATGCAACTGTTACAAAATTATTGAACATCTCAGTGAAACCGTTGCAAAACTCAGTTTTACTCATTTGTTCAAAATGTGGCAACTTTCAAAATCTCGGCAAGACCGATATAGGAATCTCGGTGGTACCGAAGTCAGTGGCCGAGGCAGTTTTCAAGACTCGGTGAGACCGAAACACAAAACTTGGAAATTACGATTTTATGAAAACAACCAATAGAATCATGGTCACTGATTCTCGGTTGCACCATTGTGAACTTAGTTGCACTGAAGAGCTAGGGTTTGGCAAGGGTTCTGTCTTAGGTTTTGACTCGGTGTAGACGATATGGAATTCTTGGTGGCATCGATTTTGAGTGGTAGGGTTTAGACAGTGTATTTTGTGGGAGAGATTGTGGGTGTTTTTGGTGGCTAGCACTTGTGCACGTGGAGCAATTTGTTCACCAGCAATACCTTACCCCCTTTTAATAGTATTGGCTTTTCTATGGACTTAAAGTGATTTCTCACAAAGCAGCTGTCCTCTTCACAGTCTCTATAATCAAGTTCATGACTCTGAATCTGGTGTGAAGGTCAATGTGATGCAACATGTTGATGGAGAATCCTCTGATCATCTTATCATCTCTTAACTTGGGCATTAATGTGTACCTCAAAATGGTGTTGGTGGTTTGCAAACCTGCTTGCAGATAGTACACTGATCCAAACTTATGTGAATGCGCATAGTCAGCAGGGATTGCCTTGTACATATTAGACATGGAATTGTAATTCATTTCTGTTGGGAAACATTGCATGGGAATCAAAAAAATCCTATGAACACCCAAGATCTATCTATGGAGATCAACAACTATGAGAGGGAAAGTGGATCTACATACCCTTGTATATCTCTAAGCGCGAAGCGTTAAGAAATGCGGTTGATGTAGTTGAACGTATTCGCGATCCAAATTGCAATTCGTTCCGCGATCCTATCACGACCTGACCCGATCTAGCGTCGAACGGATGACACCTCCGTGTTCAGCACACGTACAACTTGATGACGTCTCCACCTTCCTGATCCAGCAAGCAAGGGTGGAGAGGTAGATGATTTCTCCAGCAGCACGATGGCGTGGTGGCGGTGGTGGTGTAGCAATCTCAGCAGAGCTTTGCCAAGCGCTACCGTAGATGCAGATTCCATGGAGAAAAAGATCTAGGGAGAGAGGGAGGGCTGCACCTATGCCCTAGCGCATGGATGCCCTCTCTCTCCTTATCTATATATAGTAGGAGGGGGTAGATGGGGCGCAGCCCTAGCCCTTCCTCCAAGGAAAGGTGCGGCGGCAAGGACGGAGGAGTCATCCCTCCCCAAGGCACCTCCTAGGTGTCTTCCCCTTTAGGGTTTCCTACCCCCTAGCCGCGTGGGCCCTTGTGGCTGGCCCAAGAAGGCCTGGACGCCCCCTTACATACCATGCACGTCCTAGGGGCCGGAGGGACCCTTCCGGACTCCTCTGGAAACCTCTAGAACCTTCCCAGTACAATACCGAAAAAACTTGAAACTTTTCTAGTAGCCACAATATGACTCCCCATATATAAATATTTATCTGCGGACCATTTCGGAGCTCCTCGTGATGTCCGGGATCTCATCCGAGACTCCCAAAAACCTTTGGTCCCCAACATATATAACTCAACAATACTATATCGTCACAGAACATTAAGTGTGCAGACCCAACGGGTTCAAGAACTATGAAGACATGACCGAGATACCTCTACAGTCAATAACCAATGGCGGGACCTGTATGCCCATATTTGTTCCTAAATATTCTACGAAGATCTTTATCGGTCGAACCGCGATGTCAAGGATTCAATCAATCCCGTATGCAATTCCCTTTATCCATCGGTATGTTACTTGCCCGAGATTCTATCGTTGGTATCTCCATACCTAGTTCAATCTCGTTACTGTCAAGTCTCTTTACTCTTTCTGTAAAACAAGATCCCCTGAGTTACTCCTTAGTCACATAACTTGCAAGCTTCTTGTGATGTTGTATTACCGAGTGGGCCTAGAGACACCTCTCCGTCATACAGAGTGACAAATCCTAGTCTCGATCCATGCCAACCCAACAGACACCCTCGAAGATACCTGTAAAGCACCTTTATACTCACCCGATTACGTTGTGACGTTTGATACACACAAGGAACTCCTCTGGTGTTAGTGAGTTGTGTGATCTCATGGTCATAGGAACAAATATTTGACATGCAGAAAATAATAGCAATAAACTGACACGGTCATATGCTACGTTCACAATTTGGGTCTTGTCCATCACATCATTCTCCTAATGATGTCATCTCGTTATCAAATGACGACTCATGTCTATGGCGAGGAAACCTTAACCATCTTTGATCAACGAGCTAGTCTATTAGAGACTCACTAGGGACATGGGTTTGTCTATGTATCCACACATGTATCTGAGTTTCCAATCAATAAAATTATAGCATGGATAATAAACGATTATCATGAACAAGGAAATATGATAATAACTAATTTATTATTGCCTCTAGGGCATACTTCCAATAAGTTTGGCTTCTGAGTATACATCCAAGTCACCATCCTAGACTTGTGGAGCTCCTAAGATAGTAGCCCACTCTTCCAATGTAGATTCATATATGGTGCCCTCAGTCATCCACACTATCCTGCCATCTGGATAGAAGTGTAAAGTGGAATAGAACGGCATGATCATCTCGTCATTCCAGGGAGTCATGTTCTTGCCAACAAAAACATCAATACCAACAGCCTTGAAGTTATCTAGCACATGGGGGAAGTAATCCTCATTTTCCTTAATGTAGCCCCAATCTACATATTGCATGTCACTAAGAGCTGGGCTCTTATCAAGAAAGACTGTATCATAGAAATCATGTTGCTCATTACTGTAGAATCTGTAATCTATAGGTGTCTTCCTCCTCTGAGAATAATGATCTATGGCTCTCCACTCTCTTAGCCCTGAATCCTTCCTCTTCTTCACATCCTCAGCAAGTGGATAGTTGCCATTGTGTTGTGGGAGGTGAGTTCTAAGCTTCCTCAAGACAGACAAATCCTCATCTTCAGCAGCAGCTCTAGAGGAGGTGCCCTTGTTCTTCCCTGTAGCTAAAATGTCTCTTGTAGCCCTCTTGGACTTAGGAGCTGTGGACTTCTTGGGAGGAGGAGCTACTTTGCCTTTGGGAGGGGCCTGAGAAGTCATGGCATCAACAAGCAGCTTCTTCCTCTTCTTAGCAGGAGCCTGAGCAGCTGGCTCTTCCTCTCCCTCTACATCTGCTGGGTCTTCATACATGGAAGTTGGCATTCCAACAACATGTACTATCCTCTTCCTGCTTCTCTCCTTCTCAACAGGCTTCTTGGGCATAGAGCTTCTGGCTGGCTCTATTTGCATGGAAACCCTAGAACTCTATGGTTCTCTCATAGCCTCTTTGCTGGCATACTCCTTCCTGACTTGTCTTCTAGATGAGGTGGCCTCAGATGTAGTATTCTTAGCAGCCTTGTCTGCTTTGTCTTGCTTTTGCTTGGAAGGGGCCTCATCTGGCACAAAGTCAAAGTCCTCTTCTTCTGAGTTCAACTTCCTTTTGGTTCTAGTTGCAGCCTTGGGCAAATCATGGGAACTAGGAGTGCCTAGCTATTCTGAGGAAGATGAGCTTGGGTCAGGACTAGTGCTTAGATCTGCATCAATGCTAGGCTCTCAGGAATCATTATGTCTGTCCACTCAATCTAACATGCCGACTGATATGTCTCCAATGTATCGATAATTTATGAAGTATTCATCCCATATTCACCTATGTTTACAATACTTTTATATGGTTCTGATGCACTTTATATGATTTATTTAGAACTAACCCAGACTGACGTTGTTTTCAACAAAATTACCGTGGTGTTGTTTTTGTGTAGAAAATGAAAGTTCTTGGAATCACCCAAAACTTTTTGGTGATTTTTTCTAGACCAAATAAGCAATATTGGAGCAAAGAACCACCGGAGAAGAGCCATGAGGTGGGCACAACCCACCAGGGCATGCCAGAGGGACCAGGCATGCCCTACTGTCTTGTGCCCTCCTTGTGGCCCATCTTGGCGTGAAACCGACGCCCAAAAATCCTATAAATATAGAAGCCATCAGAAATAACCCTAGACTCTCCCCTCTGCCACCGCAACTCTCTATATTGACAAAAAACCAATCTAGAGACATTCCAGTACCCTGCCGGAGAGGGGAATCCATCAACAGTGGCCATCTTCGTCATCCCGGTGGAGGCCATGATGAGGAGGGAGTAGTCCACCCTCGGGGATGATGGTTTGTACCAGTAGCTATGTGTTCAATCTCTCTCTCTCTCTCTCGTGTTCTTGAGATGGCACGATCTTGATGTATCACGGGCTTTGTTAATATATTTGGATCATATGGTGTGTTTCCCTATCTATCTTGTTGTGATGAATTGAGTTTTCCCTTTGAGATTTTGTTATGTTGGATTGAATATTGGATTTGAGAACACTTGATGTATGTATTGCATGCGGATATCCATAGTGACATTAGGGTATTCAAGTGATTCACTTGATCTATGTCTTGGGACTCAACTTGCGGATTCTCGTGGTGACATTTGGGTAATCTATGCATAGGGGTTGATACACGTTCTTGTCCTAGCTTCTCCGGTAGAAATCTTGGGGCACTCTTTGAGGTTGTTTGGGTTGGATTGAGTATTATGAATCTGAAATTGTTTGATGTGTGTTGTATAATTAACTCATGGATACTTGTGGTGACATTGGAGTATCTAGGTGACATTAGAGTTGGTTGATACGTATCATATGGTCTTATTCTAGTACGAACTCTTAGATAGATCGAATGGAAAGGATAACTTGATGTTATCTTAGTATGAACTCTTGAATAGATCGATCGGAAACTTTAAGGTGGTTCAGTACCCTACAAAGAATTTCTTCATATATTCTCCGCTAGATAAGAACTTTGGAGTGATTCTTCGTTGCACGTTGAGGGATGGTTATGTGATCAAATTATATTAGCATTGTTAAGAGATTGCACTAGCAAAAGTACAGACCCTAGGCCTTGTTTTAAAGCATTGCAATACCGTTTGTGCTCACTTTTTTTACTTGCTACCTTGCTGTTTTTATATTTTCAGATTACAAAAAACTATATCTACCATCCATAATGCACTCGTATCACCATCTCTTTGACGAACTAGTGCACCTATACAATTTGCCATTGTATTGGGTGTGTTGGGCACACAAGATATTTCTTGTATTTGATTGTAGGGTTGTTTGAGAAAGACCATATTCATACTACACATCCCACAGATTGATAAACCTTAGGTCATCACCTTGAGGGGAAATTGCTACTGTCCTACAAAACTCTGCGCTTGGAGGCCCAACAAAGTCTACAAGAATAAAGTTGCATAGTAGACATCATTGACCCTATGAATAGAGTATAGAAGAGCATTGGGGTTTAGTCATCACAAAACATATACATTTTTCAAATTTTAATAAAGAAATTCTTATTTTTAACTTTCTGTAAAATGGATTTCGGTACCATAGAGTTACGATTTTCGGATTCACTGATACAGATGATCTTCTTCAGAGAAACTTGGCAGCCACTTCGGTTTCACCAAAAATGACCACTCGGTTTCACCGAGACCAATCTCAGGAACCGTAGAACCAAATCAGTAGAACCGATTTTTGTGACTCGGTGTCATCGAGAAGTGTTTTGCATACGGCTAGACCTAAAATTTTCTCGTTCGCTAATCTCATGAATCTTCTAGTGGATTAGGAAGATTGCACACTGTGGTTTGTGGATGGAAGAAACCTAATGCACAAGAATCGATAGAGGAGTGCACAAGGGGCCGAATTCATACCCTAGCTTGGCGAAGAATCCGCTACGGTGGCGACGGTGGCATAGATTCTATCAACGGTGGCGATTCCCAACGGCGGAGGTGCACGGGGAAGCAAGGGTGACGACCAAGGGGTCCGGAGCGGCGGTTCGGAGTTTGGAGAAAAAGACTTTGATGATTGAATTTCAAAAGTCGGGTCCATCGGGCTAAATACTCATTACTGTCGGTGAAATCGATTGAAACATTTCGGTGTCACCGATTTGCCTGACTATCGGGAGACAGAGAGACCCGGTGAGACCAAAAATTTCTGATCGGTTGTAGCGAGGTTAAAAACCAAGATCAACTTAGTGAATCGGTGGAACCGAGTTTGTAGAGTTGGTTATACCGAGATTCCCAAAGAGGTTTTGGAATGCATCTCTTGTCGACACGGTACTCCAAGTGCTCCTCACACAAAGGGATCGAGAAGTGCTTGTTCAAGTTTTGTGATGTAGCATGAATAGAACTTGAGACAATAAAGCATAGATAGCTAGGGAGGGGTCCTAGGCATTCTTGTACATCCAATGGGCAAAATAAAATCAAAAGCCAAATAGCTACAATAGGATTCGCTCGAATGAGTAAAGATATGCAGACCAACATGCTCACACAATAAGATATCAAATGAGATCATGGAAAACATGCACAAACATTCTAGCATCTATCAAGCACTTTGGCGATGACGTAGTCATCTATATATGAGTATATTGACTTTGGAGCCAAGTAAGAATACTTGATCATAGGTCATACTCATCGTTTAAGCACAAGTGGGGTTGCCACTTTTACATAAAGCTTGTTAATGTTGCCACGTTCTAAGAGATACTTTGACTCAAGTCTTAGAGTAAAGCTCCCCCTTGATGTGACATCCCCCTAAGAGGAATAATCTAACCTTGGGTTTTATCGTAGAAGACTTCATGTGTGTGAGGTAGTAGTGGATGCGTATAGTTTATGAAGATCATCTTGAGTTGGGATCAATCCTTTTTATTTCTTACTGTTCTTACCTACATGGGTTAGTCCCAAACCAAGAGACAAATACAAGGATATCTATGGGCATGGAGTGCAAAGCATACATGATGATGTCCATGGATTAATTAATTACCTTGTCCCTTGCTTACCTATGAGGGAATGTGTGACTCCTTGAACTATTGCATAATGTTGATGTTGATTACAACTAGTTCTTGCCAATAATGAATATGAGTGAATTTCATTGGCGGAGTCACCTCTCAAGAACTAGTTCTTATTCTTGGGGACCAACATCAAGTTGATGGGAATTCTTGGTGTTGAAGTGGCACTTGTAGAAGTTGAGCATGTAGTAGCCTTGGGAACCCACTTGACCAAAGCTTGGGATTCATCTTCATATGAGTCAATCTCCTCTTGAAGGTTGTCCTTGCCCTTGAGCTTTTGATCTTGTGATGGAAGGTCATCTTGAGATTCTCTTCCCTTAGGGAGAGTATGTTCATACTTCTCCCTTTGAGTAGCAAACTTTGGCTTAGGGTATGGACGTTCTTCCCATTCAACTCCATTAGCGTTGAAGTAGCCAATGTCATGGTTCTTCCGGTATCCTCCGTGCTTGCATACAATTTCCTCAAATTGCTTACACACGGCAAGACTTTTGTAAATACCTTTATATATAATCCCTTTCAATAGTTCATTTTCTTGCTCAAGTATAACTTGGCTAAGAGAGTTGTTAGTAGGATCAATAGAACTACTAGAAGCAATATCATTGGATTTATCATTTTTATTGCTACTAGTTGAAGAACCTTTCTTCCCATTGTTACTACTTTGCTTAGCCTTAACTTGTGGAATGAACGTAGAAAAGAGAAGTCATTTGGATAGATAAAAGGAAGTCTTCTTTTGAAGATCATCATTGATAGCATTAAGGAATTCATCCTCTTGCTCCTAATTGAGCTTCTCGAAGTGGAGCTTCTCATGTGTCCTTACAAGATCTCTATGATCTCATAGAGTAGACTCGTGGGCTAACTTAAGAGTGTTTAGTTCTTTAGTTAGTCCCTCTATTTCCATCTTATCATCAATGCACGACTTATCTAGGCTGGAGTGATTACTAACAAGTTGATTTTGACTAATATCACTAGATTTGTCAAATAGCAAGTCATCATCTCCTAGTAAGCCATCCTCGTCACTATTAAAATCAAGATATTCAGGGTGTGATACCTTGGAGGCTTTAGCCATGAAGAAACTTCCACTCCAATCATTTGGTGAATCAAATATGTCGTAGGAGTTGGAGGAAACGAGTGCAAGTCAGGCAACACCTCTTGGGTAACGTTGCATAGGAAACAAAAAAATTCCTACGCACACGCAAGATCTATCCATGGAGATGCATAGCTACGAGAGGGGGAGTGTGTCTACATACCCTTGTAGATTGCTAAGCGGAAGTGTTAATAAACGCAGTTGATGTACTCGAACGTCTTCACGGTCCAATCACGATCCATCCCGCGATCCAATCACGATCCGTCCCCATCTAGTGCCGAACGAACGTCACCTCCACGTTCAGCACACGTACAGCTCGGTGACATCTCCGCATCCTCGATCCAGTGAGCAAGGGTGGAGTAGTAGATGAGTTCTCCAGCAACACGAAGGCGTGGTGGAGGTGCTACCCCACTAGGGCTACACCTAGCGCTACCGAAACCGCGGACGGAGGCGAAAATGATCTAGGGAGAGAGAGGGGCGCAAAGGGCTTCGTGTTTCCTCTTGTGGCACCCCCTACCATCTATATATAGGTGGATGGGCGTGGGGAACAACCCCTCCAAGCCCTAGGGTGTAGCCAAGGGGGAGGAGGTGGAATCCTAGTCCCCCTCCTTCCCTTCCATACAAAGGTGGACTTTCGACCTTTCCCAAGTGCATGGGCCTTGAGGGACTTGTGAGCTTGGCCCAATAAGGCCATGGTGTCTCCCCTCATCCCATGCAAACCCTTGGGACGTGGTGGAACCCTTGGTGGCCTTCCCGACTCCTTCAGAAGTTTCCGGAACCTTCTAGAAGCTTCCTGGTACAATACCGAAAAAATCCGAAACTTTTGCGGTAGCCAAAATATGACTTCCCGCATGTAAATCTTTACCTATGGACCTTCCGGAGCTCCTCGTGACATCTAAGATCTCATCTGGGACTCAGAAAAACTTTCGGTCACCAACATATATAACTCATCAACACTATATCGTCACGGAACGTTAAGTGTGCACACCCTGTGGGTTCGAGAACTATGCAGCCATGACCGAGACACCTCTATGGTCAATAACCAATACCAGTACCTGGATGCCCACATTGGCTCCTACATATTCTACGAAGATCTTTATCGTTCGAACCACATTGTCAAGGATTCAATCAATCCAGTATGCAATTCCCTTTGTCCATCAGTATGTTACTTGCCCGAGATTCGATCGTCGGTATGTCCATACCTACTTCATTCTCGTTACCGGCAAGTTTCTTTACTCATTCTGTAATACAAGATCCCGTGACTAAATCTTTAGTCAATTTGCTTGCAAGGCTCATTGTGATGTTGTATTACCGAGTGTGCCCTGAGATACCTCTCCATCACACGGAGTAACAAATCTCAGTCTTGATCCGTGCCTACTCAACAGGCACCCTCGGAGATATCTTTAGAGCATCTTTATAGTCACCAAGTTACGTTGTGATGTCTGATACACACAAGGTACTCCTCCGGTGTCAGTGATTTGCATGATCTCATGGTCTTAGGAATAGATACTTGACATGCAGAAAACTATAGCAATAAACTGATACGTTCATACGCTATGTTCATAGTTTGGGTCTTGTCCATCACATCATTCTCCTAATGACGTGATCCCATTATCAAATGATATCTCATGTCTAGGGCTAGGAAACCTTGACCATCTTTGATCAACGAGCTAGTCTATTATAGGCATACTAGGGACACAGTGTTGTCTATGTATCCACACATGTATTTGGGTTTCCAATCAATACAATTATAGCATGGATAATAAACGATTATCATGAACAAGTAAATATGATAATAACTAACTTATTATTGCCTCTAGGGCATATTTCCAACAGTCTCCCACTTGGACTAGAGTCAATAATATAGTTCATATCACCATGTGATTAACACTCACATCACCATGTGATTAACACCCAATGACTTCTGGGGTTTGCTCATGTTTTGCTTGTGGGAGAGGTTTTAGTCAATGGGTCTACGACATTCAGATTCATGTGCACTTTTCAAATCTCTATGTCATACTATAGATGCTGCTACCACGCTCCACTTGGAGCTATTCCAAGTGACTGGTCCACTATATGTATCCAGACTGCTAATCAGAGTCATCTGGATTGGTGTCAAAGCTTGCATCGACATAACCTTTTACGACGAACTCTTTACACTACTAGAAAAAGGGCTATAGCTAATATAGACATTAGTGGCGCACTATGTATGTGGTGCGCCACTGCTAAATAGTAGTGGCATACCACACATGGGTGCGCCACTAATGTTTATATTACTAATGGCACACCTTGTGTGTGGTGCGCCACTACTAAGTTTCTCCTGGGCACACCCCCCTCCCCAGACTTACTAGTGGCGCACCTGGGTTTGGTGTGCCATTACTAGTTTTAACTAGTAATGGCACACCTCACCTACGGTGCGCTACTACTAACAATTTTTTTCATTTTTTTTCAAAACTAGTAATGGCGCACCACACACCAGGTGCGCCATTAGTAACCCTGGTTAATAGTGGCGCATTCTTAGGAGGTGCGCCATTGGTAACCTGAGAGCAGCTAGATATTTTTGACAGCCACCGACCACACTCACTTTCCCCACTTCATTCTCTCCACCTCTACCAAGCTTGGTCTCGACTGCCTCCTCCTCCTCACCTCGTTTGCACCATAGATTCACCCAAATTAAGTGGTTAAATTTCCTTTTTTATAGGTAAGTAAGGGGAAAGCTTTCTTTATGTTCTAGATCTACTTTTTTTCTCCCTCCAATGTACACACTTTTTATGGCCTAGATCTACACTTTTCTCATTGAGCTAGATCTACGTATGTTTGTGGTGTTGCATATGTTTGTGTTTGCAGGTACCGGTATCTGAAATGCGATAGTTGCCAATATTTTGCCGGAATGTTGATTCATTTCCGTTTTGGCTAGAATTTGGCACTATGCATTCCTTTTGGTCCTATTTTTAGGCAAAGTCATGCCAAAAATATTTTGGTTCTAAAATATCGTTTTGCTCTACCCTGCAGGCGACCATGGTCCGCACGATGACCGAAGGCATCGTGAATAGGTTTTTGAGCTCCACGAAGGCCGAGATGCTTCAAAAGAACGAGACAGAGATAAGATGTCTGTGTCGAAGATCCAAGCTGAAGAGCCTTATGGACCCGGATTCCAGACAGGTGTGGGACCACTTGCTCATGTGTGGTTTCATGGATGGCTATCGGTGGCAAGGTGATGAAGATGGTTATGAAGTCGTCCATGGGGGCCGGGCAAGAAATAAGGAAGGGCAGAAAGACAATAGCAGCGAGGGCGGGCGAGAAGACAAAGAATCTCCAGGACATGAACACGAAGTAGATGCAGGACACAGTCATCATGTAGAAGATGCCAGACATGATGATGAGGAAGATCAAGACGAAGGGCATGATCATGAAGATGAAGATGCTGGAGTAGAGGATGATGGACCATCGATGGGCTGGGTGTAGGACCCTCATATTCAAGAACTGCTTCTCAAGGAGACGGGTAACGCAAGGGCTGCTGCCCGAGAGAAAGCCAAACTGGATCAACTAGTGATAGATGCGGTTACTCCATTGTATGAAGGATGCAGGCCCGAGGATACCCGCCTGAAAGTAACGCTCATGGCTCTAGAGATGAAGGTAAAACACAAAATGACCGACGCATGCTTCGACGAGAACATGTCATTCTGGCACGAACGTCTTCCCAAGGGGAACAAGTGCCCGACCAATTTTGAGGAGGCAAAGAAAATCGTGTGTCCTCTGGATTTACCACATGTGAAATACCATGTGTGCATGAACGATTGCATCATTTATCGGGACGAACACGCGGAGTCTACCATATGTCTGGTGTGCGGCGTCACTCGATACAAGAAGAGGAAGAAAGCTCCTCGAAAAGTGGTGTGGTACTTTCCGATCACTCCTCGTCTGCAGCGGTATTTCGCAGACCCTAAGCTAGCAAAGCTCTTGCGTTGGCATGCGGATAGGGAGGAGAAGAAGCGAGAAGATGACAGAAATGATCTGGAGATAAATTAAAAAGACAAGATGCTGAGTCACCCTAAGGATGCGAGCCAGTGGCAAGCGTTGAACTTCGAAATCCCAGAATTTGGGGACGATCCAAGGAACATCATGCTGGGCACGAGCTCCGATGGAGTCAATTCGTTTGGCAGCCAGAGAAGCACACATAGCACTTGGCCTGTGTTTGTGTGGATGTACAACCTTCCCCCTGGATGTGCATGAAGAGGAAGTACATTCACATGAGTATGCTAATTGAAGGGCCAAAACAACCAGGGAACAACATCAATCTATATCTGGGGCTGCTAAAAGAGGAGCTAGACACGCTGTGGAAAACGCTAGCCAATACGTGGGACGCTACAGCGAAACAATATTTCCTTATGAGAGCCGCACTGCTCACGACGGTGCACGACTATCTTGTATACGGTTATGTCGTGGGGCAGGTGGTCCACGGATTTTTTGCATGCGTCAGGTGCATGGATGACACAACGTATCGCCAGCTAGAAGAGATCTCGGGTCTCCGAAAACCGTGTTCATGGGACATTGAAGGTGGCTTCGCAACGATGACGCATGGAGAAAACGCAAGGATCTATTCGATGGTGAAACCGAACCCCGAAGACCCCCACGTACGAGGAGTGGCGAGGAAATAGACGAGTAGTTGAAAAATTGGAAAGAGTGTCCATCGCCGGGAAAGAAGCGAAAGGCACCAGAGCTGCTGCTGAAGGTATGGAAAACAAGGTCTGTTTTCTGGGACCTGCCATACTGGAAGATCCTCCATGTCCCTCACAGCCTTGATGTCATGCATATCACGAAGAACGTGTGCGAGAGTCTGCTTGGCACACTGTTCAACATGCCAGAGAGGACCAAAGATAGGCCGGAAGCAAGGGCAGACTTGCAATCAATGGGCATCAGGGAGGAGCTTCACGCAAAACACCATAATGATGATGATGATGAGGCGAAGGACACAGAAGGTCGTAGCAAATGCAAAAAGGCCAAGAAGATCGAATATGACTGCCCTCCCACGTGCTTCACTCTAAGTCAGAAGGAGATCGAGCAATTTTTCACCTGCCTCATAGGAGTAAAACTTCCTTACGGTTACGCGGGGAAGATAAGAAGATACCTAGACTCAGCGAAGCAGAAGTTCAGTGGGATGAAGTCTCACGACTGTCACGTGCTGATGACGCAGATACTTCCAGTTGCAATCCGTGGGATCATGGACGCGCACGTCCTTGAAACGCTATTTGGCCTATGCAACTTTTTCGATGTCATCTCTCGGAAGTCGGTTGGCGTGAGGCAACTCAGAAGGCTACAGGAAGAGATCGTGGTGATACTATGGGAGCTTGAGATGTACTTCCCGCCTGCATTCTTCGACGTTATGGTGCATCTGCTAGTCCATATCGTGGAGGATATCATCTAACTCAGGCCGATGTTCCTGCACAGCATGATGCCGTTTGAAAGGATGAATGGTGTCATCAAAGGATACGTTCACAACAGGGCACGTCCAGATGGAAGCATAGCCAAGGGCTTTCTGACCAAAGAGTGCATCTCCTTCTGCACGAATTATCTAGGAGTCGAGAACCCCGTTGGTCTGCCCGTCAACAGGCACCTCGGCAAGCTCGCTGGATGGGGTCACTACGAGGGTCGCCACGAAATGCATGTCGACTTCAAGGGTCGACTCGCCGACTTTGAAAGAGCAAACCTAGTCGCGCTACAACACATAGACATGGTTGATTCTTGGGTGGTAGAGCACAAAACCTTTATTGAGAAGACGTACAATGACCGAGGCCAACAGAGGACGGACGGAGATATAATAAAAGAGCACAACTCATGTTTCACACGTTGGTTCAAGGACAAGCTTCTGTCGTACCCTTTACATGAGGATTCTTCCGCGGAAGAAAAACTCATATTCGCCTTGTCACAGGGCGCCGAGCACAACCTGATGACCTATGAGCATACGATATCAACGGCTACACATTCTACACCGAGGAAAAGGACATGAAGAGCGATTATAAGAACTCCGGGCTAACGATGGAATCCTATACCGGTAACGACAAGGACAGATACTACGGAAGGATCGAGGAGATCTGGGAGCTGAGCTATGCTGGAGAGAAGGTCCCGATGTTCCATGTCAAATGGGCCAAGAGCGTCCTAAAAGAAGACCGGTATTTCACCACCATGGATATACCCGAAGCCAAATCCAAGACCGCGGGCACAAACGTCACCGCGAAAAATGAGCCATGGGTATTGGCTTGCCAAGTGGACCAATGCTTCTTCATTACCGACCCGTCAAAGCCCACTCGTGTTGTCGTGAGGAGAGGCAAAAGGAACATCATCGGAATGGATGGAGTCGCCAATGAGCAAGACTTCGACAAGTACGGCGACCCGAAGATGGAAGATGACGACGACGATGAAGTACCATACACCACAAGAAGAAGCAGGACCACCCTACCTAAAGGACGTCCATTCAAGAGAAGAATTCAAGGGGTTCCGGGGTTAAATTATTCAACCGCGAGAAAGAAGGGCAAGAAAATTGTGAAAAGATAGCTAAGATTGAATCACGACGTGTCGGCCGTGTGTGTGTGTGTCAGCGTCAAGCTCAATCTTTGATGACTGTTATTTCATGTCACTTGATTTCAACCATGTCATCTAATTCTAAATCTTTGCACAATGGTTTTATCACTCCATTTACATTTTCCTTTTCTTTTATCCCAAATCTTAAATTATTACATGCAACTAAAAATCCAAAAAAAAGTTAGTAATGGCGCACCAGGAGAAGGTGCGCCATTGCTATCACGGTGTTTATGGCCCACCCCTAAAAGGTGCGCCATTGATATAATAATTTTTATGGCGCACCCATAGAAGGTGCGCCATTGCTAACCCTTCCCCTTATTTCATTCCCTTCCCTCTTCCGGTTGTCCTTCTCCCCAATCTGCATCACGCCGTCGATCCGGGCCGTGACTCTACACCGCTGCCGCCCGCACTCCACACCACTCTCCGTCCGTCCTGAAGCATCTCGCCGCCCTCCGCCATTGCCACTATGACCGGAGCACTCCTCCGCCCCATCCTCCTCCTCCACCCGGTGAGTATCGAACCCCTAGCTTTGCCTGGATCACGCCTCGCTCCTTCCCTCGCCTGCATACGGCTGCGGAGAGCCAGGCCGGATCGAATCCAGTCCGGCCGTGCCAGATCTCGCCGGCAGCGTAGGCAGGGCCGTCCAGGGCCGTCCAACGCTAGGTCATGCGACTATACGTTCTAGTGGCAGAGTGTGGCGGCGATGCACGTCCGTGAAAGAGCTGCTCGACCTGCCAGCATCAGAAGAACCAGATCAGACTGGCAGCTACCGGCTGAAATTAGAAAAAAAGGCAGAGCTTTTCATTGGTGAACCAACGCCTTCCATACTAGTTTGATTTTCTAGCTTTGTGATCAAAGCAATTTTCTTTTCAATGGACATCACAGTTTTAATATCCTTTCTCCCTAGAGCATGACCATATAATAGTTCAGCGAGTATAATTTTCAGATTTCAACTCTGTTTCATATCACACTGTATGTCTATTATCAGTTCCTTGGATTGCATTGTTATGTGCTCTATGTTGCGTACACCAACAGACACGACTTCTTTGTATCCCACAAAGCATCCTATAGTTTAGATGTCCGTGAGTTTTTTGAACTTCTCTAAATTATAATTGATGCACTAATAGTTCAGGTTTGCAAATCAGTTTCGAGTGCCCTTATTGTTATCTTGGATTTGGTAGATAGCTGAGGTAGGATGAGGGAACAGGTAAAGTTTAAACGGTAAAGCCGCTGACCAACAACATGAAGTACACAATTTTTTTTTCGTTTTCATGGCCTGCTATGAGTTGTTGATTATACATTTTTTGATCTGTAAAAGGACAGATACTTGCAATCATCTATAAATTGGAAAAAAGCTGATGTTTTATATCATCTGATGCGCGCCAGGCGCACGGGGGGGGGGGGGGTCCACAGTAATTTGTCCTAGGACTAGGACCATATTGTAATGGTATCATAACTACATATTGACAAGTTTCTTGAAAAATCATATCTACAAGGTTCAACCCCAAAAAATGCGGAAGAAATGCATGCATGTAACATATATATTGACACATATGCATGTTTTTGATACATGTGAAATTTCGTAAGGAAAGATGATAATTTGGGTTCCTATATGCACATCAACCTTATGATCAGCTGGGCATGACACATTGAAGCTACATATTAAGTTGAATGCTGCCGTTGATAATTTGGCTCAAGCAGGTCACTGGCCTGAGCTTGATGATCACTTGTTCAGGGGCGACACAACTGAACTGAGGCTCCTTCAGTTCAATATTTTGTGCAGGGACAAATAGTTACCCCTTTCTCCTGACATGTTGATTAATTTCCGTTTCGGTTGAGAATGGGGCACTCCTAGGTCAAGAAAATTAGCAAAGGTCATGCCCAATTTTCTGGACCTAGAAGGTGCCTGATTCTCAACCGAAACAAAAATTAATCAACATTTTTCATGTTTTATTCTCAGTTTTCCTCTAAATCTGAGAACAATAGATACTACCCTGATCTCATCCAATAACTCTAGTAGCCTTTTTTCCTATTTAGAGCGAACATGGCCGACAACGAGGAGGCCGGCCGTTCGGGCAAGCCATTCTGGGAGCTGTCCCAGGAGATGGAGGAAGAACCTCACCGCTATGAGGATGCCGCGGAAGACACCGATCCCGACTACACAACCCCTAGTGGCATCGGGGATGACACCAATGATGGTGCTACCAGGGACCGAAGAGGCAACGGAAGGACCGGCGCCCGAACGTGCTCGACACCGTTAAGGAGGAATTTACGGAAGTGTCCTCCAGTGGGCATCCAACGGCGCCCAAAGAATTAGTCCATGGGTACGTGGGACAACTCGGGTGCATTCTCTGAAGCACCATCTCAATCAGCACAGAGAACCTAAGGCATCGTGACCGAGGGAATTTGCGCAACCTCCTCTTCATGAAGCTGCACGAACGAAACAAGTTCCCCGGTGACTTCGCAAACACACGCCTCTCAGGGAATAAAGTGAACAGTGCCGCCCTCATGAAGATGAGCATGACCCTGGCTACTTGGAGAGCGGCGATGAAGGGAAGGATTCTAAGTGGTGATAGTTATGAGAAGATCAAGGAGACAAATCCTTCGATCAGTGAAGCTGACTACCTAGAGTTCAAGATCAAGTGCGAGAGCAACGCATTCGCGGAATCAAGTCAGCGGGGGAAAGATATGCGGGACTTGAACTTAGGGGTCCAAAAAATCGGTCCCAGCGGTTACAGAGTGGCAGAATCTAAATGGGACAAGGAGGACGCGGAGCGTGCCGAGCAAGGCCTACCGCCCCTATTCGATAAATACCATGAAAAGCAGACCAGGAACTACGTCAGGGCCCGGTAAATGGTGGACCCAGTAACAGGGGAGCTTACGACGGATCCAAAGGTGAAGGAGGTTGAGCGTGTTCTGGTAACGAATACACCCCAGTGTAATTAGCTCCATATGGTTGCATTCTAATTAATGAAGCCAAATTTCTTAATGGTTCACGTTCCTTCCGCAGGAAACTGAAAGCAGTAGCGCGGGGTCTCAGAGCTCCCCGTCTGCCCCTTGGGACAGCACTTTAAATAGGGCGTTGAACGTAATGAAACACAAGGATAAGTTCAGTAAGCCGTCGTCAGCTGGTCGTGTGGCCGGCGAAGGCTTGTCCACGAAATGGTCGGAATACTATAAGGCTGGGCGAAAGGAGATAAAGACCAGCTCGGAAAGCCAGGAGCACGAGGTTAAAGAACTCAAGGCACAAGTGGCACGGATTCCGGAGATAGCCCAAGAGCAAGTGTGAGACCAACTGTGAGCGACGATCACCGCCATTATGCCTTCCTTGGTTGAGGGGTTGCGGGGGTGGATTGCGAGCGGCCAACAGGGGCCGCCCCCGATTCCCAGCTTCACGGGCAGTAACTCACACAACGCGCCGACATTGGTGTCTCCGGCAGAGGCATCATTGGTGTCTCCGGCGTCGGCGCCGGTATTGGAGCTTAATGAACCCGGGTGTGGGAAGAATACGCCGGCCGGCACCTCGGCAACAAGCAGCCCCTCCATCACTTGCACGCCCACCGTTGGCGGTGCCTCGACATTAGCCGAGCTCCACACCATCACGGTAACTAAGCCTCGGCCGATGACTTCATCTCCTTGCCTTTGACTAGGTATCCCTGACGCCCTACATGTTTTCGTAGGGCGTCGCCAACGTTCCATGCACTCTCCTGCACTTCGTGGATGGCGAGTTGATCGATGTCGCCAAGGCCAAAATCGTTGAACCGGCAAACTGTGTGTTCCATGGTAATCCAATGTCACCCACCATGTATAGGGTTCAACTGGTTTGGGTGCTGCGGGGCTGCGACGACTTGTTACCTCCGTATCGACCCCCTAGGGCCGACAAAGATGATGTGATGACCCTCGGCGCCTGCTTAAACTGGTCCATGCTTTGGCCAAAGAGCCAGATTCGTTTGGGGGCGGGGGACGCCACCCCACAGAGAACACCGCTAGTCGTGCCGGTGCCAAGCCATGGCAAGACCGCCGCAACGCTACCGCCGTCAGCTGATCCGGACATGCATATGGCACAGGATCCGGACGATGATAATGGTACATTTTCCAATGTCGATAAGTACATCAACGAAGATGGGTACGGTGACGAATTCTTGGGGCCTCCTTCTCTAGAACCCAACCCTGCAAAAGACGATCGCGATCTAGCTGGTACCGCGGAGAAACCCAATTGCAATAGGCGTCATCTATTCAGTTCTCAGGAGACGCTTCCAGCTGCCTCCTTCACCGAGACTCAAATAGTCGTGGTGCGAAATATTATCAGCCCCAACACACTCAAGAAGGTGGTCTCTGAGCAGAACTCGGTCCCATTACAGCAGAAGAAGCAGAAGGGACGGAAAATAAAAAATAACAAGAGTGCGAGCCAGCCGGCACCGAGTACGATCCGTGCTCAGGAGGGGCCACCAATACCTAAGGATATCTCGAGGAGGGTGCATGTGGCGGGTAGGCTGATGCTACCGACTAATCTGCTCAATGCTGCAACCGGTGCTATGCGGAGTCTGCAGGATGGTGTTTTTCTATGGAGAAGCGGCGTCTCTCCAAGAATGATGTGGCATACCCGGTTTTCATGGCCAAGGTACCAGAGGGCAAGGGCTTTGTCGATAGCACCATCGGGCGTATGATCATCTTGCGGTTTGATGACATCTTTGCTATGTTTAACCTTTATCCACTGCACTACACCTTTGTTCGGCTATTTTCGCTCAGTATGGAGATGCAGATCATTAGAGACAAGACCCTAGACATCGTGATAGTCGACCCCTTCTACATGCATGCCAAGATCTTGGGTAGCGCTGGGGCCGGCAAGTCGCGAGTTCATACCTCAAAGGCATCATTCTGGCGAACCCAGATAAGGATAACTTCCTCGTGCCTTACTTTTCCGAGTAAGTCATCCATTCACCGCCCCGTAACATATGATTTCTTAGATTTCGATCGTTCTTTTTTTCCTAACATCCCGTGTTTTGTGCAGTGACACACATTGCACACTCATCCTCTTAAGCCCGAAATATTCCATGGCCATGTATTTCGACTCGGACCGTCAGTCGAATAAAGACTAAACAAATATCAAGAAAGTTCTTGATGATGCCCTCGCCGGCTACGCCAAATCTGGAGGCACCTTCAGGAGGCAAATTTGTAGGTACGGCAAGCACGTGTTCACCCACGTAACGACGTTCCCCTGCGTCAAGCAGCCGCCTAGCAGTCAGAAGGATGCCTACTATGCCCTCCATCACATGCGGGCGATCGTACGGGACCTTCATCACCTTATGCTACCAAATAATCTCAAAGAATGGGCCGCACGCTTGTCGGCAATCCAGGACGCGGACATCAGACAAGAATTCTTTCGCATCCAGTCGGATTTTGCGGAAATCATCTATCAAGATGTCCTTCGTACCTCGGGGCAGTTCTACCTCAAATATCAACCGTCCAACAGTGAAACAGAAACAACGCTACAAATGCAGGCTGACAACGACCGCACATTCATGACCATCACGAAAGACGGCGGCTTCATCCATGCTCCGGTCCCTGAGTCGAGTCGAAAGTATTGATGCTATGTAGTTCTGAAATATCGATTAGCTCATGTTGTAATTCAACTTTAATGAACTTGTATGTCTCTTTAGTTTGGACAGTCATTCAACTTATATGTAATCGATGCTATTTATTAGTAGGACCATGAATCGTGCTATTAATGTGTTGCTTTTCTCTTCCGATACTTTTGTTGCATACTTATATATTGCTTATATATTATCTGTGAATTGCTACTAACGTTTTGTTTGTCTAGTGCATAGAGATGTTGTCGTATGTCGTGTACAAGGGTGAGGTTCCCGGAGTCTATGACGACTAGGAGGAGTGTCGGAGACAGGTTCACCGTTTCAGCGGTAACAGTTACAAAGGGTACACCACTAGGGCGGAGGCGGAAGCTAGATATGCGCGCTATCTAGCGGGAGAGAGGAGGGAGCAGAGGAGGAACCGGATGAAGACCAGTTTCATCGTGATGATGCTCATCGTGACCGCAGCTCTCTTCTATGTGATGGTAGTTTAGATGATCGATATCGACTTTGTAATGTGAAGACAAACTTGGCTAATATGATGAACTTTGCTAATGTCTCGAGACCTAAACTTGGCTAATGTTTGAACTTTGTTCGCTATTTCGAATTTGGAGACTAATATGATGAATTCTATTGTGTGATGTTTATATTGTGTGTTGTAACATATTTTGTAACCTGTGCAAATACCAGAAAAGCAAAAAATAATAATTCCTAATATTCATAGTAGTGGTGCACCATATTGAGCATTAGTGGCGCACCAAGATAAATACCAGTGGCGCATTATCAGGCATATTAATGGCGCACTTGGGGCATAGGTGAAGGCAAATATGGCCCCCAGTAGTGGCGCACCATATTGAGCATTAGTGGCGCACCAAGGCTAAATCCCAGTGGCGCATTATGGGTCATAGTAATGGCGCACTAGGGGGCATAGGTGAAGGTAAATATGGCCCCCTAGGAGGTATAGTAATGGCGCACTATTGGACATAGTAACGGCGCACTATTTGGTGCGCCACTATTATATGGGATACTAATGGCGCACCACAGGTACGCCATTACTATCTGTTACTAGTGGCGTGTTAATAGTGGCGCACCTATAGTGCACCATTAATAGCAAAAACTGGTGCGCCACTAATACCCTTTTTTCTAGTAGTGTTATCACCTCCATAATTGAGAAACATTTCCCTAGTCCTCTAGTTACTAAGGATAATTTTGACCGTTGTCCAGTTATCCACTCCTGGACCACTCTTGTACCCCTTGATAGACTCATGGCAAGGCACACTCTAGGTGCGGTACACAGCATGGCATACTATTTAGAGCCTATGGACAAGGCATAGGGGATGACCTTCGTCCTTTCTCTTTCTTTTGTCGTGGTCGAGCTTTGAGTCTCACTTAACTCCACACCTTACAAAATCATGCAAGAACTCTTTCTTTGACGGGTCCATTTTGAACTCTTTCAAAATCTTCTCAAGGTATGTACTCATTGAAAGTCTTATCAGACGTCTTCATCTATATCTATATATCCTAATTGCCAATAATTAAGAAGCTTCATTCCAGTTCTGCCTTTGAAAAACTCCTTTCAAACAACCCTTTATGCTTTCGAGAAATTCTACATCATTTTTGATCAACAATATGTCATCCACATGTACTTATTAGAAATAATATAGTGCTCCCACTCACTTTCTTGTAAATACAAGTTTCTCATAAACTTTGTATAAACCCAAAAACTTTGATCACCTTATCAAAGCATATATTCCAACTCCGAGATGCTTGCTCCAGCCCATTGAAGGATTGTTGGATCTTGCACACCTTTTTACATACTTAGGACTGACAAAACCTTCTGGTTGTATCACATACAACCTTTCCTCAAGGAAACTGTTAAGGAAACGATGTTTTGACATCCATCTGCCAGATTTCATAATCGAAAAATGCAGCAACTACTAACATAATTCCAACAGACTTTAGCATCACTATGGGTAAGAAAGTATCATAGTCAACTCTTAGAACTTGTTGGAAACTTTTGTGAAAAGTCGAGCTTTATAAATGGTGACATTTACCATCAGCCTCTGTCTTCTTCTTAAAGGTCCATTTGTACTCAACGGCCTGCCGTTCAACGGGCAAGTCTACCAAAGTCCATACTCGGTTTTCATACATGGATCTTTTCTCGGATTTCATGGATCCTAGCAATTTCTTGGAATCTGGGCCCACCATCGCTTCTTCACAGCTTGTAGGTTCACTGTTGTCTAACAACATGGCCTCCAAGACAGGATTGACGTACCACTCAGGGGCGGTACGAGTCCTTTTCGACTTATGAGGTTTGGTAGTAACTGGATCCGAAGCTTCATGATCATCATTATTTGGTTCCACTTCACTTGGTATAGGCATAGCAGAAACATCTTTCTGCGTCGTTCTACTATCCAATTGAAGTGGCGGTTTAACAACCTCATCAAGTTCTACTTTCCTCCCACTCAATTCTTTCGAGAGAAACTCTTTCTCAAGAAAGGACCCATTTTTAGCAACAAACACTTTACCCACGGATCTGAGATAGAAAGTATACCCAACCGTTTCCTTAGGGTATCCTATGAAGATGCACTCTTCCGCTTTGGGTTCGAGCTTATCACACATAAGTGTTGCATTCCCGAACTCTATGAAATGACAGCTTAGGTTTCTGCCAAACCATAATTCATACGGTGTCATCTCAACGGATTTAGATGGTGCCCTATTTAAAGTGAATCTAGTTGTCTCTAATGCATAACCCCAAAACGATAGTGGCAAAATGATAAGACACATCATAGTACGCATCATATCCAATAGAGGACGACTACGACGTTCGGGCACACCATCGCACTATCGTCTTCCGAGTGGCATGAGTTGTGAAACAATTTTTGCATTGTCTTAAGTTGAATACCAAACTCGTAACTCAGGTATTCACCTCCACAATCATATCGTAGACATATTATCTTGTTGTCACGATGATCTTAAACTTCACTCTGAATTTGCTTCAACTTTTCAAACATTTCATACTTGTGTTTCATTAATTAAATATACCCATACCTACTCAAATCATTAGTGAAGGTAAGAAAATGACGATATCCACCGCACGCTTCAACACTCATTGGACCGCATACATCAACATATATCAGTTCCAATAAGTTACTTTCCCGTTCCATCAAGCCGGAAAACAGAATTTTGGTCATCTTGCCCATGAGGCATGTGAGGTCTTATACGCAACCTTCTTCTATTAGACTCGTGTTGGGCCTCCAAGCGCAAAGTTTTGTAGGACAGTAGAAAATTTCCCTCAGGTGTATGACCTAAGGTTTATCAATCTGTGGGAGGCATATCATGAGGATGGTCTCTCTCGAACAACCCTGCAACCAAATAACAAAGAGTCTGTTGTGTCCCCAACACACCCAATACAATGGTAAATTGTATAGGTGCACTAGTTCAGCGAAGAGATGGTGATACAAGTGCAATATGGATGGTAGATATAGGTTTTTCTAATCTGAAAATATAAAAACAGCAAGGTAACTAATGACAAAAGTGAGCACAAGCGGTATTGCAATGCTTAGAAACAAGGCCTAGGGTTCATACTTTCACTAGTGCAAGTTCTCTCAACAATAATAACATAGTTTAATCATATGTAAATCCCTCCCATGCGACAAAGAGTTCACTCCAAAGTCACAAATAGTGGAGAACAAATGAAGAACTTATTGTAGGGTATGAAACCACCTCAAAGTTATCTTTTCCGATCAATCTTATGAGCTATGCCTATAAGTGTAACGAACATCCCTAGAGTTCGTACTAAAATAACACCTTAACATACACATAAACCAAAAACCTAATGTCACCTAGATACTCCAATGTCACCACAATTACCCATGGGCTTGATGACATGATATGCATCACACAATTTCAGATTCATCATGTTCAATCCAACAAAAAGAACTTCAAAGAGTGCCCCAAAGTTTCTACCGGAGAGTCAAGAAGAAAACATGTGCCAACCCCTATGCATAGATTCCCAAGGCACGGAACCCGCAAGTTGATTGCCAAAACATACATCAAGTGGATCAATAGAACATCCCATTGTCACCGCGGGTATCCCATTGCAAGACATACATCAAGTGTTCTCAAATCATTTAAAGACTCAATCTGATAAGAAAACTTCAAAGGGAATACTCAATTCATCACAAGAATATAGAGAGAGGAAAACTCCATATGATTCATCTATATTAATAAAGCTCGTGGTACATCAAGATCGTGCCATCTCAAGAGCACGAGAGAGAGAGAGAGAGAGAGAGATCCAACACATAGCTATTGGTACATACCCTTAGCCCCGAGGGTGAACTACTCCCTCCTCATCATGGAGACCGCCGGGATGATGAAGATGGCCTCCGGTGATGGTTTCCCCTCCAACAGGGTGCCAGAACAGGCTCCCGATTGGTTTTTCGTGGCTACAGAGGCTTGCAGCAGTGGAACTCCCGATCTAGATTTCTTAATGGGGGTATTGGTATTTATAGGAATTTTTGGCATCGGTCTCACGTCAAGGGGGTGCTCGAGGAGTCCAAAAGCCACAGGGGCACGACCTAGGGGTGGCCACTCCCAATAGGCTTGTGGCCTCCTCGTCCACTTCCTGGCCCAGCTCTTCGCTCCAGTATTTTTTTATATTCCAAAAATATTCTACGTAAATTTTCAGCCCATTCCGAGGACTTTTATTTCTGCACAAAAACAACAACACGGTAGTTTTGCTGAAAACAGAGTCAGTCCGGGTTAGTTCTAATAAATCATACCAAAATCATATACAATTATAGTAAACATGGCATGAATACTTCATAAATTATAGATACATTGGATGTGTATCAGCATCCCCAAGCTTAATTCTTGCTCGTCCTTGAGTAGGTAAATGATAAAATAAATAATTTATGAAGTGTGAATGCTAGCATAGTGCATAAATTTGATCAATGATAGTTCCAAACACTTTTTCTAGCATCATTATATATCATAAACACTAGCTCATCTCATATTACTTCTCATGATGAAGTAACAAGCTATTCATGTGTTAAAGTATAGACCATAAAGTTTCTTGAAAACTAACAGATTATGCTTTCAATCACCAAGCAATTTCAATTCATCTTATTTTCAAGAAGGGTCTATGTAAGAGCTTTAATTTAGCAAATTCCACATACTCAACCATCATATAGTCTTCCATGATTGCTAACACTCAAAGCATATTTTCAGAGCAAATGGCATCCGTCGAAGACATAGAAATATAGGGGCTTAAAGTTTCGCCTCCCAACTTATTTATCATATATATAATTGTCAAAAATAATAACTCATGATCAAATATATTTGAGTGGCCATATGTGTTTGGATCTTTCCCCACCACATGATGCTTGCCAAGAGAAAAAGGCAAAATATAGGAAGTGGTGAAGATCACCATGACTCTTGTATAGAGGTAAGTACTAGAAAGTAAAAGATGGGCCCTTGGTAGAGGGAAGCATTGATTTCCAGAGGTGCCAGAGCTTGAGATTTTAAAATAGAGATGAATAATAATTTTGAGCGGTATGCTTTCATTGCCAACATAACAACCGAGAGATCCCGCTTCCATGCTAGATACATTATAGGCAGTCCCCAAACAGAATGGTAAAGTTTTTACTCCCCCTCCACCAATAAATAACACTCCACGGCGAGCCGAATCCACGGGTACTGTCCATACAAACAAAAATCCTGGGGGAGTTTTGTTTCATTATATTTTGATTTGATTTTTGAGCATGGGACTAGGCATATTGAATACCAGCCACTTTGTCATGAATGATAGTGAATCAACACATATCATGAGAATAACCCACCTAGCATGGAAGATACTAACAGCCCATAGTCAATATATGAGCGATTCGAGCATACAAAATAGAATATTATTTGAAGGCTTAGAGTTTGGTACATGCAAATTTACTTGGAACGGCAGGTAAATACCGCATATAGGTAGGTATGGTGGACTCATATGGAACAACTTTGGGTTTAAGGGTGTTTGGATGCACATGTAGTATTTCTACTTGGTGCGGATGTTTTGGCTAGTATGAGGTGGAATCAAGCACCACATGTTGCAGAATCCATAACAATATAACTTCTATACAAATATATCCAAGCATAACTCATTACGTTGTCTTCCTTGTCCAATTCTACTAATTTTCTCAAGTTTAAAATAATTAATGGTTATTCACAATCTTAGAATATGTCCAAGATAGTATATTTATATGTGAAAACTCTCTTCCTTCAATATTCTTTCATGAATTGTTCAAGTGACCAATGCGGTCCTTGCTAACTTTCAATAAATTTTACCACCTATACTTCTTATATGTGAAGTCATTACTCCCCATGGGATAATCATATAAAACATATATAATTTCAGATTTATGATGTTCAATTCATTCAACCATTTACTTAAAGGATATAAGTGAAGCACGAGAGTAAATGACAAAACTACTCCAAAACATATAAGTGAAGATCAATGAGTAGTCAAACAATTAAGTAGATATGTGAGGACTTTCTCTCTATCTCTATCAATAAAGATTTTCAGATCTGATTATTTTATTTAAAAATCAAGCAAAAGAAAAATAGCACTCCAAGAATAGGACGCATCATGTGAATGAATAAAAATTTAGGCTCAACAAGGGATAACTAATAGTTGACGAAGAGAGGTGTGATGCGTAGCATCCCCAAGATTAGATGCTTGAGAGTTCTTGAAATATTTACTTGGGGTTTCACCTATTCTCAAAAACTTCATCCACACACAACTCAAAAAGGACTCGTGAGATAGGTTAGTACACATAAGAACAAATCAACACTTCATGTACTGCCGAGACAAGTTGCATAGTAATTTTCAAACATTAGGTAATTTATACTATCATTTCCACAATTTATATCTACCAATATAGGCTATGGAAACTATAGTATAAGTAGTTAACAAAACTACGACAGCAATCTATACAAACAGAATAGTCTGTAGAAATTTATTAAACCAGTGTACTTATGTAACTCACAAAATTATGAAAAATTGTACATGCTAAATAATTGATATTAAAATACTGTGTTAAAAGTTCAGAAACTTTCCACATTCCAGTAAAATATGAAAATTCAAACACTACAGCAAAAGTTTCTGTTTTTTACACATCACACATCAAACATGCAATGCAAGCATCCTAAGGCAATTCTTGGAACTACTTATTGAAAACCAAGATTATAAATAACACCTAACAGAGAACAAAAAAAATAAAATGATGCTCCAAACAAAACTCATATTATGTGACGAATAAAAATATAGCTCCAAGTAGGATATACCGATAGTGTTGAAGACAAAAGAGGGCATGCATTCTGGGGCATCCCCAAGCTTATACGCTTGAGTGTTCCTTGAATATTACCTTGGGGTGCCTTGGTCATCCCCAAGCTTAGGTTCTTGTCACTCCTTATTCTCCTCATATTGGTGTCTCACCCAAAACTTGAAAACTTCAATCACACAAAACTTATTGGAACTTTGTGAGAAGGGTTAGTGTAATAAATATAGATCATTCACTTAGGTACTGTCAAGACAAGATCCATAAATATTCCCACATGATACCTACTATATTACATAATTCTCACAATTTATATTACTCAATATAAGCTATAGGAACACTTGAAACAAGAAAACTATGCATGCAAAACAGAATCTGTCAAAAACAGAATAGTCTATAAAGATCTGAATGATCACCAAACTTCCCTGCCTCTAAAAATTCTGCAAAATTAGAACATATCACAGAATTTGCATAGAAATTTTCTGTAAAAATTCAGATTTTTTTTGACTGACCAGTAAAATTAGGTAATTTTTATACTGGATGCAAAACTTTCTATTTTTGCAAAGAATCAAACAAGCAAGTAACCACACTATCCCTATCGGCTTTCAGGCTCCGCAAACTCTCAAGGTTCGAACATGGGGGCATATTGGAAGGTTCCCTGCAGCCCTGACCAACACAGCTCGCAACTCGATGGTTACTATGGCGAACCCGCATGATCACGAGGAAGAAGATGAACACGGCAGTTTACCCAGGTTCGGGCCGTTGTGAAGCGTAATACCCTACTCCTGTTGTGGTGGATTGCCTCTCATGGAGGTTTGGTGGATGAACTAGTATAGTGGGCTTGAGCCTCACGAGGGCGCTCAAGGGGTGTTCTTGGTTCTCTACCTTGTGGTCGTTCGTTGAGTGGCTAAGTGTTGGATCCGGGGGGGTCCTTTCTATGGTGTGATCTTGCCTCTGTATATAGCGGTGGCATGGGTCCTATTCCCTTATCACAATGGCGGGAAGGGATCCCACAATGGACAATTTATAAGGGGATAGGAGTACATCCGCCCCTATCCAAAGGTGGTGTTCGCATGCAAAGTGGCTGTCGACGGTGCAACGGTGGGCTCGGCGATAACATCCATCCTGCGGGGCTTGTGGTCGTGGTCTTGTGGCAGCGGAATGGAAACCTTTGCGCGGCGCTTTGGGAACCCGCGTATGTTCTTGATCCCTTTGCACCAAAGGGCAAACTGCCCCGCCTAGTGTGCTAGCGCCCGCCTGTGTTTCCTTGTGTCACCTTTGACTCCTGAGGCCAGGCTCTGCATAGAGATCTCCGCCGCTCAGGAGGGGGCCTGAGGAGGCCCATCCTTGCTAGCTTTGGTGCCTTCCTTCCTCGTGAGCCCAGAGTCCTCATGAGGGCCTCGTCTTGAGTAGAGATGCGCCAAGCCAAGCCTGGCTATAAAAGTGGGCCATGTCCTGCCCCGCAGGCGGGCAGGTCTGAGTACCCCCGTTCCCAGAACGCCGATAGTAGCCCTCGGGCCTAAGGCACACTCGAACCGGCTTCAAGGCAAAGCCTTGAGGATGGCCTAAAGTGCCATGGGCCCCAAAAGCCTGCAGGCCCAGGAATGGCACGCGTCGTGCGGCTGACATTAGGCATCCTCGTGGCCACCGCCCGAATTGATAAAAGCCTGACTTCCAGCAGCGAGCCATTACTGCTTTCCTCTTCTGTGCGCTTGCTCTTGCTTCCAGATCCCGGCCTTAGCCGATACATCTCCAGATCCGGCATCGCTCTGTCCTTCCTCCGAATGGCCCCCGCCAGCAAGTCGAAGCCAGAGGCCTAGAGTTCAGCCTCCTCTCCTATGTCGCCGGCACTCTCCGAGTCTTCCATTGCCAAGGATGGTGACCTAGTACCGGTGCTCCCGTCGACGGCGGACGGTACCAATGAGCACGGGCGGAACTTGATATGGGGCGGCTCCTCCGAGACGCAGCCCTCGCCTAGGTCAGCCTATCCCTTCTTCCTTCATAGCATCTTCGTCGGGCTCGTCCCGCCTTTCTCTGCGTTCTTCATCGCCATCCTCAACCACTACGGGATCTAGGCCCTTCACCTTTAGCCCAACTCCATCCTACTCTCCTCCATATTCGCCTTTTACTTTGAGGCCTTCATGGACGTGAAGCCTTCAGTGGCCCTCTTCCGACATTTCTTCATTTTGCGCATGCACAGCAGTGTTTAACGGTGGCATGTGTCTCCTTCGTCGCGGACTAGAGCGGTAACATGCTCTTGAAGGACGCAAAGAAGGTGGAGAACTTCCGGCACCGCTTGTTCTTCATGGATCCCGGGAGTCCCAACTCCCGCTTGGAGTTGTCGAAGGGTCTGTCGGAGAAGACACCTGCGTGGAGCTTCGCGAAGCTTTCTAGCCCCCGGGCCAAACCCGTCCTGGAGCGGATTTCCTGTGACATCAGCACCAGGAAGCTGACTGGGGGATGATAGTGAAGGAGTTCTTGATGGAGCGCCTGGCACCCCTCCAGTCCCACTCTAGGCCCTTGTGGGACTATCAGGGTAGCAGCGACAACCTCCGGCTTCGGTCTGTGCACATAACCCCTGAATAGTTGAGCAGGGTTGTGGCAACCCTGCTCAACGGCGACCCCTGAGATCTCCCCAAGGCATGTACCCCGCTGTACCACCGCAACGACGTGGCCGCTTTGGTTGCCAAGATGCCTGCCTTCGACGAACTATGGCTCTCCCCAGTCGAGGATCTGGCTCCCCAGTGACGGTGTCCTCCGATGAGACCTCAGGCAGGGAGGATTCGGAGAAGACGTCGGACAACAATCCGGCGGGGGCATCTCCCCCATCATAGAGCATGCTCCTGCGTGACCTGGAGGACGACGATGGTGCTGGTGAAGTTTCTGCTGTGGGCTCTCCACGTCCCGCCAAGGTTCCCAGGGGGCTCATGTCGACCCCTCGTGCCATGTGGTCCGCCTGTCTGACGACCCCCAGGAAGCATGGGGCCAAGTCTCCTTCAGTGCACCCTTCTTTTGTTGGCATGGTGGTTGAGGTGCCGGACTCACCCCTGCCCGAGTCGCAGCCTGCGAGCCAAGTGGGCGAGTCCGCAGCCGCAGTGATCCCTTAGGTGCTAGCTCTAGCGCATGGTGCCCCTGTCCCCTGCTGTGACAGTGCCCCCACCAAGAGAGGCGAGGGTGTTATTGTCGTCGGAGCAGTGGGGAAGAGGAAGTGGGTCGACGTTGAGGAGTAAGTACCTGGCTTGACCTTTCCTGCACTCTGGTAGCTTGGGTGTTAATGATTCTTCCTTTGCCTAGCAACTAGGAACGTCCCCATGCTGAAGATGAGGAACAAGAAGGTAGGCATCAAGCCGAAGGCATCCTCCAACGCTCCGCCTGCTCCCGTCGTGTTGTCGTTGCTTGACAAGGTGCCCGCGGCCGAGGGGGTGAAGGTTCACGAGGCAACCCTCCTGGACACCACCGTGAAGCCTCCGGTGCCTATCGGTGTGGTCGCTCCTATCCTTGATGGTGTGCCAATACCGTTGTCTATAGGGCCAGTCCCCCGAGGGCTAGCCGCACATCGATCTGTCTGCATCCGTCTTGCCCTTGGTTGCTGCGTAGCCTCGGGAGACTCATGTTCCTCGTGCTGCAGTCTCCCAGGAGGCTGCCTGCGCTCGTGCAGGCAACTCCTCCACAGGAGGCCCTGATGCCCCCGCCGTGTGTTCTTGTCGTCCTAGACCAAGTTCGGGATGCCCTCACGGGCGCTGACAATCGCCTCGCGAGCGGGCTTCTAGGGCTCCTCTCTGGGTGCTCCAGGCCAACGCCCCTGTCGTGGCGTCCTGTGGCCAAGCCAAGGCTGCTGTGGCGAGGAGCAAGAGGAAGGCTGCATCGGCCAAGGCAGCCCACGGGGCGGCGCTAGCCGGCGTGGCATCCGTTGAGGGGTGCCGCAACGAGGCTGAGTCCCGCTTGAAGGTCCTTCAGGAAGAGAAATCCGTGCTCGAGTAAGAACTGTGTGAGTAGCGGGACGCCCTCAAGACCTGCAAGGCCTAGCTCGCCGATGTCACAGCCCTAGAAGTTGTTTGTATTAGTTGTATCAGTGGGCATTCATGGCATCATGTTTAAATTCAATGGAAGCCTGAAATGGGGATGATCAAACCCTAGCACTTCAAAAAAAGATTAAACTAATTCCAATAATTGTTTTTCTTTTTCAATGATTTCAAAATGGCCTTCAAAAATGTTCACCATTTCTGATAAATGTTGGAAACAACATACCAGGGGTGCTGAACTTCTAAATAATTATTTTGTATTTTTAAATAAATCATGAATGCATCTGAAAATGATAATTAAATATTTCTAAATATTTTAATTTTCCAAAAGTGCTGAAACTTATTATGGGGCTTAGCAATATTATGGTTAGACCCCAAAATAAATTTCAGGGTTTTTGCCTTTAGGGTTTTGCCCAAATATTTTAAAAAACCAGAGCAAATAAATAGAAAAGAAAATAAAATAGAAAGAAGAGGCCTACACGGCCACTTACCAGGCCCAAGTGGGAGGCATAGCCCACCCTGGTGAGCGGTCGTCTTCAACCTCTGCCAGTAGCCACAGGCGAAGCCGAGCACGCCGAGCCGGGAGGCCTCCACCTCCTGCTTCGTCGTGGCACGGGCGGGCCTTCTAGCGGCACCTCAAGGACATCAGACCCCTAGCTCCATTATGCCCCCCTTTGTTTCCTCTCCTATGCTCCCTCTCTCCAGACCCGAAGGCCGCCGTCGCCGCTGCTCGCTCCCGCCATGGCCTCCGGCCTCCCCTCGCCCAGCCAGCAAGCCCACCAGAACCACCGCATCCCCCAGCTCCACCCCATCGAAAGAATCAAGGCCATAGGCCCCACGGCATCGTCCCCATCGTCATTCCACCGTCGGCACCGAAGGTCGCCGGCCGTCGATCCTCAGCAACCAGAGCGCCCTCGAGCCGCTGATCCCCTCCCGGTGAGCCGCTACCCGTTTCCCCCTTGCGCCCCTGCTCTCCCATGCCCTCTAGCCGCCGTCCCCGCAAGCCAATGCTCTAGCCTCCGCCATGGGCTCGCCTCCGACGAGCTCCGACGACCCCAGGGCCTCCCGTGGTCCCCTCCGGATGTGCGGGGCCATGGGATTCGTCTGAGTGCCCTTCGCGGCCGCTCCCGTGGCCCTCCGCCGTGGCCAGAGGTCGCCGGTGACCAAATCCCGGCCCGCCGACGTGGCCTAATTAGTATGTCTCTAATTAACACCCCCCCCCCCCGATGCTGACTAGTGGGCCCCACATGATTAATTAGCCTGGAATGTTTTAGTTAGTTTAAATAACCCTGTGATTAACAATGAGTTGATGACATGCGGGCCCCACAGGTCAGTTTGACCTGAAACGGCCAGCTGACCAGGATGACGTCATGCTGACGTTTAGCTGATGCAATAATTACATTCTAGGATTTAAATAAATTCCAAAAATTGTTGAAAACTTCTAAAAATCATAGAAAATAATCTGTAAGTCAGGTGAAAATAATTTATATATGAGAAATGATCAGAAAAATCCAATGAATCTGTTTATGCCATGATCATGCAGGTTTGAGCAAGCTAACATCACCAAGTAGGAAATTCCATGATTAGGATAATTTAATAAATAGTGTTGGAGTTGGAATTTAGTATATATTTGAATTCCACTTCACTTAATATGACTACCTATAGCACTAGGTCGATTCAGTACCTTAACATGCCATTTCCTGCATCATGGTTGTTGCATTGCATTGAATGTGTTCCTTCTTCCTGTTTGTCGATGGTTGTTCCCTCTGGGTAGACGATGGTTCTGACGATGTGAACGTTGACACTAATGAAGAGAAGTATATCTTCACTGTTGTTAGGAAAGCAAACCCCCTTGAGCATACTGATATGAACCCACTCTCTTGCTCCTGCTCTCTTTTACTGCATTAGGACAACAACGATTCAACTGTTACATGTCATCGGTAGTTGAACCCATTCCTTTGCATGACCTGTCTTTGCCACAGTAAATAGTTAAAACCATTTAGCACGAGTAGCAACTGTTTGAGCCTTGTTGTGCTTACTCATCCATGTTTGCTTACTATGACTGCTATGCTTAGAGTCGTGTCGTGTTAGGTTTGATCGGGTGATGAATCAGAATGGCAATGATCATGTCCTACTGTGTGGTAGCGAAGTGTGTGAACACGATTTGGTAAAGGTAGCGATGAGAGGTCATGTAGGAGTACATGGCAGGTTGTCTCATTGGGACCGTCCTTAAGAATTTAATTGTGTGTATGTTATCCAAGACAAGATACTACCGCACATTGGGATACTTAATTGACCCTCTCGACCGATTAATCGCTTAGACCTCTGTCCAGTAGTTGCAACTAGTTTCTGGTGTTTGTAGGAAAAGTGTTGCCGGCCGTGCATAGCGCTGCCCAATGGGGTGGACTGTGATGCGGTATAGGCAAAGTGGCACGGTGTACCAAGTGGCACCCGAACGGAGGGCTTGGGAACCCTGCGCACATCGTTTGAGACCGTACCGGAAACTTCGGCAGGACTTCCGTGTGGGTTCAGTCTCAAATAGGCGATAAACCTGGACTAGGGTCTTGTGTGCTTAATGGTTGTGGCCGACTCCCTCGCTGGGCTTCCGCTTGAAGGTTGTCGAGGTGCCTTTTTACATGCACATGGCGATAAGTGGTGGGAGCGTGTGTGAAGAAGTATACCTCTACAGGGTTAAATAAACTATTCGAATAGCCGCGTCCTCGGATATGGCCTACTTGGAGAACTTATGTGGTTCATAGATAAGTGAAATGGATACTTCTAAAATATGCAAGATAACATGAGTGTTATGGATGGCCTTCTCGTAGGGAGACGGGAGTGGATCCATAGTAGTGAATTGATTGGAGAATATGTGGACTCGTGTGTGTTATTCCACCTAAATGATACTACTTGTAGTTGTAGTATAGGTTAGACAAGAGTCAAAGTTGGCTTGCTGCAATAAACTCCAGAACCCCCTTCATTGATACTGATGCATATGTAGATAGTTCTGATGTAAGTCTTGCTGAGTACCCTTGTACTCACATTTGCTTAATTTATGTTTTTGCAGAGGAGACGTCAGTCTCATTAGTGATATTTACGACATGAAGTTCGATGTTGACCGGATTAGCTTGGGAATCCCATACAGAGGTCTGGATCCTTTGGTAGGGTCGTTGTAGCTTTTCAGGCTCCTCCAGCCACTTTTGTAGATGTCTGTACCCAGACATGTTTAACTTCCGCTTGCTTGTTTGAATGCTCTGAATGTTGGGTCTTGTGACCCATGTTTGTAACATCTTATTGTATTGGCTCTTCCGAGCCTTCTAAATAAATGTTGTAATGTTGTATGGTATGTAGTGATGCCATAGTTGTATCTATGCATATCGGATATGTCGTGCGTACATGTGACGTCCAACGGTATGTATGGGATTTGACACCTAGTTGTGTGCCTTTAGTAGTACTCTTTACGGGGAACTGCCTCTTTGTGCTTCCACCGAGCCTTGGTAGCTTACTACTGCTTCGGACACATTGATTGACCGGCATGTATCCATCTTTGTTGTTGTGTCTGTCCCTTCGGGGAAATGTCTCATAGTGTAATGGAGTCCCTGTAGCCTGCTACGACTCATCTACATGCAGTGATGACATTTATGTCCCACGGCGTAATGGAGTCCTTGTAGCTTGCTACGACTCGTCTACACACGCTAGAGATCGACACCTGCATTGCTGGGTTACGTATGCCTATCCATGTACGGATATCCCACTTGGGTTCTACGACTAGTCATGTCGGCCCGGGTTCTTTGACATTTGAATGCTAGCGACACATTCACATACGTGAACCAAAGGAGGCAAATGGTCCTGGCCTAGGTAAGGTGGTAGCCATGGAGATAACCGTGTGTGAGACCGCAAAGTGATGTGATGTGTTACAGGCTGGATTCTTATGGCTTAGGATCGGGGTCCTGACAGCTTTTGTATCAGAGCCTGACTGCATGTAGGATTACCAAGACAAACTGCTCGATCTTGAGGCTAGAACTGCTTTAGTTATATAAGGGAATTGATTGTGGAAGGGAACGTAAGGCTCTTTTTACTCCTTTCCTTGTGTCATTCTAATTCTGAGTCACCCTCTTCTTTTCTACGGGGATTAAGAACTAGGCCTTCTCATCTATCTATTAGGAGGACGAGTTGCTATGTTGGACACCTATAGGAAAGTTGTTGTCTTCCTGGATTAGTGTCTCCATATGAATTAATTGTCATGTTGTCAGTTTTCTTGTGCAGGTTGCCTCATATTTCATGCCCGTACAGCCGTTATGCTGTCCGAGTTATCCAAGGTTTCTAAATTATCTGATACAATTGCAAAACTCTTTCATCTTGAGTCAATGTCTTTCAGGCCAGACAAAGCACACTAATTTTTGAGTTGAGGTAGTATATTACCTCGATGTGTTTGATGAAAGTGTTTAAGGAAATCATGTTGTTTCAGTGAACCACCCAATAGTCTAGTTGTGTCTTTTGTTTCCAGTGTGATAATTCTGGCCATCATTATCAAAAGCATGCTGTGATGCTACTTAGTCAATAAGTATTATGTATTTGGGTTCTTGAACCCAAGGATCATTCTGCTCATTCCCTTTGATAGTATTTGCTCGTTCCTTTAGGATATTAGTAACCTTGTTATAGTCCTCAAGGTTTGTGGTATATCATTCTTCCAATACCATGAATCAGTTATGGCAGAAGTTCATTGTGAACAAAATATCACAATAAGAGTGCTCATGATGAGTCCTCCATTTCATACTTGTGAGTCTGCCAATTCTTTCATTTCTGCATGGATTATCTGGAAGAAACATGTTGAACTCTGTTTGATATATTCAATCCATGCATCTACAACTCAGGAAAAATCAGGTGCTCTTGAGTTACCCTCCTTCAATTGTATTCTGACCTTTATCTATCAATGGATAGTCAAGAGTATGTCATGCATTGTGTTATCAATGTCGACTATTCTTGTGGTCTGTCAAGCCATTCTATTCTAGAATGACTAGGAGAAGCAAACTCCCGTACCTCATCCATTTCTAGGATTTGGTCAAAGCAGTTGTATTCCGCAGATCAAAATTCCAATCTAGCTTTTGCTCTGTTCTACCTTGAGGTATTACCCTCTTCATGTCAAGATTGTCATGAGAAATGCACTCCCTCTTATGAAATCTTGATGCAGTGATACTTCTCGCCATCATCATTCATTCTTTGGTCTTTGTGTTGTCTGCAACCAGAATACCGACAAGAGAATCGTGATGTGTGAAATCAATACCCCTAGCAACTTTGTTGCTTGGTAGTTAATGGATAACAATTTCATCCTTAGTGTGTTGGTCATTGAATCACCACTCTAGGAGTGATCGTGCTACCTAGTCCATTTTCCATGATGCACTTTTCGATAAACGAGATAGGATTTTTTCAATCCTTCACTCTGTTGATCATATCGTCTTGCCCTGAAAAGCAAGATTGTTCTCGAGCTTGATAACATATCGGTGGATCGTGATTTTCCAAATATCTTATCGGAAGTATTACCAAGGTGTTCCTTGACCATTATGTTGAGTTCGTGATCACGATGGTTTTTCTATAAATCACCCCTTCTCCAAGACTCTTTGTTCGATAACCCTGAACTAGTTGGTTAAGCTAAACAACAACTTGGAGAGTTGGAAGATAGAAGCTTGATCTAACTTAGCTCATGTTAAAGGGATATCTTGTGTTTTGTGCTTGTATGTGTAGAATAAAGATGATATCTTCATCGATTGATCCTTGTCACTAATTGATGCACCTATCATCTTGTACAACCATTGATTTGAGTATGGGCTATCGTCAAATCAAAATCAGAACCAAAGATTTCTCTAATGTTGTTTTACTCGTGGATGTATCCTCGAGCATACACCGTTATATCTTTCGATCAGACCAGCGCTATCACCTTGTTCCCATAGTTGTGGAATTCCATCTATATGGATATCTCGATGAATTGTTGTTAAGCCCATTGACAACATTTTCATCTCTTCCATGATTCATGATGAAAATGAAGCTAGTGTTGGAAACTTTGTAGGCATATCTTCATGTTCCGTTCGTGAAGTATATTCTAGGTGTAAGAAGTGACTTCCTCTCATCTCACGTGCAGTTGATGCAAGTTGTCATCGTGAATTCGAGAAAGTTCATTTTGCTTCCTTGGAATCGTCCCAAGTCAATCATGCATGTGCGAAGTATTCTATGGTTTGGTAGATTTGCAACCTCCATTCCATATGTATCTCCTAGCACACCAAGCCACTGATTGATTTGTTTAAGGAAAAGAAGTTCCTTCTTAAGAGTTAATCGTACGACTTATGCAAGGACTTCATTACCCCAATGATGCTTCCATCCAGAACTCGGTAGTGTTTTGTTGTAAGCTCTCCATATGACCACGATTGTCTTGGACACCGTGTTCATGTGGGTCTTGCAATCCAGCTCATGTTTTGCAGTTGGCTTCCGCAGTTCATTTCTCGAGAATCTTGCAACGTCACCCCTTCGATTTGTGTTGCAACCTTTCACTTTGAGACATGCTGATTCTAGAATATCCCGGCACCAACCAGATATGAATCTCAGGCAGATATAATGGTTGGGACATTTCCCCAAGAATTATAATATTGGTCTCTCTGTAACCCGGCAAAGGGATGTTGTGGCTAACATACCTATCCGGAAGACCTACTATTATAATATCTTGTTTCAGCAACTTGGCCACCTCCCCATGAGGACCTTGTATGACTTGCTCTAGCAGTTATTCCTCATGGACCCCTTTGGGATCCCGAAGTCCGACCTTTACTTGATGTTCTAGTCATAACACCTGACACATAATTGGGGTTATGCTAGTACATCAAGGAGAACATTAGAAGTGGAGTTCTAAATGTCTCTCGGGCGATCAACCAGATTTTGCTTCCTTGCCTAGCCCAGGTGAAATCTGAGAAAGTGGTGTGTTCCATTGCATCTGCATCCTTCATCATCGTTCATCATGGTGGTATGAGGTTTTGCCAGGATCCTTGGCACGGATGTTGGAAAAACTTTGATGAATATGGAGATGCTCAAGTTCTTGAGAGCACGCTCAGACATTGGGTTATACCCTCGGTATTAATTGGAACGTGCCTTCCATTGCCGAGTTTTTTATAACTCTAGTTTCCCTCCGATCTGCGTATGCCATTCTTTGAATTCCTTCCAACGATCATTGTGAATTGCCTTAGGCTGGTGTAAAGAGTTTCAATGATCTCTGTATCAAAAGTAATTCTTTTTGCCACTTAAGGGATAAACCTATGGGTCACCTTCCCTAAGGTGCCCGTAATGGTAATATGGCAATTATCTCCTCGCTACTTTCAAACCTCTTCACCATCTACTTTAGCATAGAATTCTTGCCTACCAATTGGACCTCCGTCCTTTGCCTCATTCATTGTTTCCGACGTGTGTTTTCAGTCCCAACTCGGGAGATGTTATTATGTCTCACTCCATGAGTTGGTCATGAGTTGCTCGATCTCCGAGAAGATCAAATCTTGTAGAGCTTTCTTATTCCTTTTGTCATCGTATTGGATGAAGATCTTGAAAGCAAGGACGTCAAAGTCAAGATGAAGAAGTGAAGCAACATCTTCGAGAAGAGCAATTGGATCGTGAAGATTGTGGTAGTTGTATCCCCTTTGTCCTATTACCCTACTCCTGAATCTCGGGACGAGATTCTTGTTTAGTGGGGGTGAGTTGTCACAGCCCTAGAAGTTGTTTGTATTAGTTGTATCAGTGGGCATTCATGGCATCATGTTTAAATTCAAATTAAACCTGAAATGGGGATGATCAAACCCTAGCACTTCAAAAAAGATTAAACTAATTCCAATAATTGTTTTTCTTTTTCAATGATTTCAAAATGGCCTTCAAAAATGTTCACCATTTCTGATAAATGTTGGAAACAACATACCAGGGGTGCTGGACTTCTAAATAATTATTTTGTATTTTTAAATAAATCATGAATGCATCTGAAAATGATAATTAAATGTTTCTAAATATTTTAATTTTCCAAAAGTGCTGAAACTTATTATGGGGCTTAGCAATATTATGGTTAGACCCCGAAATAAATTTCAGGGTTTTTGCCTTTAGGGTTTTGCCCAAATATTTGAATAAGCCAGAGCAAATAAATAGAGAAGAAAAGAAAATAGAAAGAAGAGGCCTACCTGGCCACTTACCAAGCCCAAGTGGGAGGCCCAGCCCACCCTGGTGAGCGGTCATCTTCAACCTCTGCCAGTAGGCAGAGACGAAGCCGAGCACGCCGAGCCGGGAGGCCTCCACCTCCTACTTTGCTGTGGCACGGGCGGGCATTCTAGCGGCGCCTCGAGGACGCTAGACCCTTGGCTCCATTCTACCCCCCCCCCCCTCTGTTTCCTCTCGTCTGCTCCCTCTCTCCGGACCCAAAGGCCACCGTCTGCTCGCTCCCGCCGTGGCCTCCGGCCTCCCCTCGCCCAGCCAGCAAGCCCACCAGAACCGCCGCAACCCCAAGCTCATCCCCGCCGAAAGAATCAAGACCAGAGGCCCCGTGGCATCGTCTCCATCGTCGTTCCACCGCCGGCACCGAAGATCGCCGACCATCGATCCTCAGCAACAAGAGCGCCCTCAAGCCGCTGATCCCCTATGTAGCCTCCCGCTGAGCCGCTGCCCGTTTCCCCCTTGCGCTCCTGCTCTCCCATGCCCTCTAGCCGCCGTCCCCGCAAGCCGATGCTCCGGCTGCCGCCATGGGCTCGCCTGCGACGAGCTCTGGCGACCCCAGGGCCTCCCGTGGTCCCCTCCGGATGTGTGGGGCCGTGGGATTCGCCCGAGTGCCCTTCGTGGCCGCTCCTGTGGACCTTCGGTGGCCCTCCGCCGTGGCCAGAGGTCGTCGCCGACCAAATCCCGGTCGACCGATGTGGCCTAATTAGTATATCTCTAATTAACCCCCCCTGACGCTGACTATTGGGCCCCGCATGATTAATTAGCCTGGAATGTTTTAGTTAGTTTAAATAACCATGTCATTAACAATGAGTCGATGACATGCGGGCCCCACAGGTCAGTTTGACCTGAAACGGCCAGCTGACCAGGATGACATCATGCTGACATTTACCTGATGCAATGATTACATTTTTAGGATTTAAATAAATTCCAAAAATTTCCGAAAACTTCTAAAAATCATAGAAAATAATCCGTAAATCAGATGAAAATAATTTATATGTGAAAAATTATCAGAAAATCCCAATGAATCTGTTTATGGTATGATCATGCATGTTTGAGCAAGCTAACATCACCAAGTAGGACATTTCATGATTAGGATAATTTAATAAATAGTGTTGGAGTTGGAATTTAGTATATATTTGAATTCCACTTCACTTAATATGACTACCTATAGCACTAGGTCGATTCAGTACCTTAACATGACATTTCATGCATCATGGTTGTTGCATTGCATTGAATGCGTTCCTTCTTCCTGTTTGTCGGTGGTTGTTCCCTCTCGGTAGACGATGGTTCTGACGATGTGAACATTGACACTAATGAAGAGAAGTATATCTTCAGGACTGTCGGGCAAGCAAACCCCCTTGAGCATACTGATATGAACCCACTATCTTGCTCCTGCTCTCTTTTACTACATTAGGACAACAATGATTCAACTGTTACATGTCATCGGTAGTTGAACCCATTCCTTTGCATGACATGTCTTTGCCACAGTAAATAGTTAAAACCACTTAGCATGAGTAGCAACTGTTTGAGCCTTGTTGTGCTTACTCATCCATGTTTTCTTAGTGTGCCTGCTATGCTTAGAGTCGTGTCGTGTTGGGTTTGATCCATCTGGGTGATGAATCAGAATGGCAATGATCATGTCCTACTGTGTAGGAGCTAAGTGTGTGAACACGATTTGGTAAAGGTAGCGATGAGAGATCATGTAGGAGTACATGGCGGGTTGTCTCATTGGGACCGTCCTTAAGAACTGAGTTTTGTGTATGTTATCCAAGACAATATACTACCTCACATTGGGATACTTAATTGACCCTATCGGCCCATTAATCGCTTAGACCTCTGTCCAGGAGTTGCAACTAGTTTTTGGTGTTTGTAGGAAAAGTGTTGGCGGTCATGCATACCGCTGCCCGACGGGGTGAACTATGATGTGGTATAGGCACAGTGGCACGATGTACCAAGTGGCACCCGAATGGTGGGCTTGGGAACCCTGCGCACATTGTTTGAGGCCATAGCGGAAACTTCGGCCAGTCTTCCATGCGGGTTCAGTCTCAAATAGGCGGTAAACCTGGACTAGGGTCTTGTGTGGTTGACGGTCGTGGCCGACTCCCTCGCTAGGCTTCAGCTTGAAGGTTGCCGAGGTGCCTTTTTACGTGCACATGGCGATATGTGGCGGGAGCGTGTGTGAATAAGTATACCCCTGCAGGGTTAAATAAACTATTCGAATAGCCGCGTCCTCGAATATGGCCTACTTGGAGAACTTATGTGGTTATAGATAAGTGAAATGGATACTTCTAAAATACGCAAGATAAGCATGAGTGCTATGGATGGCCTTCTCGTAGGGAGACGAGAGTGGATCCATAGTAGTGTATTGATTGGAGAATATGTGGACTCGTGTGCGTTACTCCACCTCAATGATACTACTTGTAGTCGTAGTATAGGTTAGCCAAGAGTCAAAGCTGGCTTGCTGCAATAAACTCCACAACCCCCTTCTTTGATACTGATGCATATGTAGATAGTTCTGATGTTAGTCTTGCTGAGTACCCTTGTACTCACGTTTGCTTAATTTATGTTTTTGCAGAGGAGACGTCGGTCTCATTAGTGATATTTATGACATGAAGTTCGATGTTGATCGGATTAGCTTGGGAATCGTAGGCAGAGGTCTGGATCCTTTGGTAGGGTCGTTGTAGCTTTTCAGGCTCGTCCAGCCACTTTTGTAGATGTCTATAGCCAGACATGTTTAACTTCCACTTGCTTGTTTGAATGCTCTGAATGTTGGGTCTTGTGATCCCTGTTTGTAATGTCTTATTGTATTGGCTCTTCCGAGCCTTCTAAATAAATGTTTTAATGTTGTATGGTTATGTTGTGATGCCATAGTTGTATCTATGCATATCGGACATGTTGTGCGTACGTGTGACGTCCAATGGTATGTATGGGATTCCACACCGAGTTGTGTGCCTTTAGTAGTACTCTTTACGGGGAACTGCCTCTTTGTGCTTCCACCGAGCCTTGGTAGCTTGCTAATGCTTCAGACACATTGATTGACCGGCATGTATCCTTCTTTGTTGTTGTGTCTATCCCTTCGGGGAAATGTCTCACAGTGTAATGGAGTCCCTGTAGCCTGCTACGACTCGTCTATGTGTAGTGATGACATTTATGTCCCACGACGTAATGGAGTCCTTGTAGCTTGCTATGACTCGTCTACACACACTAGAGATCGACACCTGCATTGTTGGGTTACGTATGCCTGTCCCTGTACGGATGTGCCACTTGGGTTCTACGATTAGTCATGTCGGCCCCGGTTCTTTGACATTTGAATGCTAGCAACACATTCACATACGTGAATCAAAAGACGCAAATGGTCCCGACCCAGGTAAGGTGGCAGACGTGGAGATAGCCATGCGTGAGACCGCAAAGTGATGTGATGTGTTACAGGCTGGATTCTTATGGCTTAGGATCAGGGTCCCGACAGCCGACTAGGACTCCGAGCTTTCCCAAGCAAAGGTCGACGGTGTCTTGGTGCGAGGGCGCCTGGACACACAGGAGAAGGAGGAAGCCCTGGAGAAGGCCCGGCTCGAGACTGCGGAAAAGGCTCTAGCTGAGGTCGAGAAGAGAAAGACCACAGAGCTCAGTGCCCTTCCCTTGATTGAGTGCAGGCTTCGCCAAACGCTCCACTCCCTCTGCTGGGAAGGGTTTGAGGAACCCTTGGTGGCTCTAGAGAGCATCTTCGCAGAGCTCGCTTTGAAGTTCGTCGAGGCGTTGGAGGGCTCCGTTTCCAAGGTTGAGGGGGCCTTGGATAGCGAGTGTTGCGACCTCTTTTTTGAGGTCACGGTGCACGCCTTCAGCCATCTTCACCTCCATGAGCCAGGGTTCCACTTCGACTCCGTGATCCGCCTGGTCGCCTCCGAGGTCCACAGCAGCGCTGCAGAAGTAGTGAAGGTTTTCATGGAGGCACTAGTGAAGAGGTTCACCCGCATCACCATTCAACCGCCTCCTGAAACTTCAGAAGCTAGTGGTGAGGAGGACGACACTGGCAATGTCGACGACGAGTTCTCTGTAGATGGGGCGAGCGGTGGCGAAGGCTCCTCCTGATTCATCTTCCTTGTTTCTTTCCTGCATCATTTGACGTGCCTCGTGGAGGCGTTAAACTTGTTTGTATTTGCAAAAACAATTAATGCTTGTAATAACTATCGAACTGCATGATTGCCCTCTTCGCCTTGCTTCCTTATTGCTTGATGTGTTGTTCTGCTTTGATAGAGCCCGGCCCCGTGCATACCTTAGCCGCCGTTGGGGCAGATCGGATCACCAAGGATGATCCCAAGGGGTGAGGGCTATGGGCTCAATGAGGCTCCTGAGTCACGATGCTCAGGAGTCCCCATTGACGTGCGAGCAGCCCTCATGAAGGGAACATGATGAAGATAGGATTAGCTCGGAAATTTCGAACACCTTGCGCTCTGCATCGGCAGGGTCTGGCCCCACGCATACCTCAGTCGCCATTGGGACCGACCGGATCACCAAGGACGGCCCCAAGGAATGAGCGGCTACGGAGCCAGTGAGGCTCCTGAGTCGCGATGCTCAGGAGTCCCCCTTGACGTACGAGCTCTAGCGTCCTCCTTAATGTTTGGAGTGTGAGCACGTTGAGCTCTGTGTCGGCAGGACCCGGCCTCGCGCATACCTCGGCCGCCATTGGGACCGACCGGATCACCAAGGACGGCCCCAAGGAGTGAGGGGCTACGGAGCTAGTGAGGCTCTTGAGTTGCGATGCTCAGGAGTCCCCCTTGATGTACGAGTGGCTCCCATACCTTTCCTCGCCGGCTTTTCTTGAGACGGGCCCGTGAAGACCAGGTTTGGCAGACCTGGGAAGGTGGCGAGTACAGGGCCCGGCCCGGTAGTAGCCCCCATGTAGCCCCCTCACGCGTACATCCCAGGGAATGCCGCAAGGAGCCTTCCTGAGGTTGGATGCAACCGTTGGGGTGCCCTCAGTTGTTTATCCGCAGCACTGGGCGTAGGGCTTCCACATTGCGTTGGCATAGTCATTGGTGGACCGGGTTGACCGCCAGCACGGAGTTGTGGCCTCCACATTGCGTGGGCATGGCCATTGGTGGGCAGTGTTGACTTCTCTGCCAGGGCTGGGCTGTGGCTGCCACATTGCATGGGAAGGAACCCCTCCGCGTCCTCGGGGGGCTTCGGGTGTGTACATCCCATTGAGTTCGTACGCGTGGCTAGCACGGTAGAACTGGGAGGTTTATATGGGAGCTCACGAGGGCGCTTTGGCCTCGTGAGGTGCCTACCTCAAGGCGGGTTGCGCCTGGGTCTTCTCGTAGATGGTGCTATCTGAAGTCTTGGAATCTTCATTGCAGCCTACACCGAGCATCCTCCCTAAGGCCATGGGAGGGCCAAGCACTAGTGACCCTGGGAGATGAACTGAACGGGGCCGGCCCGCCAACCAGAGCTCAGTCGCTGGATTTTTTTGATGCTGCAGGGACGCACCCAAGCACAGTCGTCATGCTTGGTCCTCCCGCTTAGGCGGCCGAAAGTGGGCCCGCTCGAGAGTGACGACATTCACGTTGGCAAAGAGCCGAGCAGGCAAGGTGGGAAACGTTAGGAAACAAGTCACATAGATGAAAAACTGCTGAAATATGGGAAACACGGTGGCTGCAGGGGTACGGCCTGATCACCTGGGGGACGCGGCCTAGCAGGCACCCTTAGATGAGACAGGCCAAAACGTTACCTCACACGGATCAACAAAAAGTCACCTGGCTGCCATGCCGCTGAAGAGCCGAAGCTATCATTGTGGCCTGATCCTTTACCTCCACGAGCGCGACCCTCACGGGCATGTCGCCTCCCGGGGCCCGGGAGCCATGCTAGGTCCAGGCGTATCCTCCAACTCCTCATCATGTATCAGCAGGCAAAGCGCGAGCATGGCCCAGGCGAGACACTTGAACGTGACTCCAGTGTTCGCCAGGCCGAAGGGCATGCAGACGTAGTTATTCGGATAGGCCCACCTGTGGTCGGCGCGTGCCAGCTAGAAACGGCCCTGGGACGAAGCCTCTTTGATGGCGAGTGCGTCGATGCAAGCGCGAAGCTGGCCGACCGGGACGATGATGGAGACAGCGATTGGTGGTGCAGGGCAGTCCCTTCCTTGCCCGGCCTGTGCCTCCTAAAGTTCCTTGATCGCCTTGATGATCGACTCTTGCGAGCTTGGTGCCTCACGTTGAGCCCCTGGTTCTAGCAGTCGCGCATTGGGACACGCCTCAAGGTTTTGCCCAAACGCCTCCCTTGTCACACCGGACAAGCTGGGGGCCTCTTGGGAGGAAGCCCTCAAGACTGACCCAAGGGGGGCGCCGAGCGCGCCTTCCTATGTGACGGGAGGGGTGACCTTATTCCCGAATGCAGACCGCGAGGCTCCGCCCTTGGAGGTTCCAGCCCCCTGGCGCTCCGCGAGGGTGAGCTACTTCTTCGCCCTACGTTCATCCTCGCATGGCGAGGCCTCCTCCTCATCTTCCGAGCGTTCGGCCGCAACCGCACGGTAGGCACGGTCGAAGGAGCAGACGCCATCGTTTTCATCATAGGCGACAGTGATTATGCCATCACTCCCCGGCATCTTGAGGACGTTCTAGCCGTGATGAGTCGCCGCCATGAACTTGGCGAGGGTCGGGTATCCGAGGGTGGTATTTTATGAGAGGTGGATGTGGGGAAACATCAAAGACGATGGTCTCGGTGCGGTAGTTCTTGCGTCCACCGAAAGTGATGGGCAGGCGTACTTGACCGATGGGGACCGTGGAACCATTAGTGACTACTGAGAAGGGCTTGGTTGGCATCAGTTGGTCGCACGGTACTTGGAGTGTCTCGAAGGTCTCAATGGAGAGGACATTGAGCCCGGCTCGACTGTCGATGAGGGTCTTGGTGACTAGGACGTTGCTGATGGTCACAGTGCACAACATGGGTAGCTTGCCGGCCATGGCTGAGCTTCTGAGTTGATCACTCGAGTCGAAGGTGATGGCGGTCTGGGACCACTTGAGGGGGCGCATGGCCTCGGGCTTTGGGAGTGTCGCGTTCACTTCCAGCGCGAACTACTTGAAGACACGGTTGGAGGCTGGGGCCTGAGCACCCAGGATACAGGCCACGGCCATGATCTCCTAGAAGCCTACAGCCCCATCGTCCTGCTTGTCCTCTTCCTTCCTTCTGGGTGGAGGTGCTAGTGGTGGTAGGCCGGCCTCATGAGGGCATACCTCACGAGGCTGACCGCGTCGCGACCCCTCCGGAGGGTCATTGCGCCAGCGGTCCTCCCGAGCTTGATCGCGCCAATGGTCCTTCTGAGGTTGGTCGTGCCAGCGGTCCTCCCGAGGCTGGTCGCGCCACCCTTGGCACTGGTCCCTATTGTCCCAGCGCCCTTCGTTGCGCCCAAAGCCACGGTCGATGCGTCCGGGGCATCGGCCAAAGTGTTCGACATAGACTAGCTTGAGCTCCTGGCAGTCGGCGGTGTCGTGGTTATTGGTGCCATGGAAGATGCAGGTCGGTCTCCCACCTACGGGGTTCTCCTTGCCTCGGCTACGCTTCTCCTCCGGCTCGGCTGCGAGTACCACCGGGACCTTGTGGTTCACCTCCTTGGCCTTGGTCTTCTTCTCCTCTGGCTCTGTCATCGGAAGCTCATGGAGAGACAAGCAGCCCTCTTCGGCCTTGGCACACTTGTTGGACAGGTTGAACATCTCCAGGGCAGAGCACAGTTCGTCGTTCAAGGCAAGCTCTTCATCATCTTGAGGATTGTGACGCCATCGGCGAAAGCGGAGATGATGGCCTCATCCGACACCTTCGGGATCTTGAGGCGTATGGTGGTGAAGCATTGTATGTATTTGTGCACGGTCTCCCCATCATGTTGCTTCACATGCCGCAAGTTGTTCATGGTGAGCGTGCGGTCGTGGGTACCTTGGAAGTTGGCAACGAAGCGCTTGCACAGGTCTTCCCAGGAGGCGATGGATCCCATCGGGTGGTTACGGAACCAGGAGAGCGCACCGCCCTTGAGCGCCATGGGGAACCAGCACGCCATGACCTTGTTGTCCCTGTCGACAGCTCGGACGCTCAACGAGTAGAGTTGTAGGAACTTGGCAGGATCCCCGGTGCCGTCGTAGCGAGGCGGGAGATCGGGTTTGAACTTGCAGGGCCATGTATTTGGATGCAGCTCCGGCGCGATGGTGAGGCATCCCACCGGCTCGATGGGTGCTGATGCACATGCAGGTGGGGGCGGTCTTGATGCTCCTAAGGGGCCGCCTCGAGTGGTGCCCGGTCACGGCGCTAGTTCGGCGGTGAAGGGAGCACGCGCGCGTCGATGCGCAGTCGAGGCACACCTGGCAGCTTACTTCATCTCCTGCCCTTGCTCGCGGTCCACGTGGATGGTTGCGTGGGCGCGCCTCATACCTGGGCTCGGGGTCGACGTCGCATTGCGGAGGACGTGGCGGCATGATAACCCACAAGTATAGGGGATCGCAACAGTTTTCGAGGGTAGAGTATTCAACCCAAATTTATTGATTCGACACAAGGGGGGCCAAAGAATATTGTCGAGTTTTCACAGCTGAGTTGTCAATTCAACCACACTTGTAAGACTTAATATCCGCAGCAAAGTATCCAGTAGCAAAGTAGTATGGAACTAACGGTAATGGTAACAAAAGTAACAGTAGCAGTTTTGTAGTGATTGTAACAGTAGCAACAGAGAAGTATCTTAGCAAGGATCAATATAAGGAAAGCTCGTAGGCAATGGATCGGTGATGGATAATTACGCTGGATGACATTCATCATGCAACAGTTATAACATAGGGTGACACAGAACTAGCTCCAATTCATCAATGTAATGTAGGCATGTATTCCATATATAGTCATACATCCTTATGGAAAAGAAGTTGCATGACATCTTTTGTCCTACCCTCCCATGGCAGCAGGGTCCTAATGGAAACTAAGGGATATTAAGGCATCCTTTCAATAGAGAATTGGACCAAAGCATTAGCACTTAGTGAATACATGAACTCCTCAAACTACGGTCACCAGAAAGAATCTCGATTATTGTCACCCTGGGGGATGCGGATCATAACTTGTAATAGGTGTCTACAACTTGAAAGATAGGATCAAGAACACATAATTCATCAAAACGTAATAGGTTCAGATCTGAAATCATGGTACTCGATCCCTAGTGACAAGCATTAAGCATAACAAAGTCATAGCAACATCAATCTCAGAACATAGTAGATACTAGGGATCAAACCCTAACAAAACTAACTCGATTACATGATAAATATCATCCAATCCATCATCGTCCAGCAAGCCTAAGATGCGATTACTCATGAACGATGGAGAGCATCATGGAATTGGTGATGAAGGATGGTTGGTGATAACGATGATGTTGATTTCCCCTCTTCGGAGCCCAAAACAAACTCCACATCTGGTCTCCCGGGGAAGAACAGGAGGTGGCGGCGGCTCCGTATCGTGAAACACGATGAACTCTTCTCTCATATTTTTCTCCGCGAATATTGTTATATGGAGTCGGAGATGAGGTCGGAGGAGCCACAGGGGCCTCACAAGCCTACTACGCGCGGCTAGGGGGTGGTCGTGCCTAGCATGCTTGTGGCCTGTAGGTGGCCCCCCTCTGGTTGATTCTTGCGCCAGTATTTTTTATTAAATCCAAAAATATTCTCCGTAAATTTCAGGACAATCCGAGAACTTTTATTTCTGCACAAAAATAACACCAAGGCAATTCTGCTGAAAACAGTGTCAGTTCGGGTTAGTTCCATTCAAATCATGCAACTTAGAGTCCAAAACAAGGGGGAAAGAGTTTTGAAAAGTGGATACGATGGAGATATATCAACTCCTCCAAGCTTAACCCATTGCTTATCCTCAAGCAATTCAGTTGATAAACTTTTAGAAACTTTGTTTGATCTTGTTGTTGTAAATACGTCTGACTGATGTTCAGATTTTCAGCAAAGATCACGGACTAACCACGTTCACAATAACATTTAGGTCTCACATTTACTCATATCAATGACATAATCAACTAGCAAGCAATAATAATAACTCTTGGATGATAACACTTTTTAAGACAATCATGATACAATATGACAAAATGGTATCTCGCTAGCCCTTTCTGGGATTGCAAAACATAAATGCACAGCACCTCTAAAAGAACAAGGACTGACTAGACATTGTAATTCACGGTGAAAGAGATCCAGTCATGCTCATACTCAATGTCAATTAACAGCAAAGCATACAAATGACAGTGGTGCTCTCTAACTGATGCCTTTTATAAGAAGATGATGGATCAACAATAAAGTAAATGGAAAGGCCCTTCGCAAAGGGAAGCATTGATTTGCAGAGGTGCCAGAGCTCGAGTTTTTAAAACAGAGATAAGTAATGCTTTTTGAGCGGCATGCTTCCATTGCTCACATAACGACCAAAATATTTTCAACATCTTCCATGCTAAATACATTATAAGCGGTTCCCAAACAGAATGATAAAGTTTTCACTCCCCCTCCACCAATCAATCACACTCCACGGGGAGCCGAATTCACGGGTACCGTCCATACAAAAACAATCCTGGGGGAGTTTTGTTTTAATTATATTTTGCTTTTATTTCGAGCATGGAACTGGGCATTCCGATTACCAGCCACATTCTCGTGAATGATAGTGAATCAACACATATCATGAGAATAACCCACCTAGCATGGAAGATACTGACAGCCCCAGTCGCCACATGAGCGATTTGGGAATACAAAATAGAGTGTTTATTTGAAGGTTTAGAGTTTGGCACATGCGAATTTACTTGGAACGATAGGTAAATCCTGCATATAGGTAGGCATGGTGGACTCATATGAAACAACTTTGGGTTTGAGGTATTGGATGGACAAGCAGTATTCCCGCTTAGTACAAGTGAAGGCTAGCAAAAGACTGGGGAGCAACCAACTAGAGAGCGACACAGTGATTGTTGGGACCCCGATCCTAAGTCATAGGAATCCAGCCTATAACACATCACATCACTTTGCGGCCTCACACACGGTAAACTCCACGGTTGCAGCCTTACCTTTGTCGGGACCGTTTGCGTCTTTTGGCTCATGTATGTGAATATGTCGCTAGCATTCAAACGACAGAGAACCCGGGCCGACATGACTAGTCATAGAACCCAAGTGGCACATCCGTACAGGGACAGGCATACATAACCCAGCAATGCAGGCGTCGGCCTCAAGCGTGTGTAGACGAGTCATAGCAAGCCACAAGGACTCCATTTCGCCTTGGGACATAAATTTCATCATTGCACGTAGACAAGTCGTAGCAGGCTATAGGGACTCCATTACACTGCGAGACATTTCCCTGAAGGGACAAACACAGCAGCAAAGAAGGATACATGCTGGTCAATCAATGTGTCCTGAGCAGTAGCAAGCTACCAAGGCTTGATGGAAACACAAAGAGGCAGTTCCACGTAAAGAGTACTAGTAAAGGCACATGACTAGGTGTTGGATCCCATATATACCGTTGCACGTCACACATACGCACGACATGCCCGATATGCATAGATACAACTATGACATCACAACATAACCATACAACAACACAACTTTTATTTAGGAGGCTTAGAGGAGCCTTGCATAATATGTTCTTACAGGTAGGGGTCACATGACCCGACACTCAAGTCATACAAGCAAGTTCTTACAAACCAAGCGGAAGCATAAAGCTATCTGGGTACATACAGATGAAAGGGTAAAAAGGCACATGGCCTGACTATCCATATTCCGACATCGGATCATAGCTGAGGTACCAGCTACTCATCATCATCGACATCTAGGTAGAACCCACCGGATGGGTCCTGAGTCTCATCTGCAACATTTATTAAGCAAACACGAGTACAAACGTACTCAACAAGTCTTTAAAACAAACCTAGTCTATTTATGCTCATGTATCAACAAGGGGAGTGGTGGAGTTAATGCAGCAATGCCAACTTTGACTCTTAGCTAACCTATACTACACATATTAAATCTTTGTTCAAATTTTAGATATCACACACGAGTCCACTAACACCACATCAATACACCACCATGGATTCACTTCCGTCACCTACGAGAGTGCCATCCACGGTACTCACACTTGTCTTGATATTTTTATGACTAACCATCAAGTTATCTATGAACAACATAAGTTCTCCAAGTAGTCCATATCCGAGGACGTGGCTATTCGAACAGATACATACCCTGCAGGGGTGTACTCCTTCACACACGCTTCGCCACTTATCACTGTGTGCTCATAAAAACTAGGCATCTCGACAACCTTCAAGCGAAAGTCCGGCGAGGGAGTCGGCCATGACCGTCAATCACATAAGACCTCTAGTCCAGGCTATCGCCTATTTGAGACTGAACCCGCATGGAAGTCCGGCCAAAATTTCCGCTACAGCCCCAAACGATGTATGCAGGGTTCCCAAGCCCACCATTCGGATGACCCTTGGTACACCGTGCCACTTCCCACCGCGTCGTAGCCCACCCCTAGGGTCAGCGCTAGCATGGCCTCCAACATAGCTATAAACACCAAAAACTACTTGCAACTCCTAGACTGAGGACTAGGGGGTTGATAAGTCGAGAGGGTCAATTAAGTATTCCAACATGTGGTAGTAACTAGTCTTGGATCACAAACATGGAACTCAGTCCCTAAGAACAGCCCCAATGAGCTAACCCGCTATGTACTCCTACATAGCCTATCATCTCTACCTTTACCAAATCGGGTTCGTAATTTAGCTCATCACAAAAGGACCACACCGTTTCACTCTGGTTCATCACCCAGATGAATCATACCTGACACAACTCTAAGCATATCAAGCATAGCAAGGAAAGTAGGTAAAGCACAACATGGCCGAAGCATCTAGCAAGTATGCTAGGTTGCAAGGTTTAGCTATTTATTGTGACAATGATAGGTCATGAAGAGGAATGGGTTCATCTACCGCAAATGACAGACAATTGAATATTTTTCCTAATGCAATAAACAAGAGCAGGAGCGAGAGAATGGGATGACATCAGAATGATCAATGGGGTTGCCTGCCTTGCTGGGGAGCGGTAAAGTACTCTCCTTCGATGGGATACTCGGAGGTATCCTCGGAAGCAGGACCTATCGCAATGCAGATAGGTAATAATCAATACACGGCAAGTGCAGCAATATGATGCATGATCATGACATGGTAACATGATTGGATGAGCTAATGCAACTATCATTAGAGTTAGATGGAGTGGATTTGAATACAGGTTCAAAATCGTTCTCCATTTGACATTCTATATATTGACCTATTGCTAAATTTCAAAGTTCATCTACATAGGTTGCTCTAACATACATGATAACAGCACCATTGGATACATTGGATTTTTCTGATAAATTTTCATATATGATTTATTTTAATCTAAGTTACATATTAATTTCTATGATTTTCTAAATTTTTCAGCATTTTCTAGAATTAAATTAAATTAGAAAATCAGTTATTGCATTAGCCTGACATCAACATGACGTTACCAGGTCAACTGGTCGTTGCCACGTCAAACCTGACCAGTGGGGTCCATTGGTCAGTGACCTGGACACTAACAGAGTTAAATTAATTTGCTAATTACTAATTATTAGAGATGGCCCCACATGTCAGTCGGTCATTAGGTTAATTAAATTTTAACCTAATCTAAAATTAAGCAGGGTTGGGCCCCACCTGCTAGTGACCTAGGGGGTCAAAACCTGTGGTCAAACCGGCCAGGCTCGCAAGCGTTGAGCCGCCGGCGACTCCAGAAGCGGCAGAGGGGTGGGATTTCTCCTTCGGCAACCATTTCACCGGCAAAAGGCACCGTACGAGCCAACATGCACATGCGCGTTCAACCCGACACACCTCGAGGGCTGAGATGTCCGGAGTCGATGCCTCCGATGAGCTCGGCGGCTGCTGGAGCTCGGGTGAGCACGGGCTTGTCGCTCTGGCGCACAAAAGGACCGGGCCTTGGCTCCTACGGCCTCTACGCGACCCCACGAGCTCGATGGTGGACTCGAAGAAACCACCTGGTCACCGAAGCGGTGCCGGCGTTGAGCTCGTGAGGCAGAGCTCTTTGGGTGCTGATGGAATCGGGGGCTATGGCATGGGATCAACCAGGGGAAGATGGGGAATGGGATGGGGGCTCACTGCGATCACGTAGCCGTTGAAAGTGGGCTCGGGGATGGTCTAGAGCGATGGTGACCTTCGAGTCCTTGTCGGCGTCCGGAGGTTGAAGACGACGTAGATGGCGGCAATGGAGGGCTTCTGGCGGCGCTTGGCTCGGCGAGGAGGACGAGGGCGTCAAGGCGGAGCGAATGAGAGGTTCGGGGCGAGGGGCGGAGGCTAGAGCGATGGTGCTACGGTGGTGGAGCATCGGCGGCCATGGCGACAGAGGGGATAGGAGCGCGAGGGAGAGGCAAGACTTTGAGAGAGGAGAGCGGTCGGGGCGGCCTTGGGGATCTTCAGGAGGCCTCCACGGCAGCCAGGCAGGCAGGAGGTGGCCAGGAGTGGCGGCGAGCATACCATGCAGCTGCCTGGTCCTCCTGGCAGGAGGTGGAATAAGACCCCCCTGCCCCTGGTGGGCTAGGCTAGATCTTCTCCCTCCTGGGCCAGGGGGAGCAAGTTTATTCTTTTTCTTTTATCCATTTCTACTTCTGTTTTTTTTTGTTTGGCCTCAAATCCAAGCACAAAGTTGTTGAAATATTTTGGAGAGCTTAGTTTGAATATTTCAAACCTCCACAACAGGTTTCAACATTTTTGAATAGCTAAAATATTTATAATGCTTTATTTGGCCTTTTCAGTAGTTTTATTGTTTATTTTTAAAATGACATATATGTTCTAAAAATTAAAATGTCCCCTGATGTATTGATGTCAACATTTATCAGACATGGGGGGCATTTTGATGGGCATTTTGGATTTATTGATTTTTCACAACCTTTTAATTGGTTTAATTCACGTGAGGTGCTAGGGTTTCTGTTGATCCCCATTTCATATTGATGAAAAATCAAAACATGATGCACACACACATGCTAACACGGAGCAATGCTAACTAGGGATGTGACAACTCACCCCCACTCAAAAGAATCTAGTCCCAAGATTTGGAAGTCGTCGGAAAGAGCGCGGGGTACTCTAGTCGAAGACGATCCTCTCTTTCCCATGTGGCTTCCTTCTAGTAATGGTGTGACCACTGAACCTTGAGAAACTTGATGTTTCGACGTCGAGTGGTACGCTCAGCTTGATCAAGAATGCGAATAGGGTATTCTTGATATGTAAGGTTATCTTGGAGATCAAGCGTTTCGTGGTCTACTTCGCGGACAGGGTCCGAGAAGCAACGCCTAAGTTGTGAGACGTGGAAGACATCATGAACCTTGGAAAGATGCGGTGGAAGTTCCAATTGGTAGGCAACTTCTCCTCGTTTGGCAAGAATGCGAAAAGGACCAATGTAACGAGGAGCCAACTTGCCCTTGATACCGAATCGTTGGGTACCCTTCAGAGGTGTAACCCGAAGATAAGCCTTCTCGGCAACTTCATAGGCCATAGCCTTATTATGGCGATCAAATTGGCTCTTTTGACGAGATTGGGTTGTTTTCAACTTTTCACAAATAATGTGAACTTGCTCCTCTGCATTCTGGATCATATCCGGACCAAAGAGTTGCCTCTCTCCGGTTTCTGACCAGTTAAGATGTGTTCGACACCTTCGTCCATAGAGAACTTCAAAAGGGGATTTGCCCAAGCTTGACTAATAACTATTGTTATAAGCAAATTCGGCGAATGGAAGACATTTCTCCCAATTCATACGGAAAGATATAACACAAGCTCTGAGCATGTCTTCTGGAATTTGATTGACTCGCTCCACTTGACCACTTGACTGAGGATGGAAAGCAGTGCTAAAGGAAAGATGAGTCCCCATAGCATTTTGGAAGCTTTCCCATAAACAGGGAGTAAAGATACTTCCACGGTCTGAGTTAATCTCCAAAGGAACACCATGGACATAAACTATTCGAGAAACATATAACTCCGCTAGATGGCTAGCAGTTATACTCTCCCTAACAGGAAGAAAATGAGCCACTTTCGAAAGATGGTCAATGACCACAAAGATAGTGTTATTCCCTCTCTTGGTCTTGCAAAATCCGGTGATGAAATCCATACCGACCTTATCCCATTTCCACTCAGGAATAGCTAAGGGTTTAAGGGTGCCAGCAGGCCTTTGATATTCTACCTTAATGCGACGACAAGCGTCGTAGTTAGCAATGAACTGAGCAATTTCTCTCTTCATCCTAGTCCACCAGAACCTTTGGTAGGTCCTGATACATCTTGGTACTACCAGGATGAATCATGAGAGGAGAGTCATGATCCGCCTTAAGGATCGGTTATCGTAAGCGTTTGCTCTTAGGAACCACCAAGCAGTTCTGAAACAACACAACACCCTGATTGTATTTGGAGAAATCCTTAGCGTTTCCGCTAGCAATGTTCTCCTTGACCTGAGATATATCCTTATCATACCTCTGAACAACTATGATTTGATCCCTAGGAGTAGGTTTTGCCACCAAGTTGCAAAGGAATCCTTGAGGAACAATCTGAAGGTTCAACTTCCAAAATTCCTCATAGAGAAGTGGTTGACTTTGTTGTAACATTAGGTTGTTACAATAAGACTTACGACTTAGTGCATCAGCCATGACATTGGCTTTCCTCGGGGTGTAAGTTATCCCTAAGTCATAATCTATAATCAACTTGACCCACCGTCTTTGCCTGAGATTCAAATTCGGCTGGTTGAAGATATATTTCAGACTTTGGTGATCAGTGTATATTTCACAATGATTACCCAGAAGGTAATGTCACCAGGTTTTCAGTGCATGGACTATAGCTGCAAGCTCAAGATCATGTGTTGTATAATTATCCTCATGTGGACGCAACTGTCGAGATGCGTATGCAATGACATGACGATCTTGCATCATAATGCAACCTAATCCTTGTAGCGAAGTGTCACAATAGATAACAAAGTCCTTAGAGAAATCTGGTGGCACCAGAACGGGAGTGGAGGTCAGATGTCTTTTCAGTTCCTGGAAACTGTGCTTGCATTGTGGACTCCACTAGAACTTTTTATCTTTCTTGAGGAGTTCAGTCAGAGGCTTTGCAACCTTGGAGAAGTTCTCAACAAAGCGGCAACAATAGCTCGCTCAGCCAAGGAAACTCTGAACTTGCTTAACCAATTCAGGTTGAGTCCAATCAAGGATGGCCTGAACTCTCTCGGGATTGACAACAATACCTTTACCAGAGCTCACATGGCCTAGATAGGTCACTTCTGGTAACCAAAATTCACACTTGGAGAATTTGGCATACAGATGATGCTCTAGAAGTTTCATCAATACCAGCCTTAGATGCTCGCCATGTTCCTGTCCGTTCTTCGAGTAGATGAGTATATCATCGAGGTAAACCATGAAGAATTTATCCAGGTACTCCATGAAGATCGAATTCATCAAGCGAGAGAAAGTGGTTGGGGCATTGGTTAAATCGAAGGACATGACGGTGTACTCGTATTGGCCATAACGAGAAACAAAAGCCATTTTTGGAATGTCCCCGTTTCTAATTCTGATTTGATGGTATCCCAACCTCAAATCCATTTTAGAAAAGACTGAGGATCCAGCGAGTTGGTAATACAAGTAGTTGATCCTGGGGAGCGGATAATTGTTCTTTATGGTGACCAGGTTCACTGGCCGATAATGTACAACGATCCGGTCTGATCCATCCTTCTTCTTGACGAAGAGGACGGGACAAGCCCAAGTAGAAGAACTAGGACGGATGAAACCTTTCTTCAAAGCCTCATTGAGTTGTTTCTTAAGCTCGGCTAGTTCTAAGGGTGCCATCTTATAGGGTCTTCTGGCTATTGGGACAGTCCCTGGAATGAGCTCTATCACAAACTCTACATCCCTAACAGGTGGAATTCCTGGCAGTTCTTCTGTAAAGACATCCGAGAAGCCACGGACTACCGGAATATCTTCTAGTTCTAGAAGAGGGCTAGCATTGAGGGAATAGAGTTGGCTCTTGGCAGCTCGAGTTGAGACATTGACTATCTCACCCGATGGATGTGTAAGATGAACATTCCTAGTATGAGTATCAATCTTAGCATAATGGGCTTTCATCCAGTCCATGCCTAAGATGATATTGATGTCCGAAGACTTGAGAGCTATCAAAGATGCTAGAAATACTAGCCTATCCACAAGGATTTGATTGTCATGGCTCACTCTAGAAGTTTGCCATTTTGAACCAGGAGTCTGGACTACTAAAGGAGTAGGTATATCACAAAAAGACATCTTATGCAACTGTGCATAACTTTCTAAGATGAATGAATGAGATGCTCTAGTATCAAAAAAACAGATGTTGGATGACTATTGACAAGGAGCATACCTAGGATGACATTGGGATCCTCAAGGGCTTCTTCAGTAGAGACGTGATTCACACGTCCACAAGCAGGAGCTGGCTTCACATAGAAGGCCTTTCCTGGCTTTCCACGTCAAGCCGGCTTGGCATTGTTCTGGGGGCACTCATGGGAATAGTGCCCTGGTTCTTCACACTTGTAGCAGACAACAGTGGCAGAACAGGGAGCAACATTGGTAGCGGGACCTCCAAATGTCTTGGTTGGAGGGTTGGGCTTAGCTGGGCGAGGCGCCTGATAGGATGGCCTCGCGGTGTACCTTGGTGGCAGAGCTATGTTGGGCACCCACACCTGGCGTTTGTTGGAGCCTGAGCCGGATGAGGAGCTAAAGTCACGGGTGTGCTTCTTAGTTGCCTCGTAGTCGGTTTGTCCAATTTTGGCATTGATAGCCTTGTTGATGAGGGCCTGGAAAGTAACACACTCATGCAAACGCGGGTCTCGACGGAGCTCAGGATTAAGTCCCTTACGGAACCTGGTTTGTTTCTTGGCGTCGGTTGACACTTCCTCGGGTGCATAACGAGCAAGGTTGCCGAACTCACGGCTATAGGCATCCACTGTCAGCCTACCCTGAGTAAATGCACAGAATTCCTCTCTTTTGCGATCCATCATCCCTTCTGGGATGTGATGGGTACGGAACGCCTCACTGAAATCTGCCCAGGTTGCTGTGGGGCCTACAGGACGCATGGCTTCATAATTTTCCCACCACAGGTTGGCGGGTCCTTCCAGAAAGTATGCAGCAAAAGTCACCTTATTGGCCTCAGATACATTAGCAGCTCGGATTTTGCAGGACATGTTGGTTAGTCAGTCATCAGCATCGAGCGGGTCGACAGAGTGATGAAACTTAGGTGGGCACAACTTGACGAAGTCATTGAGGGACACGCCATCATCGCGCTCATTGCAGGGAGGACGCGTTGTATTCTGCTCAATATGTTCCAACAGCCTGTTGGTCTCCCTTTTATTCCGCTCAGCTTCGAGCATCACCTCTGCTAGAGAGAACAGTTACGGCAGGTTCTCTTGTCTGGCCTGACTTCCCTCGCCCTGCTTGAAGGTAGGCACGGGGTTATTCCTAGTTGACACCATCCTGGGAAAATGAACCCACAGCTTAGACAATGAAGACATCAACTCTAAGATATGAGATGAGGAATGTACTGGACAACATGGCATCCATGGGTAATCACCCGAACAACATGGTAATAAACAAACTACCATATGAACACCACTATTCATACACACCATGACATAGTTCAGCACAAGCCCAAGCTGAAGTACAAACTACTAAAAGATGATACAACTCATTAGAGGCATTACAAGCTTCGTATACATTATCTATCTACACCCCCGAAACTCAACTCACACCTCAGTCATATCCCACAAGACACACAAGATTGTCGCAATACAACTACTACCATACTAATACTAACATACACGCACTCAAGAGTCACCGTAGATGTTGGGGAATGTTGCATGGGAAACAAAAAATTTCCTACGCACACGCAGATCTATCCATGGTGATGAGCATCTACGAGAGGGAGAGTGGATCTACGTACCCATGTAGATCGCTAAGTGGGAAGTGTTAAGAAACGCAGTTGGTGTAGTCGAACGACTTCGTGATCCAAATCACCGAGCGTCCCGCGATCCAATCACGATCCAAATCGTGATCCAATCACGATCCGTCCCGCAAACTCGATCACGATCCTTCCGATCTACCGCCGAACGGACGGCACCTCCGCGTTCAGCACACGTACAGCTTGATGACGATCTCCACCGTCTTGATCCAGCAAGAGGGAGCGGAGAGGAAGAAGAGTTCTCCGGCAGCGTGACGGTGCTCCGGCAATGGTGGTGGAGCTATTCCGGCAGGGCTTCGCCTAAGCATTGTAGAAATCCGATCTAGAGGAGAAACTATACACTAGAGGAACGGGTAGCACGTGGCTGAAAATCTAGTGCAAAAACCGTAAACCCACTAGTATATATAGGAGGGAGGGAGGAGAGGCCTTGGCGCAAGGGCCAAGCCTCCTTTGGTTCGGCCGAAGTGGGGAGGAGAGGAGGACTCCTCCTCCCATCCTAGTAGGACTAGGATTCCTCCCCTTTTTTCCTTTTTTCCACTTTTCCTTTTGGGCTTTTCTTTCCCAAGCCGCATGGGCCTTGTGTGGGAATTCCACCAGCCCACAAAGGGCTGGTATTCACTCTCCCACAGCCCATGAAGCCTCTTGGGTCGAAATACCCCTCCCGGTGGTCTCCCGGTACACTACCGGCACTCCCGGTACACTACCGATTAGCCCGAAACTTTTCCGGCGACCAAAATAGGACTTCCTATATACGAATCTTTACCTCCAGACCATTCTAGAGATCCTCGTGATGTCCGGGATCTCATCTGACTTCGACCTTCGGTCACCACTATACATAACTCTATACTACCGAAACTTCACCAAACCTTAAGTGTGCAGACACTGCGGGTTCGAGAACTATGTAGACATGACCGAGACACCTCTATGGTCAATAACCAATAGCGGGACATGGATGCCCATATTGGTTCCTACATATTCTATTTATTTGTTGAACCTCTATGTCAAGGATTCAGTTAATCCTGTATGATGTTCCCGTTGTTCTTCGGTATGTTACTTGCCCGAGATTTGGTCATCAGTATCTCCATACCTAGTTCAACCTCGTTACCGGCAAGTCTCTTTACTCATTCCGTAATACAAGATCCCGTGACTAACACTTTGTCACATTTCTTGCAAGGCTTATTGTGATGTTGTATTACCGAGTGGGCCCTGAGATACCTCTCAGTCACACGGAGTAACAAATCCCAGTCTTGATCCATGCCAACTCAACAGACACCCTTGGAGATACCTATAGAGCGCCTTTATAGTCACCCAGTTACGTTGCGATGTTTGATACACACAAGGCACTCCTCCGGTGTCTGTGAGTTGCATGATCTCATGGTCATAGGAACATATACTTCACATGCAGAAAACAGTAGCAATAAACTGACACGATCATATGCTACGTTTGTAGTTTGGGTCTTGTCCATCACATCACTCTTCTAATGATGTGATCCCGTTATCAAATGACATCACATGTCAATGGCTAGGAAACCTTGACCATCTTTGATCAACGAGCTAGTTCACTAGAGGCATACTAGGGACAAAGTATTGTCTATTTACCCACACATGTAATGTGTTTCCAATCAATACAATTACAGCATGGATAATAAATGATTATCATGAAAAAGGAAGTATAATAATAAACACTTTATTTATTGCCTCTAGGGCATATTTCCAATAGTATAACACCTCATATAGGTTATCCCCGTGACCCGGGGGCTGAAGCTGAGGATCCGAGAACACCCTGACCTGCGATCCCTGGAAACCTTAAGGACACGGATGTGGCCTAGGTCCCCTGGGTAGTGGCAGCAATGGTTCACGAATAGGAGTGACGCCTCCAACATCGGGCTAGTCTACACGAGCTGGGAGATGAGTCCGCAATGGGTTCACATCTCCAAATCTCGATAGCCTGTCTGCACGACAGGTGCTAGCTGCGTCAAGGCTGTCCAAAGACATGCACATGTAGCATAAAGCTCCATGTGAAGAGCACGTGCATCACGATCGCTATTCTCCAACATGTGGGTGGTCACCTGAAGCCTAGGATCCTCATGAGAATGATCATAATAGGCTGCACTAAGATAAACATCCTCTCCTCCTAGAGTCGCTAGAATATAACAGAACTCAATGTTCTAAAGCAGTCCATGGTGAGATCTCATAATAGTCAACATGGTGTAGGCGGCCTCCTGAACTGCCATGTCTATGGTGACACCTAATCCATAAGTCCAATGGAGTGGCTCTGCAGCTCCAGGATATGATGGATATATCCTAACAGTACACAGGTACTGGCTCTGGTTGAAGTCTCGAAACTACTCCTCCACTATATACTCTGGGTACCAACGGTAACAGGTCTCCATCATAACTCTAAGTAACATGGCTGTGTGACCCGGTACGTAAAACGGATGACCTGACGAGAAGGACGAGGGGGCATCTGAAACAGAGAATGATGCAAAGGCATTAGAGATCCTAGCAGAAATTGGATAGCATAACGGCTATAATTGCTCAAAAAGGATTTTGATACAATTGCAAAAGATTGGATAGAATAACCACTCAACTTTCTAGCCTCAAATTTCTAATCCAACTCATTGTCACACCGAACAAAACTTGAATACTGGAGTTTAGTTCCAAACAAGCTAGCTACGAGTCCATGGTTAGTAACTTGTCATCCTAAGAAATAGATGAGAAGCCTAGCTCTCAACCCCGTAGAAAAGAGGACGGTGACTCAGAATAGAATGACTCGGGAAGAGGAGTAAAAAGAGCTTATGTTCCCTTCCACAATCAATTCCCTTGCATTTCTATAGTGTTTCTAGACTCAACTTCGACCAGTTTGGCTTGGTAATCCTACAGTCAGTCAGGCTCTGATACCAATGCTGTCGGGACCCCGATCCTAAGTCATAGGAATCCAGCATGTAACACATCACATCACTTTGCGACCTCACACATGGTAAACTCCACGGCTGCAGCCTTACATTGGCCAGGAACGTTTGCGCCTTTTGGCTCACGTATGTGAATATGTCGCTAGCATTCAAACGACAGAGAACCCGGGCCAACATGACTACTCATAGAACCCAAGTGGCATATACGTATAAGGAAAGGCATACATAACCCAACAATGTAGGTGTCGGCCTCAAGCGTGTGTAGACGAGTCATAGCAAGCCACAAGGACTCCATTACACCATGGGACATAAATGTCATCACTGCACATAGATGAGTCGTAGCAGGCTATAGGGACTCCATTACACTACGATACATTTCCCCGAAGGGACAGACACAGCAGCAAATAAGGATACATGTCAGTCAATCAATGTGTCCTGAGCAGTAGCAAGCTACCAGGGCTCGGTGGAAGCACAAAGAGGTAGTTCCCCATAAAGAGTACTACTAAAGGCACATGACTAGGTTTCGGATCCCATACATACCGTTACACATCACACGTACGCATGACATGCCCGATATGCATAGATACAACTATGGCATCACAACATAACCATACAACAACACAACTTTTATTTAGGAGGCTCAGAGGAGCCTTGCATAATATGTTTTACAGGTAGGGGTCACATGACCCGACACTGAAGTCATACAAGCAAGTTCATACAAAACAAGCGGAAGCATAAAGTTGTCTGGGTACCGATAGATGAAAGGATAAAAAGGCACATGGCCTGACTATCTACAGTCCGACATTGGATCATAGCTGAGGTACCAACTACTCGTCGTCATCGAAATCTAGGTAGAACCCACCGGATGGGTCCCGAGTCTCATCTGCAACATTTATTAAGCAAACATGAGTACAAACGTACTTAGCAAGTCTTTAAAACAGACCTAGTCTATTTATGCTCATGTATCAACAAGGAGAGTGGTGGAGTTAATGCAGCAATGCCAGCTTTGACTCTTGGCTAACCTATACTACACATATTAATTCTTTCTTAAAATTTTAGATATCACACGCGAGTCCACTAACACCACATCAATACACCACCATGGATTCACTTTCGTCACCTAGGAGAGTGCCATCCATGGTACTCACACTTGTCTTGATATTTTTATGAGTAACCATCAAGTTATCTATGAACAGTATAAGTTCTCCAAGTAGTCCATATCCGAGGACGCGGCTATTCGAACAGATTCATACCCTGCAGGGGTGTACTCCTTCACACACGCTCTCGCCACTTATCATTGTGTGCTCATAAAAACTAGGCACCTCAGCAACCTTCAAGCGGAAGCCCAGCGAGGGAGTCGACCACGAACGTCAATCACATAAGACCTCTAGTCCGGGCTATCGCCTATTTGAGACCGAAGCCGCATAGAAGTCTCGCCAAAGTTTCCGCTACGGCCCCAAATGATGTGCGCAGGGTTCCCAAGCACACCATTCGGGTGACCATTGGCACACCGTGCCACTGCCTACCGCGTCATAGCCCATCCCTAGGGCAGCTCTAGCATGGTCTCCAGCATAGCTAGAAACACCAGAAACTACTTGCAACTCCTGGACTAAGCACTAGGCGGTTGATAAGTCGAGAGGGTCAGTTAAGTATCCCAACGTGTGGTAGTAACTGGTCTTGGATCAGTAACACGGAACTCGGTTCCTAAGAATGGTCCCAATGAGACAACTCGCTATGTACACCTACATAGCCTCTCATCGCTACCTTTACGAAATCGGGTTCATAATTTAGCTCATCACAAAAGGACAACACTGTTTCACTCCGGTTCATCACCCAGATGAATCAGACCTGACACAACTCTAAGCATAGCAAGCATAGCAAGCAAGGCAGGTAAAGCACAACATGGCCCAAGCATCTACCAAGTATGCTAGGTTGCAAGGTTTGGCTATTTACTGTGACAAAGACAGGTCATGCAGAGGAATGGGTTCAACTGCCACAAATGAAAGACAATTGAACATTTTTCCTAATGCAATAAACAAGAGCAGGAGCGAGAGAATGGGATGATATCATAATGATCAATGGGGTTGCTTGCCTTGCTGGGGAGCGAGCAGGTACTCCCCTTCGATGGGATACTCGGAGGTATCCTCGGAAGCAGGACCTGCCGCAATGTAGATAGGTAACAATCAATAGACAACAAGTGCAGCAATATGATGCATGATCATGACATGGCAACATGATTGGATGAGCTAATACAACTATCATTAGAGTTAGATGGAGTGGATTTGAATATAGGTTCAAAATCGTTCTCCATTTGATATTCTATATATTTACCTATTGCTAAATGTGAATGTTCATCTACATAGGTTGCTCTAACATGCATGATAACAGCACCATTGGATCCATTGGATTTTTTTGATAAATTTTCATATATAATTTATTTTAATCCGAGTTACAGATTAGTTTCTATGATTTTCTAAAGTTTTCAGCATTTTTTAGAATTGAATTAAATTAGAAAATCAGTTATTGCATCAGCCTGACGTCAACATTACATCAGCAGGTCAACTGGCCGTTGCCAGGTCAAACTTGACCAGTGAGGTCCACTGGTCAATGACCCAGACACTAACAGTGTTAAATTAATTTGCTAAGTAGTAACTATTAGAAATGGGCCCACATGTTAGTGGGTCATTAGGTTAATTAAATTAACTAATTAAATTTTAACCTAACCTAAAATTAAACAGGGTTGGGCCCCACTTGCCAGTGACCCAGAGGGATAAAACCCCGTGGTCAAACCGGCCAGGCTCGCCGGCGTTGAGCCGCCAACGAATCCAGAGCCAGTAGAGGGGGTGGGATTCCTCCTCCGGCGACCATTTCGCCGGCGGAAGGCACTAGACGAACCTACGTGCACACGCGCGTCCAACTCGACACACCTCGGGGGCTGAGATGGCCGGAGTCGACGCCTGCGATGAGCTCGGCGGCTGTCAGAGCTTGGGTGAGCACAGGCTCATCGCTCTGGCGCGCAAAAGGACCGGGCCTTGGCTCCTACGGCCTCTACGCGACCCCACGAGCTCGATCGTGGCCTCGGAGAAACCACCTGGTCACCGGAGCGGCGTCGGCATCGAGCTCATGCGTTAGAGCTCTTCAGGTGCTAATGTAATCGGGTGCTATGGCATAGGATCGACTAGGGGAAGAGGGGGAACGGGAACGGGGGCTCACTGCGATCACGTAGCCGTTAAAAGCGGGCTCAGGGATCGTCTGGAGCGGTGGCGACCTTCGAGTCCTTGCCAGCGGCTAAAGGTTGAAGGCGACGTTGATAGCAACGATGGAGGGCTTCTGGTGGCACTTGTCTCGGCGAGGAGGACGAGGGCGTCGAGGCGGAATGAATGAGAGGCTTGGGGCAAGGGGAGAGGCTAGAGCGACAGCGCTGTGGCGGCAGAGCATCGGCGGTCATGGCGACAGAGGGGAGAGGAGAGTGAGGGAGAGGGGAAACTAAGAGAGAGGAGAGCGGTCGGGGTGGCCTCGGGGAGCTTCAGGAGGCCTCCACGACAGCTAGGCAAGCAAGAGGTGGCCAGGAGCGGCGGCGAGCTCGCCACGCAGCTCCCTGGTCCTCCTGGCAGGAGGTGGAAGAAGACCCCCTACCCCTGGTGGGCTGGGTTGGATCTTCTCCATCCTAGGCCAAGGGGGAGCAGGTTTATTCTTTTTCTTTTTTTCCATTTCTTCTTCTGTTTTCTTTTTTTTGCCACAAATCCTAGCACAAAATTGTTGAAATATTTTGGAGACCTTAGTTTGAATATTTCAAACCTCCACAACAGGTTTCAACATTTTTGAATAGCTAAAATATTTATAATGCTTTATTTGGCTTTTTCAGTAGCTTTATTATTTATTTTTAAAATGACATATATGTTCTGAAAATTAAAATGTCCCCTGATATATTGATGTCAACATTTATTAGACATGGGGGGCATTTTTTATGGGCATTTTGGATTTGTTGATTTTTCACAACCTTTGAATTGGTTTAATTCAGGTGAGGTGCTAGGGTTTCTGTTGATCCCCATTTCATATTGATTAAAAATCAAAACATGATGCGCACACACATGCTAACACAGAGCAATGCTAACTAGGGATGTGACAGTCATCAACATGCTTTGAGATTAACCAACATTGAATGCAAGCATGAGTAGGATATAAATCACTATGAACATAAATATCGTAGAGGCTATGTTGATTTTGTTTCAACTACATGCATGAACATGTGCCAAGTCGAGCAACTTGAGTCATTCAAAGGAGGATACCATCTCATCATACCACATCACAACCATTTTAATATGCATGTTGGCACCCAAAATAAACCATTATCCACTCTTACCTAATTAAGCATGGCATGAGTAACTATAATCTCTAATTGTCATTGCAAATATGTTTCACCCATAATGAAATGAATTCGGAACGATGAGCTAATCATATTTACAAAATCAAGATAGGTCGAGTTCATACCAGCTTTTCTCCATCTCAATATTTTCATCAAATATCGTCATTATTGCCTTTCACTTGCACGACCGAATGGTGTGGATAATAATAAGAGTTCACGTGCATTGGACTAAGCTGGAATCTGCAAACAATAACTCAAAGGAGAAGACAAGGTAATGTGGGCTCTCTAATAGGTAAAGAATAATGTATATGAGAGCCACTCGACATTTTCATTGTGGTCTTCACCTTACGACCCAAAGAAAGAAAAATCAAAACATGAACGAGAAAAACTATTTACACGGGAAAGCTCCCATCAAACAAAAGAAGAACAAAAAATCTTTTTGGGTTTTCTTTTTAATGCTACAACTGAGCAACTAGAAAATAAAGATAGAACTAATTCTTTTTTGTATTTTTCTCAAAGTTATTTAAACACACAAGAAGAAAGTGAAACAAGGAAATAAACTACCATGGATAGTACAATGAAAGAGTATGAACACCGACTACTTGAGATGGATGTGTGAACATGAATGTAAAGTCGGTGAGAAATACTTACTCCCCCAAGCTTAGGATTTTGGCCTAAGTTGGTCTAGGGCCATGGCTGGAAATATCTCTCTCCCGGATACTCACGAGCGTCCTTAGTGTTCCATTGGTTGGCGAACTCCTAAGGCTCCCACTGAAAAAGTAACTCCGGGTACGGATCAAGGGCTGGTGCCGGCTCTGGAGCCAGGGGTTGCGTCAAACCCCAATATCTGTAAATTTCTCCGGGCATAATGGTGTACCTTCCTGAGCGAATGTCGAACAAAGAAGAAGCTAGTAGAGTAATAATTTTACAAGTACCCTGGCTAAAAACTAAGTGGTAAAGCAGCCTCCTATCATCATTTTTCTTAATAACATCGTGAGCTACCATACGGTATTAATCTAAAAACTTCGAGGGTACAAGCCTCTCATCTTTATCATTAGGCCTAATGGGTGTCTCAAAATGTTTGGCTAAAGGAGATGCATAGATACCTCCGAATATGGGCCCCTTCGAACGGTTGGTGTTCAACCATTGGGTGACCATAGCGCCCAGACTAAAGGTTCTATCAGCAAATAAAGCATGGCACAGAATGGCGAGGTCAGGGGCACTAAGACTTCCACTCTCCCAGTGACCAACTAAACATCTTCCCGCAAATAATGAATAATAGCGTAGCAAAGGAAAGTGTAAACTAGCTGCTCTTGCCTTTGACACACCTCTCTCATCCCCTACAGTGACTGTGGCAATTAAATCTTCCATGTCTCAAGGACGTGGTTCCATGATGCTGCCCTCATAGGGTATTGTGAAAACTTTGCAAAAATTATAAAGGTTCATTTTCTTAGGCACATCATATAAGTGAAATTCTACTATAGGAGGGTCTTCCCTAGAATGAAAGTGAAAATTATGCACAAAGGTATTCGTGAGCAAGAGGTACTGGTCACACTTATCGTTGAGGAAGTCGGTGATGCCTGCATTCTCGGCCAAATAATACAAAACTTCATAAATTCCAGCCGCCCTCAAGAATGTGTCACATAGACATTCACATGGTCGAACTTCTACGACGCGAGGAAGATTATACTTGAGTTTCTCCCTCATCTCATTTTCATCTTCCTTAGAACTCTGGCTTGAAGAGCCTCTTAATAATCTCCTCAGCATTTATTTCTCTGAAAAATTCTGAAATTTTTAGTGACCCAAAATAAAGGTGAACAAAACTCATAGCAACTACTCCCACAAGTTCCTAGAGGATATAGCATGCGTCAAAACTACTTGGGACCATATAAATATGATATGCAAGCTCAAGAACAATGTCACCTCAGCAGGAAAAAAATCAATATATAAAGCACTAGAACAAAAACTAATTGGACCATTGGAGGAGTCACATACCGAAGAACAATCTCCCAAAACAGTTTTGTGAATGAAGCTTTGCACAAGAAGATCGAAAATGGCAGCAAAATGAGCTAGAACACGGGTTTGAGAAATGGTGGGATTTTTTCTGGAGGAAGATGAAGTGGATGGGTGTTGGAATAAGTGAAGGGGGGCCATGTGGGACCCACAAGCCTGCTAGGCGCGACCAGGGGGGTGGTCGTGCCTTGTGGGCTTGTGGCCCACTGGTGCAGCCCCTGTAGTGTGCTCAGTGCCATATATTTGTAAATATTCCAAAAAAAAATCATACTCCATTTTCAGGACATTCGAAGAACTTTTATTTTTAGGTCACTTTTTTATTGCATGAGAAACTCAGAAAACTGAAAAATAATAGCATTTTACTTAATTTAATCTTACTAACAGAAAGTAAAAGTTGGGTACAGGAAGTTGCGCTTTCTAAATTCAATCATCTCATGCTCATCAAAAGGAATCCATCAATAAGGTTGATCATCTCATGCTCATGAAAAACCAACTTCTTTTTAATAACATGAAACTGAAGAATTTTCGAATAACACTAAGCTACCTCAATGGGGATATGCATATCCCCAACAATAAGTATATCATATTTCTTCTTGACAGTAGGAAGAGGGAATTCAAAGTCTTGAATAATAATCGTCGGAATTTTTCCAACGGAGATGATACTATGAACTTGAGGTTGTTTCTTCGAAAAGTGTATTGTATGCTCATTACCATTAATATGAAAAGTGACATTTCCCTTGTTGCAATCAATAACAGACCCTGCAGTATTCAAAAAGGGTCTACCAAGGATGATCGACATATTGTCGTCCTCGGTGATATCAAGAATAACAAAGTCCATTAAGATAGTAGCATTTGCAACTACGACAGGTACATCATCACAAATACCGATAGGTAGAGCAGTTGATTTATCAGCCATTTGCAAAGAGAATTCAGTAGGTGAAAACTTATTCAAATCAAGTCTACGATATAAAGAGAAAGGCATAACACTAACACTAGATCCCAAATCACATAAAGAAGTTCTAACATAATTCCCTTTAATGGAGCATGGTATAGTGGGTATTCCTAGATCTCCCAATTTCTTTGGTACTCCACCCTTAAAAGTATAATTAGCAAGCATGGTGGAAATCTCAACTTCCAGTATCTTTCTTTTATTAGTCACAATATCTTTCATATACTTAGCATAAGGAGACATTTTTAGAATATCAGTCAAGCACATACGCAAAAAGACAGGTCTAAGCATTTCAACAAAACGCTCAAAATCCTCATCATCCTTTTTCTTGGATGGTTTAGGAGGAAAGGGCATGGGTTTCTGAACCCATAGTTCTCTTTCTTTACCATGCTTCCTAGCAATAAAATCTCTTTTGCCATATATTTTATTCTTAGGTTATGGGTTATCAAGACCAACAACAGGTTCAATCTCCACATCATTATCATTACTAGGTTGAGTATCAACATGAACATCATCATTAATTTTATCACTAGGCTCATTTTCATCACCAAATTGTGTCTCAGCATTAGAAACAGAAATATCATTTGGGTTTTCAGGTGTATCTATAATAGGTTCACTAGCAGCATGCAACGTTCTATCATTATCCTTATTCCTCTTATTACTGGAACGACTAGGTACATCAATATTACTCCTTTGAGAATATTGCTCAATTCTCTTAGGGTGGCCCTCGGGATACAAAGGTTCCTAAGTCATTCTTCCACCTCTAGTCACAACTTTAATAGAATAATCATTTTTCTTACTATTCATCTCATTAAGCAAATCATTTTGCGCCTTAAGTACTTGTTCTACTTGAATAGTTACCATGGAAGCATGTTTACTAATTAGTTTAAGATCATTGATAGTTCTACTCATATAATCACCTAAGCGATCAAGCATGAAAGCATTATGTTTCAATTGTCTACTAACATAAGCATTAAAATTTTCTTTCTTAACAAGAAAATTATCAAATTCATCCAAGCATTGGCTAGCAGACTTATTATAAGGAATATCGCTTTCATCAAATCTACGAAGAGAATTTACCTCTACTACCTGTGTCGGGTTATCAAGACCATGTATTTCTTCAATATGTAGTAGATTCTTAACATCTTCAGCTTTAATAATTTTTTCTTTCACAGATTTCATTGCCTCTTGCATATCTTCAGGACTAAGAAATAGAATGTATCTTTTCTTCGGAGTTGGCTTCGGAGGTGATTCGGGAATAGTCCAATCATTATCATTGCTCAGTATATTATTCAATAGTATTTCAGCTTGTTCAGCAGTTTGTTCCCTGAAAACACAACCAACACAACTATCTAGGTGGTCCCTAGAAGCATAGGTTAGTCCATTATAAAAGATATCAAGTATATCATTTTTCTTGAGAGGATGATCAGGCAAAGCATTTAGTAATTGGAGAAGCCTCCCCCAACCTTGTGGGAGACTCTCTTCTTCAATTTGCACAAAGTTAAATATTTCCTGCAAGGCAGCTTGTTTCTTATGGGCAGGAAAATATTTTTCAGAAAAGTGATATATCATATCCTGGGGACTACGCACACAACCAGGAGCAAGATAATTAAACCATATCTTAGCATCACCCTTTAATGATAAAGGAAACAACTTAAGGACATAGTAATAACGAATTTTTCCTCATGAGTAAATAGGGTGGCTATATCATTCAATTTAGTAAGATGTGCCACAACAGTTTTAGATTCATAACCATGGAAAGGATCAGATTCAACCAAGATAATTAACTCAGGATCAATAGAGAATTCATAATCCTTATCAGTAACAAAGATTGGTGAAGTAGCAAACTTAGGATCATATTCAATTCTAGCATTCAAATATTTTTCTTTCCACTTGCATAGTAATTTCTTAAGATCATCTCTATCCTTACAAGAAAGAAAGTCTCTAGATACCTCTCCTTCCATAACATAACCCTCAAGGATATCAGGCAATTCATACCTAGGAGAGCTAGGTCTAGCAGGTGTCTCAAAGTGTTCAGTTTCAACAATTTCATCTGTTTCAGAAGTATCATAATTTTCAGCATTGGCTCTAGCAATTTGTTCATCAAGAAATTCACATAGTGGCACAGTATTATAAAGCAAAGTATCATCATAAGCATAATGCATAGCAGAAGTGGCATCATCCATTACTTGCAACATATTAGAATTACTAGCAGGTGGTGGTGTCGCAAACATACTCATAACAGAAGGTGAATCAAGTGCA